>BEDZ01000031.1:0-188668 GCA_002335625.1 Cutaneotrichosporon cyanovorans | reverse complement strand
GGGAGGGGGGGGGGGGGGGGGGGGGGGAGGGGGGGGGGGGGGAGGAGGATTGGCGCCAGAAGCAGGAGCGGGATACTCAGAGGCTCAGGAGGGTCAGGAGCTGGAGTGAGATTGGGCACAGTGGGTAACAGGCGAGGCAGAGCAGGAGGGTAGATGAGGATTGTTCCTGGGGAGCGTGGCAAGACGTTGAGCAGGAGGAGCGTAGACGCCAAAGCAGAAGATGATATCGGAGGCGGAGCTAGACAAAGGACAAAACATGGAGTGAGAGGCACACAAACAGTCACAGTTGGAGGAGGGACGAGGGAGGCTACTGTATGTTCGCAGGACCTGAGAGCTGCCGAAGCAAGAAGTAAAAGTAGGACTGGGAGCAAGGGAGTAAGATTAAGAGCTTGAGCAAGCATAGCAATAGTAGGTATTCGAGTTATTCGAGTGCGAGATAACACAGGGGAAGGAGTGAAGGGATGGGGAGAATAATGAGAAAGCAGGATCAACCGAAAGCAGGTCTACTGTAGCGGTGAGGAAGCCGCCGAAGTGGATACAGTATCAGTTGCGGAAGCATTGCAGTGACGACGAGCATGGCGAGTGCAATGGCGAGTGCAATGCGAGTGCAATGGCGAGGACAGCAACAAGGTCGCGAGTGTACAAGTCAAGTGGTATGGCCAGAACAAGAGGTCAATGAGCAAAATGGACGGTAAGGAAGCATCAATAGTGAAGGAATCGAAGCAAGGTACAGTACCAGGAAGGTGCCTGCTACTGGAGGAAGGTGCATCAGTACTACTACTGAAGGAAGGTGCAGCATCGAGATATGAGCTCAGAGACATTGCAGCATCAACGCGGTCACGATTCGATATAACATGCATACAAGGATGTCTGATGTTGACGAAAGCGCAAAGGCCCCCACCTCCTGTGCACATACAGTAGATGCGATTGTTAAACGACAGTCAATGTTACAGTACAAGTTAGAGATAACGATTCAGTTTATCATTCTCCTGCTCAGTATTATCCAACATCCACAGCAGATCACCCCGCCATTGCTAGATCTAGATGACATCGCTTCATTGGTTCAGTACAAATACGCCCCGCTGCACACTCGGCAGCAGGCACCAGCAGCACAGGCAGGCAGCGCAGCTAGTCAGCTCGCAGCTGTCTGTCTCCTATGTTCCCTTCTATCTTGACCCCACTCACCACCCACGATGAGCCCGCCAGCGTCGCTCACCCCCTACTCCCTCCCACCCCTCACCTCAACCCCTATCGCATCACGATGCCCTTCTCCGCCGTGATCTTGTTCGGCCGCTTGTCGAAGTGGTCGAGGCCGAGCGCGTCGTCTGGTTGCCACTTGTGGTCGTACAGGATGTCGTCTGGGGTTAGCGTGTGTCACAAGCTGAGGATTGCTGGAGACTCGAATGCCCAGGGCGTCTGGTGCAATGCTCAAGACTAGAGTTGCCCCGAACTCTTGATAGGAAGGACACTCGAGCTCAACACTCGGCTTCCAGAGTCCAGAACTAACTCGCGCTCAGGATTGGTTTCGACGAGCCACACGATCGCTCGCTCGAGCACCCTGAGGGCGCTCGCTCTCGCTCGCTACTCACCATCCTCCACAGCCGACGGCTGCTTGTACACCGTCGACGGGATCAACGCAAACTTGTACTTTGCAAACTCCTTGTCCGACACCCCGATCCTCTCCTGTATCCGCTGCTTCGTGTCCGCGAACCGCTCGCCCTCGCGCAGCACAAACTTGCACGGCACGCCATGTGTCTTTGACGGGTCGCGCGAGTAGTGGAACATGTTGATGATCTTTGTGTCGTCCCCCGCGTTCAGCTCCTCCTCCGGGATCTCCTCGGCATACAGCTCCGCCGGGTCGGGCAGGTTGCCGATGATCTCGGACCCCGTGTGCTCGCGCTGCGCGCGGCCGTTGGGCGAGATCTCAAAGATGCGCACCTTGCCCGTACCACCTGGCTGCAGCTTTGATCGTGCGAGGCCGTCTGCGACAATGTCAAACGTGTACTGCTTCGGGAAGAGGAAAGGGATCCCCGACTCCTCCTTGTTGTACCGTCCCGTCCACATGATCTTGAGCGACTTCTTCGTCTCCAGCTCGACGATGGAAATGTCCAGCAGCTCGTAGTACAGCACGACATTCGGGTGCTGGCTGTAGTAGTTGGTCTGGGTAATGTCCGCGACGCTCTGGTTGAGCGCCTTCTTGATGATCGCCTTGGGCTGTCCATTCTGCGGGTTGGAGGAAGTGAATCGCAGCTTCAGTGGCGGGTGCTTCAGGTAGTCGCCGACACGGTGCGCCATCACGTCGTACGTCATCTTCTTGCTCAGCATGAGGTCAAACTCGGGCGGCGACTTGGCGCCGTCGTCGTAGCGTGGGCGGAACTGCACCAGCACGCGGTTCTGCAGGAAGTCGTAGAACTGCGGGACGCTAGAGTACAGCGACTGCGACTCGAGGTCGTTGATCTCCTTCTCGGTCATGTCAACCTGGTACGTGATGATGTCGCCGTCCTGGATCTCGTTCTGCAGGAACGTCTGCTTCACCTTCATGCCCTCGATCATGCCTGCCTTGATCTCCTCGTACAGCTTGATGGGTGTTGACGACGGCCAGCCCATCCGCTCCTGGATGATAGGGTACAGCTCGCTGACCTTGCTGTTCTTGTCGACAAACACCTTGCCCTGGCCGAGGAGGGTCTGCCTCGAGCAGTCAAACCACTTGAGGAAGATCATGATCGGCTGGTTGGCAGGGTCGCCGTGCAGCTGGTGGTACTTTGTCTGATCCGGGTTGTAGTCGAGGTACAGGCGCAGGTCGGACGCGCGGGCCGCCATGTTGTTGCGAATGTAGTCCATGGCTAAGGTGTTAGTGCGAACAACTCTTAGAGTCAGGGCAGGAGTCATGCTTACTACTTGTTCCGTGGTCGGCATCATTGATGGGGACATCAGGACGAGTGGTCTTGTTCTGGCGGTTGACCAGCACCCACAGCCTAAAGTCGCGCTCGGCGATCTTGAAGTACGACGCGATGCGCTGCTTGAACGTGGCAAACGTCTCGTTCTTCAGCACACGGAACGTCGGCAGCTCGGTTGCAGGCAGGTTCTTGTCGTCGAACGAGGCGAGGTCAAAGCCCTGATGCCTTGAGAAGATCTCGTCGGTGATGACCTTGGCGGTGAGGTACAGGTGCTGCTCGTCCTTCTCCCTGCGCTTGGCCTCGAGCTGCTCGCGCTCGGCATCGAGCCTCTCCTTCAGGTGCGGCGGGGTGTCGAGCTCAGTGAACGGCGCAAGGACAGTGGGCAGCTCTGTCTCGCGAACGTAGACCAACATGTAGGCGTTCGTGAACTTTTTCAGCGTGCGCGCCTGTGTCCGCTGCTGCGTAGGAAGCAGCCCGTTCACCAGGTCACCGCCAAAGTTGTCCTCGAGAACCTCCTTGTCAGTCACTGGCGTCACGCGGTCGTCGTCAAACTTGAACCAGCGTCCGTCGCTCTCTGGCTTGATGAGCGCGAAATAGTGGCCGCCGTTAAAGTCGCCCGAGTGCACAAGCACACCGTGCAGCTTGTACTTGTGCGACACGGAGCGGTCGGCCGTCTCGTCGAGGAACTCGGCAAGGTCGATCTCGAACGGGAACTCGAACCGGTCGTTGATCTTGACCAGCGCGTCCTTCTCGATGTCGTACTCGAAACGCCGCAGCTGCAGGTGGAGCACTGGCGGGAACTGCTTGAAGATGACACCCTTCTTGGCATCTTGCAGCCCAAAGCCCTCTGCATGGTACTTGTTCTCGCCATCGAGTGTCTCGACCGACACGTAGTCGCGGAACGAGTCGCGCAAGTTCTTGATCCCCTTCACCGACAGCTGGATGTCGTAAAAGTCCTCTGTAACCGACGACTCAAAGTCCACGTTCATGCACTTGATGTAGTTCTTCATCTGGCCCTTGAACAGGCGAGGAATGGCACCCTCCGCCGGCGTCCCCTTCATCTTCTCCTCAAGCCTGTCCTGCAGGATGCGACTGAACTCCTGGACGTCGTGCTGCATGAACGAGTCTAGTGACTTCCAGCCAAACGACTTTGTCAGCTCGGTCGTGCCGACCGGCTGGTTGGATGTCTGGAGGTGGTAGAACACGCGCTGCAATGCTAGTGCCAAGCTTTCGGACGGGATATCGTTATCTGTGGGTATTTGGTAGACAGCCTGGGTATTAGTGATTGACTCCAAGGGGGCACTCGCACCTTTCGGAAGTAGTTTGTGCAATACAACGACTGCAGAAGCGAGTTCATGTAACATGTTGCGCCCTGGTTACGGAGCCCAACATGCCCTGTCTCCTTCTTCGAGTCGTAGTTGACAAAGTTGTGCCACAGGACACCTGTTGGGTCCTTGAGGACACGGACGAATGCAGTAATCTCCACCTCCTCGTTCTCAATCGTCGGGCGCGTCTTGCCGTTGGCCGTGTCGGCGGTGTACAGCTTGCGCAGGTCGGCGAACCGGGTGAAGCCCCAATCGCACTCCTCAGCGACGAAGCGGTGGTGGGCGTCTGGTGGGTCTCAGCAAAAGGTCGTGCAGCAGAGCAAGCGTGCAAGCGTGCGCTCAATCAATCATATCTTCTACTCACGACTGGCAGTGTGGATAGTCGGGTCCCATGGATTCGAGATGGCCAGGCAGAACTGCGCGCACGCGTGCCACCCTTCTGGTGCTGTTTTCGGGTTCGCATACTCGAGGTATACTGAGACCATGTCGTTGGGCTGCCCGTTCGCGTTGCCCTGGGGGAAGAGCAGTATGCGCCTGGGGTCAGCCGAGGTCCCTATCCTAGGTCTCCGCCTCGGTCTCCGTCCTGGACAACTACTTACCACTTGTGGCCACCACAGCTGAACTCTGGCCCCTGCATGCGCCTCGGCTGCTGGCTCCAGTTCTCAATCCGCCATGTCTGCGCCTGGAAGTCCTCAATCTCCAGTCCGAGGTCTGGCATGTTCTTGGCCGCGAAGGCCTCGGCTACGATATCAGCGCGCAAGCTCAGTTAGTCATAACCCACTGTCGTGGACATTGGGCAGCTCCTCGACCTCCATGGGCGCAGGGCTCTCGTCTATAATGATGTCGGTCACTTCCGACTGTGGTTGTTGCTGCGGGTCAGCGTCGAGTCAATTGCAGAGTGGTATTGGCACTCACCATGTTGACTATGCTTGCTTAGTGATCAGATGGAATGTTGACGTATAGGTCGCAGATGAACAACCCTCCCAACCGCGCAAGGCGAGTCTATGCCTCAAAGTCTGTCCTGCTGCCCGTAGCCTCTACCCAACAGATACGGTTATGCAGAGGAGTGGCGGGGCGTGTTGCAGCCAGTCGACAACACTCGGTCGTCGAATCTATCGCGACGCGGATGTCGCTTTTGACCAAGTCGAAGAGAAGAAAGGAACAAGGGATAACGCGAAGAGACAATCCGCCTGCACAATGCTGGATATGCCTAGTCGCTGTGCTGCTGCTCGTCGTCGTCGTCGTCGATGGAATATGTCTGCTCAATGCTATGTGTTACACCGTTGCGTTGCGTCGTCGGAGTTGGCTGCTCTCCACCGGCGGCGCTGTGCACGCATCGCTCATCCGCCAGCCGTCGATTTGCTTCCGCTCCTCCGCCTCCGCAAGTGACGCGCGACGCTGACGCTGCCACCGTGCCACCGGAGATTCCGGCGATATCCCTGAGGCAAAACCAGGATGCAACAACCACCTCGCATCTCGAGGCAACATTTTCAGTCAAAAGGAGGTCTGTCGTTCTTGTTCTCATCGTTGCTCTTCATCTCCCCCATCGCATCTGCATCTAGCATGCACCGATCGCCTCTTGCTATCAAGATGACCGATGACTGACCCCTCTGCCTCCTCCTCCCCCCCCTCTTTCCCTTCTCCCTCCCCTCTCCTCCTCCTCCCCCCCCCTCCCCCCCACCCGCGGTTCTTAGATCCGCTTCCAGGAGGGCACATGCCTGGGCCGGCCGCTGAGCCGAGTTGGCCGTACCTACGGCCACCTCGGCCAGCGTCGCGGAGTCACCAGGCGCCCTCCGCCAGCCTTTCAGCTGTGCTATTGGTCGCGTATGAGTCAACCCGTGGAAGAGCAGTGTTCCCTCGGCGGCTGCGTCGGCTGCCTGCTGCCCGTTCTGGGTGTGCGGGTGGTCGATGCGGTCGCCATCGCCAACTGTGTCCGTTCTGGGCACGCGGCAAGGGCTTGCCTGGGGTTCTCGTGGGGTGGTGCTATGCCTTCCCAAACGACCTCGAGCAGACAAACTCCTCGAGCTAGTCTGGTTTTTCTACGATGGTGAGTACCTCTCCTTCCCATCACTTTCGTGATGAAAAACCCTTTCTAATCGTATTCACACTGTGCTACTCTTCGGAGAATGCGCGTAAACCCACAACGGTATCTGAACTTCCTCTTTAGCCTATTCATGAATAATGGCTGACAACAGATGCATCCAATACAACGACTCCAAGCCTCAGACGGTGTGCTGAGCATCATATCTGCTTCCTATTGACCATGTCTTCTTCACATACCTGTCACTAACATCCCCATCCTGAGCATCCTGTCTGAGTCCAACCCCGCCTTTGAAGTGTGACAGCCGCGAACCCACGGCGCTGCATTCAAGTTGTGAGGGAAGAGCAGCAGCTCGCTGCCACATCCCATGGATTTCGGTGCGTGTGGGCGTAAGCCTGTGGCATGTGCCGATTGTAGGGGTGCGGACACGCCGCGAAGCACAGCGCGAGCACGGCGCACGCAGTGCGACGTGCGAGCGGCGAACGGCGGTACCTATGATATGCAGATGTAGATGTTCCTTGAAATGATTTGAACCCAAAATGAATCAGGACTGAGCTGCACTGATGAGAACGAAGTTGCATCTGCTACACGCTGAATCACAGCGCCTAATTGGGTCGTAACGTTGGAGTTGAGATGTCACATGCGATCACACGGCGATACACGGTTCGAGCAAACGCACTCGCACATGTTGCACGAGAGTTGCGTCCAGTCCTAACATACACTGATCCATGCTCTCCGGCCTTCATCCAGTCTCGTGATGTGTCGCTCGGCAAGTGCTACTCTATCTTGAGCTCTGTCGGATCTTCATGCCAATGGACCACTCTTGTCGAGTACTGCTCCGCGCTCAGCCCATGCTCACCCCTTCGCTAGAGGAAGATCATCCGAATCAACTCGACCAGACCTGTCGTCAGCTTTTCCCACTGTCAGCCTTCCCACACCCTAGTACTCACTCCCCCCGACAAGCAAAAACAACATCACACCCAACACCCACTTGCCCACATGCTTCTGGTGGCTGCGTGCCGGCCGGGTCGTCTTCTTGCCTGCCACGGCGCGGTTCACAAAGTTGGCGTTCTTACGCCGGATGTCGGCTTGTGTTGGCTGGGGTCAGTTGAGTCGAAGGGGGGAGCCACAGCTCATGGAGGAGGAAGGACATGGCATCGAGGTGAGGAAGAGGTACGTGACAGGAGCTAAGGAGCTCAACAAGGAAGGTGGCATAGATCCGCTAGGGGACAGAATGAGCCACAACGAAATCACAGCTAGGGCACAGTACGTTGTGTACTGCTGCCCAGCAGTGGCAACTCTTCTGTTCGACTCTCTGCAGATGCCAGTCCTCTGCATCATGTCCATGCCTTCCCTCACTGCCAGGACGCAAATCCACTGGATCTGCAGGCAGTGCCGTGCCTCGATTTCAAGTCGGCTAGTACCCCACAGTAACCAGATCGACAGCAGTACTCTGGCAGATATTTTCAAGCCATACAATTGTCAAGGCAATGTCTGCTCAGCGTGTGATTGGCGTCAGAGCGCAGCATTCACCCACAACTGATCAACACCTCCTTATGCCATGGCAGTCGTAACACCGAGCTTGACCTGCCCAAACTCACCATTGCTGTAACTTCAATTAATCCTCAACACGCAGTCGTTAACACGTAAAGAGCAGCTGTCGCTGTCGACTTGTCGGTGCCAATGCTGTTTTGTTGTTGGCAGAGGTGATCAGTGATCGAGTGGTCGCGATGATCGATCGACACGCACTGCTGGCATGAACATCACCAGTGACATCGTCGCGTCGGCGTGGAGGCGGAGATGATGTGATCTCCGTGGGTGTGTTGCACTTCGTCTACATCGTGTGGTCAGTACTCACAACCTCGACATGCGCTATACATAAGAACTATACATTGCAAGGTCGACGATGTAGCCTGCATCCGCAGTAGTTGAGAGGAAACGATGGTTCGTTATGAGAGACTAGCCGCACAGACGATGGTTAGTCGCTGAGTACGGGGACTGGCCACAACACCAGCTCCCCAGTGCTCCTCACCTTGACACATGGTGACATTTTCATGGTCCAGCGCATCGCATGCGATCGCATGTCCTCCTGTTCAGCAGGACTGGTTCGCGGTGCGTACTGCAAAGCAAAGCAGTAGACTGAACGAGAGAAAGCCATGAATCGATTACTGTTTTGTATAGTGACGGACCTCAGCACCACCTACCCCTCACTTATGGTTCACAACATCCAGCAGTCATGCCGTTTATTATACACTCGATGCACATGCTGCACAATGGATCATCCGCCATACAGAAGTACTATATGTGCACTGGGTACGAATGCATATACATATGCATGTCTATCAGATAGTACGATCCGCTTCCGTCCATTGCAGTGACACTATGTATGCATGCTACTGCATGCTACTGCCACATCAAGGTGTTGGTGCAACATCTTCGTCCACGGGTATATACTCGCCTACAAGACCTACCTACATCTGCTATGCATTGATGATTGATGACGACTACTCATCTCCGAGTCAACAGAGATCACAAGCCATGTGCCACTTTTGCGCAAGCGGAGTTCAAACGCTCGGACGCTCGGCTGAGACTGACCTCCGCCGAATCCACAAACACCAGCCACAGCACCGCAGTGCACCGCTCGGTGTGTACCCCAAATCTGCGCATCCGCGTCGCCGATCCCGCCTGCGATTCTCGAGTATACTGGGCAAGCAGATGCAGATCTCCCCTTCCCCCGTTGCCACCCAAAATGCCACGAGCTCACCTCCCACCAGACTACAACAACCCTACGTCAATCTACATCCCACATCTCAAACCATGATACCACTCTGACTAATGCAACTGCAACTATGCCATTAAATCAGACCTCGCAAACAGCACAGGTGCATAACCGTGCGAAAGAGCTATCGAAAACGAAGAAGGTACAAGAACGAAGAGCTGCGGCCACAGAGTATCCGCTTAGGCACCGAAACCGTAGAGGGTGCGGCCCTGGCGCTTGAGGGCGTAGACGACGTCGAGCGAGGTGACGGTCTTGCGCTTCGCGTGCTCGGTGTAGGTGACAGAGTCACGGATGACGTTCTCGAGGAAGATCTTGAGGACGCCACGGGTCTCCTCGTAGATGAGGCCCGAGATACGCTTCACACCTCCACGGCGAGCGAGACGGCGGATAGCGGGCTTGGTGATACCCTGGATGTTGTCGCGCAAGACCTTTTACGTAAGCAGAGCTCTCTAGACGTGTTTGGGAGGTGTAGAAGAGGGTAGGAGTAGATGTAGAAGAGGAAGAAGTGCGGAGAAGTGGTCGGAGCAGTGGCCGGAGGAGTGAGTCGGAGACTAACCTTGCGGTGACGCTTGGCGCCGCCCTTGCCGAGACCCTTGCCACCCTTTCCGCGACCAGACATGTTGTAGTAGTAGTTGTTGTGGGGGTGAGGTAGAGAGAGAGAGAGAGAGAGTTGAAGGCTGAGAGACACGACAAGAACGACAATGGCGCAAGTTATAGTATTCCCCGAGGCCAGGTGTTGTTTGTTGCGGGGCAGATCGGCCGTCACGTGACCTGTGATCTAATCGCGGTGTGGTTATATCACCGGAAACGCCGAGGGGGAGCCAGGCACGCCGTGACGTGTAGCATAAATATAAGTCGTCGGCGATATCCAGATATCCGAGATAGCGGTAATTAAAGAGATCGCCGACGAGTTGTGGTGGGGTGGATCGCGCTGTCGACATCAGAAGAGAGGAGGCCAGCAGGTGTATGCGGATCAGAGCATGTGGATGTCAGGGATTGACAGGTGATTGCTCTCAGTATGACGATGGAGATGGCGTCGATCGGGTTGGCGTGATGACATGTGGTCGGAGTTGATTTTGAGACGCCAGTGCTGGCCTTGGGAGTTGCATCGCAAAGATCTGTTGATCTATGTATTGGACACGTCTAGTCGCTCGCTTCTACGCTGTTCAGCAGGTTCAGCAGCTCGTGTATGCTGCTTGGCTGGCTAGACCGAGTGAACTGCTTAGACAGCTCTTACAGCCCAGACAGACTGCACATGATACTGACTTATTCGGATAACTTATAAGCAGTCTGCTTTCATGCACATTCATGCTAGGGCTGCCTAGGAATACCGCTCTGGCGCAGAGTCTGACAACTGTGCTTGAAGGGTCGCTCGTAGGAAGTACGCTGATGGCTCACGCTGCTCAGATAGCCAGAACAGTTTAGACGTCACCTGATGATGCAGGCTACTGCTGATCTCCAGGGTTACTATCGATTTGTTCGGATTGCTTGAGCTGCCCGCTTGTTGACGCAATTGCATATGAGCTTCGACTGAATGAACTGCTCAGATGTTCAATTGCTCAGATGCTCGGATGCTCAGTTGCTTTTGCATATGAGCTTTGACTGTATGAACTGCTCGGATGTTCAATTGGTCAAATGCTCAAATGCTCAATTGCTTAGATGCTGAGACGCTCGGATGTCCCAGTTGCTCAATGCTAGAACGATGGATGATCGAACACAGCCATACTGACCGTACAGCTCAACTACTGCAGCACATACTGCTCACGTTGCCAGACGCACGACTGCAGAAAAAACTCCGACCGCTCGTCCTTTGCACTGCTCATGCTCAGACTGCCCAAGCTACTGGGATGCTCAAATCAACTACACCTCTCTCACTGCTCAAGCACAGACACCTTCGACCGCGCACATCGACACTCAGACTGCTCAGATCGGTATACTGCTGACACGTTCTTCTAGTGAAATAATCTGTTGACTTTGTCCCATTTCCCAATCAACATCTGTGTAGCCAGCTGCATCCCTACAAGCTAGCCTGCACGACCTCCACGACCGGCCCAGCACCTCCGCTGACCCAGCTCGCTCTCGGTCGCCACTCCCTCCGCCCCTCCCCTGCCTCCACCTCGACCTCCTCGCCCGTTTCCCGCTCCACCTCCCATCCTGACAGGTTGACAAGCCCAGGCTGTGCCCACACGCTTGTCTCCACGCTGGTCTTTTCGCCCGGTGCCAAGGTGCCACGGTGCCGCAGCTCGCCGGTGAACAAGGATGTCTGGCCTGCCTTTGGCGGCGGGAGGCGTAGGATCCACCGTACGGGCAGGAGTGGTGATCGGTTTTGCAGCTCGATTGTGAATGGCAGCAGAGCGCTGTTCGTCAGCATGGTTCTCTTTGTGAGTCAATAGTCCACATGTGGACAAGCAGCGCAGTCCCATGTAGAAGTGCAGCATGGTCCTCGCAAAGTAGGACACCCCTCGAACCCAGTACCAGTACTCACCCACTCTCCAGAACCACACGACCACCCCTCGCACCCTGCACTGACGCCCGGACGACCAGCGGATCCTCCTCGGTCGCAAACGGCCCCTCGAGAATACTCTCCGCCAGCGCACGCCGTAACCGCCCCGTCTCCTCATACATCGTGCGCTTGACCGGCCCGTCCTCATCAACACGTAAGCTCTCGATGAGTGAGTAGGCTGGTGCAGGCCGGATGCCATGGGCCACAGCCACGCCGTGCCGTGAACCCGATGTCCACGAGATCACGATGTCGAGGTCCAGCGGGTCGAAGAGGGAGAGGATCGTCTCCACTGTCTCAGAAGACACTGTGGGGAAGTGCTCCTGTGCAAAAGAGAGGCGGTGGGCTCGCCGTGAGAGGAGGAGGTATGGTGCCGTGGTGGGGAGGGAGATGGTTGCAGGCTCGACGGGGGTGAGGTGCTCCATGTCGCCTTGTAGCAGGCGGCCGAGGTTGGCGACGAGTCCGTCCTGCTTCAGATCGACACTCCGATTTGAGCGAGTCACTTTCCACACCGAGCGGACGACCTGGTTCGGGTACAGCGTTGCACTGCTGGTAGAGCTCTGTGCATCCCAGTATGGGCTGATCGCCTGCAGCGACGTGACCTCGACCGGCACGTCTGCGAGCGACGTGATGTCCAGCGTGACGAGGTAGCCGTTCTTCTTGGCAGCTTGTACGTCCGTATGCAGATTGAACACGCGCTTCACCTCTGCACTGTGCGTGATGGCCGTGGAGCCAACGACGCCCTCGGGAGTGGAGAACAACACCAGCGCGAGGAGGTCGAGCTTACCAGGTGCGATAGCGGTGAATGTTAACGGCACTTTGACACTCTCTCCTGGTGCTAGCGTCCCTTCGTGCAGCGATATCGGCTTGTTCGCAGGTATGATGTTCGATGTTGTAGATGCTGCTGCTGATGATGATGATGATGATGATGGTGTATCCGAATGCTGGGTATCGATGTTGGACAACGATAGAACTCCGTAGTGATTAGTGACTAGATGCACGTTCTCCACTGCAGCCGCGCCAGTATTCCGCAGCTCAAGCTCCACAGGGACCACCTCGCCGGCGTACACGGACTCTGGAATCCCACTCAGCTCCACAGCAACCCTCGGCACCGACTCCTCGACGTGCACGGTCAGACTCGTGTCCTTCGCATACGTCGGTGTCAGGCGCTGCGCCTTGGTCGCATGCAGGCGGCGCCCGCGTCGCTCGAGACTCTCGAGGACAGGCAGGAACCCATGGAAGAGGAAGCTCGCCGATTTGATCGTGACCACACCCGCCGCCCTCGGCGTCACAGTCAGCACGACCTGCCGTGTCTGATACGGCTCGAACGACACGTGCTCGAGCTGCTCGACATCTGCGTCCCCCTCGACTTGGAGCGTGACGTCCGCCAGCAGCACGGGCGCGTTAAGGGGGTTGCTTGCCTGCAGCTCCACTCGCAGCACCTCTCCCACTGCCGCGACGTTCCGCTTGGGATCTGGCAGCACACTGAGCGGCTTCTTGCCCTTGCCCTTCCTATCCCAGTTGGAGAGCACACAGGTGTCAAGCGCCGCCCAGTCACCCGAGGAGGTGGCACTGCTGCTTCCCTCGTCCGGGGGGACAAGGCGCGTCTTCTTGTTGTCGATGATCGGCGTCGGCAACCTCAGCTTGTCCTTCGCTGCCTCGAGCTGCTCCGGGTGGGCCTGCAGCTGCTCGTATGCGAGCGTCATGTCCTCCAGCACCATGCCTTGTGAACCTGCTGCCGCGGCCGAGTCCTGGCGATGTAGCAGGCGTAGGAAGTGCTCAACTGCGACATCTGACTCGCCGAGGGTGTACGCTTGTCGGCCGAGAGAGTACTCGACGCGGTCGCGCACGGCTGTCCACGGTGCGTCTCGCAGAAGGGCCGCTGCGCGTTCCAGGCATCGTCGAGAATATTGTTTCTGCGGTCAGCATGGATCTACCTGTAGATCTCAGGTAAAGTGCTAGCGTGTAGTCCTGATCAAGGCACTCAGCCTCCTGTTGCACTTACCAAGCCCGACTTCTCGTACCGCCTCGCCGCCATGATCAGATGCAGCGCCCGCCGCCGCCGCCCGTGCTTGCTCTTCCCACCCTTGACATCCGCCGCAGCCGCCTCCTCAACGATCACAGCACACGCCACCTCGTCCGCATCCCCCGCCGAGCGCACGAGAGCAGCCCCAACCCCGCGCCACTCCCCGATAGCCTTCCACGCCTCATAGTAGAGCACAGTAATCCGCAGCGCGTCGAGCTGCGACCCCCCTCGTGCCGAGTACGCAACGACAGCCTGCTCGAGCCACGACGAGATCTCTGTATGTTGCAACGTCGTGAAGCCTGCTGATGTCGACGGCGGCGTGTTGGGCAGGAAGTATGTGTTGGACAGGAGCTGCGCCAGGCCATACATTTCCGTCGCTGCTGCAGCATACCGGTGGGCTCGATCTTGAGCATAGTCCCTCCTCAGACTGTCGTACACTCCAGACGCGTAGCGGTAGTCCCTCAGCATGAATGCAAAGTCGGCCAGTCGGCGGGTCAGAGCCTCGACTGAGCTCGCCGCGTAGCTATCGTTAGCAGCATCCTCCTCCATGCACCCACTATCCCTTGGCAGCGTTGTAGCCCGGCTGCCCACTCGGTGCTGGGCTACTTGGCCTACTGCTACTGAAGAGCTTCCTCCCTGCGCCGAACAGACGACCCGTCAGACCCCGCTTGTTCGACTGATACGCCTCGTTCCATTCCCTGACCCGCGCCTCCATCCACGGCACGAGGCTCTGCACCACCAGCTCGCGCACCAGTGCGACCATGTTGTTTACGTCCTCCGGTGTGAGCTTCTGGGCGTACCGGTTGACGCCCTTCGGGGGCAGTGGTGGTGGCTGGTCCTCGCTGGGCGTTGCTGTTGGAGTGTCAAGTGGCACGTCGGTCTCAGCTGCAAGAGCCGCCCTCGCGGAGAGAGTCAGACTCGACATCGCAGTTGCGTACAGCTGACTCAGAGAGTCTGGGTCGTCCGCTGGTGGCGGGGTAGGCGTGAACGAGGTCTGCAACTGCAGATCCGGCTTCGGCGTCTTGACTGCGGCTGGCGTCTCTCGGCTGTTGATGACAAGGAGGGTGGAATGTGGCCCGTATGCCTTCTTGACCGCCGCGAGCAGCTGGTTCGCCTCTGTCAACGACGCCCCGGCCTTTGACACATCGTGCACCACAACGTAGAACTTGAGCACCTGCACGCCGTCCATCCACGGTGCGGTCTGGGCACCAGCTCCAACAGCCTGACCGTGTAATCGCTGCAGCGTCCCTAACGGATCCGGCGTCGTTGTGCTAATCGCAAGTAGTAATCCGACTGGGTGATTGAACGTCTCATATGGCACCACTGGTCGGGAAGACAGCAGCAGAGCGCGGGTTAGGCCGTAATGTTGCTCCTCATCTGGCGTCAGCTCCGACGCTCTCCCCTGCCTTACCTGGCGAATGCCGTCCCACCACAGTGCTAATTAGGTCCATGACCATGTCTGGACTCGGTCCCGTCACCGCCGGGCTGCTGTATACGCTTGCATGGGAGACGAAGCGGAGCGGAAACGTAGGTTGCACCGTGGGCGTGAGGGTCGAGGAGAGTATGGACACTGGTATCAGCGGGCAAACTCGTAGTGGCAAGGCTTTGCAGCGATGAGGGACAGATCATTCAAGATGATAATGCCTGGGCTGACTGTCAAGAAGCTCGGGACATGAGCTCGATCCTCTGTTCATGTACACTTCGGAGTGCCACCTTCAGAACGAGCACCATAACTCATGTCTCATCATTGACTGCCACTCGGAGCAGCGCTTGCGCGCTACTCCTCGACACTCACCCCTGTCCGTCCCCCCCTCCCACGGCCGCAGCAGCTCCTCGAGCCCCCGGCACCCATTAGCCGCACAGCTGTCGGCAACATCGTCACTCGTCAACACCGCAACCCGCGGCGACAGCGACTGCACGATCGATAGCGGAGGCGATGGCATCGCGCGCGGAGACGAGGCAGTCGAACGCGTTTACTTGACTGCTGTCGTCGTCGTCGAGCCTAGCCTGTGGTTCCCGTCTAGAAGTGTTATTAGCTACAACAACAACATCAACATCAACATCACCACCCCCCTGCTCATCGCCGCGCCCCGCTCTGACGTCGCGTCGCTCGTTGCTGCTGTCGATGTCGGCGGTACGTGGGCGGACCAAACAACCACACCACCGTACGGTGAGCGGCGGGACCAAAAAAGTCCGGTCCTCCATCGCCCGACCACGAACATTGATTGCGACCGACGAGCAAGGAGCATATAGATATCGACCAGACCCCTACTCTACACCTCCTCCTCGACCCAGATGCTCAGGACAACAGTGGCGTCGGCGTCGCGGGCAACACGGGTACCCGCGCTGGCGCGTGCGGCGTCGTCAAAGGCGAAGGCAAAGGCGGCAGCAGCGGAGCCAGAAGCACCAGCGGTCCCGGCAGGATGGGAGGTGCCCGAGATCCACCTGGGACAGACCCACCCATCGCGCTACGGGATGCACTATGACAACACGCTCGCAAGCGACCTGCTGTACATGACATACAACCACCGCACGGCGACCAAGGTGGAGGAGGCCGAGGCGTCGACATCAGCGCCGCTGCCAGTCCCGAAGACGGGGTACGAGGCGAACCGCCCAGCAAAGGCGCCGCGCGGAGGAGGAGCAAAGAAGCCGATCACAAAGGTCGTGTCGCCGTCAAACCTCGTCAAGCTCGAGTCGATCACGATCCACACAATGGTCAAGGAGGCGATTGGCAACAAGCAGGCGCTGCTGTCTGCGATTATGGCGCTGCGTGCGGTCTCGGGCGAGACGGAGAACGGAGGAGGAAGGAAGGGCAGCTCGGGCGTGCAGGTTGTCGTGGCGAAGAACGGTGCTGCGCCATGGAAGCTGCGTGCAGGCATGCCCGTGTCGACCAAGGTCGAGCTGCGCGGCGAGGCGATGTACGACTTTATCCAGAGCCTGGTCGATTTTGTCCTCCCGCGTATGCGTGACTTCCAGGGCTTTGAGCTCCCCCAGGCGAGCGCGTCGAGGCGCGCACCACATGCGCTGGCCGGTGTGGTGTCGCTGGGTCTGCCGGCTACTGCCATGGGTCTCTTCCCGCAGATCGAGACCAACATCGACATGTACCCGCGGCTGCATGGGTTCCACATGCACTTCAAGACGAAAGTCAAGGGGCAGGACGCGCAGGAGCACGCGCGTGCGCTCCTCTCCGGTTTCCGCATCCCCTTCTACAAGAAGTAGACATAGCATATGCATGGGCGTGGTGGTGTAATGTGGTGTGTTACGAATGATGTTAACCTTACGGTCTATGGTTCTACGACGCCTCCATAGCGCCTCTACAACTAGAGATACAAAATATCGGCTGCTCCTCCCTTCAATTGAGTTCCGCTCCCCGGGACTCTAGACTGTCCAGGTTCTCTTACCTCTGCTCCTCAGCTCCCTCGAACCTTTAGTCTACTGTTTCCCTCTCGCATCACCCTCATCCTCTTCACTTTCGCCAGTCTCGCCTCGCGCCTCCTTCCACTCCTGCGTCCCACTATCTCTCCCATGCAGATTCACTCTCCTCGCCTCCTCCCACCTCCCCTTCTCATCATCCGTCCACCTCTTCTGCGCCTCATCCATGCTCAAAGCTACTAGTCGCTCCTCTTCCCCCAGCAGTGCCCTGCACTTGACAGTACATCGCAGTAGCAGCTGGGGTTAGCCTAGCTCCCCCCTTCTTCTAACTCACAGTCTTCAGCCTATTCTCGTCTATCCCCGAGCCCTCCTCGTACGTCTTCCGCATCCTGAACAAGGTATTCGCCCCCGGGTCATCGGTGTACACCTTTGTCACATCCTCTGCCCCGTACCGCCCTAACGCGAGCACATACGCCTGCTGCTTGCCCCAGCCGCGCGCGTACAGCAGTGGCTTGTTCACCTCGGCCTCGCAGCTGTCGACGTGGACCCAGTGCTGGAGTGTTGGGCTCCAGTACTCTGTCCAGACGTGGTCCTCGCTTCTGTCAGCCGGGCCCTTCCACCGTCCGCTGCCGCTTCCCCCACACTCACCTGTTCCACACATATCGAGCCTCAACTCCGAGCACCAACAAGAAGAAGTAGAACAGCTGCGCAAACTCGCCTGGCGTCAGCACAACCCCAGCCACAAACTCACCACACCGCCCCCGCTGACTCCCCATCAAGGCCTTGACATTGTTGTACCTCGGGAATCTGTCCGACCCCCCACACTTCGCCCGACACACATGCAGCTCACACCGCCCCGCACCACCTCGGCGCTCCTCCTGCGTCGGCTCGACAGACGTCGCGTCCGTGTCCCCGCCGCACTGGGGACACTTGATCGGATCTGCCCAGCGGAAGTACTCGTGTTTGAACCACCTCGCGACGGCGAGCACCAGGCGGTCAACCTCCCCAGCATCGGAGGGAAGGCCTGATAGGTCGTCGTCGTTGAGTTGATCAGCCCTTGTCCTGAGTGGCTCGAGCAGGTCTTTGGCTTTTCGTATTGTCTCGGCCACCTGGCGTCAATCCGATACCCGGTACTCAAGCTTACGTACGCTCTGCTGCTCCAGTGGGAGCGTATGCCTCTCCAGGGCCCTCAGCGTGTCCTCCATGCCATATCTCCGTCGTCGGGCGCGGCGGGCAGCGATACTGGCCAGTGGACGTGGGTATCGTGCAATCAACTGCCCGGCGAGCTGGGCAATCTCGCGACTTGCTGAGTCTGTCGGAGGTTGGACAACCGGAAACGCAGCCAGGTCCTCGTACACGCCGGCATTCAGGCCAGCAGCGACGTACGCTGTCCACTGGTCACCCCACTTGGCGAACCACTCGGCGTTGCTGGTCGCCATGGCAGGTGAAGTGAGCAGTGCAACATGCAGAAGGTATCGAGATCGACATGCCAGTCTCTGATCTCTGATCCTTGATCATGTCTGACGCGTTGTGATCGGCATCGGAATCTGTGCCTGGATTGTTGATGTTGGGTGGCAACGGTGACTCCTCACAGATCGAGGTCCATCTACTCATTTTCTCAAATCAACAACTCACAGCATATAGTCTGTCGTTCTGCAGCAGAGAGAGGTGCTGAGCTTCTCTACTGTGGGTTGTGATGTGCGTCAGAACGTGAAATTCTCAAGGCTGCGAGGTACTGAATGCCTCGCCTGACTTTCAGACTTTCGAAAGACCCATGTGAAGTATTCTGTCCACGTCCTGGCTGTCGGATGATACGTCGACTTGTCATTTACTCGACCACGTAGTGGGGGGTTGTCTGCTCATGTGGGACAAGCAGGCTGGCATTCTCGACTTGGAGTTCGGGTATCATAGTTACGAGGCGAATGACGCTCCAGCTTCTCCAAGATTCCTGTTGCCATACCTGGCGGGAGAGCCAAAATGTGTCCTCTCCAGACAACAACTCGCATCGATGCATCAATCAATACAAACTCAAAGCCCTGACTGAGTCATCAGCTATTCTGCAGCGTGCTAGCGTGCATAGGCCGTCGAACCCGCGCGTGGATCATTTTACCATGTATTCATTAGCATTTCCGTACATTTTCTGACCATTTATTCCGCAATTTTCGGCAGCGACGCATCACATCGCAATCCGGCAGAGTCAAGCCCTGGGGCCATCAATGACTGAAAGCAACATAGCATGTCCACTGTTGCAGCACATCACATTGACATCCTGGACATCGATAGTTGTGGACAGACCCCGGTAGTGCCACACGCTGATCCTGCCACACCGCCAAGTGATTGTCCCTTCGATTATTGCGCTCATCTCATGATCTGCTCATCTCCATCAACACTCCCAATCATACTTACTTCCTGCTCGTGACCACCACTGACCCCTCAAACGACTTACCTTGCTCACCCGCGTCTAGCCGCTCATGCTGCCCTCCAGCAGACCCCCTCTCCCCTCGCAGGTCGAGATCTCGCTCATCCGCGCAGGATCTCGCTACCTTCGCCACGACAGACAAAACCACAGCAAGCGCGCCTGGGCTAATCTCCAAGTAGCTAACAGCTGAGCGCTCCACCACCTGCTCGCACCTGGAACAACCGACTCTCTTGGCACCATCGGCGATCTGCGAACAAGACATGAAGCAACAGGAAAAAAAAGTTCAACACCTTGTTGTCGGTCATGTCCGAACGCAACGGCTGAAAGTCCTGCTGTAACGCTGCAATCCTAGATGCGGATGCTCTTAACTTTTCGCTGCACTGCAGTGACACGGGAACTGTGCTACCCCTGGCAGTGGAGACAACCTCTGCTCTGCTAAGCTTTGCTCTGCTTCACCACCACACAACTGCAGGACCGAGCATTACGGCGTCTGCAATAATGATATCGGTGTTCTATGACTTTCCAGGTCTGGACCACAGAACACAAGACGGCATCAAGTCTGGTTGGTAGACGGCGTAGACCGCAATAAAGTCGCAGTCTCGCAGAAAGCCGGTCGACCTCTCAGTTCTCAGCATGCCCTATACCCCCGTTCACCCTGATCTCGCGGAGCGATGGTTCTGCCGTGATGCCCTCCTCTTACTCGAGGAGCTCCAGCCCCTCGCTTGCTCTCCACATACCACGGTGGTGTGTAGGTGAGTGGATAGCGATGAGTGTGCTTTGCACGACTGGTTTACCAAGAGGTGACGACCTCTTCGTCACTACAGTGGAGCCGATGAGTTCATCTACGATCATGATGCACAGTCATCTGTTTGCCGAAGCATTAGACTCCACGACGACGGGGTATGAGTAATGAAACAGGAACAGAGTTCTAGACTAGCTACGGCTAACAACAGTCATCGACCCGACCGACCGGCAGGCAGACAATACAGGCAGCTCACCCCAGCCCCACCTCCATTCACACCTCCGCCGCGCCACGGGGACAACGAGATCCCTTCCACCACACCGGGACAAGGCTGTACCCACCCTGACGCCGACAACGACGCCAAACGACCATTTACTACTGACGCTGCGCACCTGCAACTCACAGTAATCGCAGCCACATGCCCTGACTGATCTCACAGTGGACGAAGATGGAACAGGCAAATCTCCCAAGGACAACAGACGAGCGGCGAGGCGCTCTTTGATCAATAGATCATACTGAATTTCCGTGACCGTGGTGTCTAACCTCTCTCGGCATGCCGCTTCACAGCAAAGGCCCAATTCCTGAGATCCACCGGTCGAGGACGAGGCGTTTCGTTTCCGCGCTCGCCTCCTACATCTCCCTACCAATTCTCGACCATCTACACCACCACCTCTCCCCATTTCCCCCTCTGTTCTATTGTAGACCGGCTTATGTGTCGGATCCGGGTGTGGCCGACTACCTACAATTGGGTTTGTCCGACCCTCCCGTACACCGGCTGCTTGGTCAGACCTCGTAATGGATGACTCGACATATCATTGTCCCGTCAACACCGCCGACATCCGCAATTGTTTTATAGATAGGACACTGACCTGTCGCTGTGACCCCTCCCCCGTGTCTCCACGCTTTGATCTCTACTCACCAGACCGCAACGACCTTGCTTGCGAGTTATCTGACGTGTGCTAGAGAGTTGATCTGAAACGGCGTGTGCAATCAGACGCACTTGAAACACGATTTCGCGACCACTACTACCACCACCGCCATACTGTCTACATCTGTGCCACACCTCGCCACCACCAACGAGGCATTGATCACTACTACCTGCCCCGACGCAGCGCTGTCTCCACCTCTCGCAAGCAGCCACAGGTCCACAGTCAGCCCCAGCCATGCCAGCTCCCCTCTTACTCGCGACACCCACGCTCCACCGTACACACGCGAGCGAAACGTTAAGCCTACAGCTAGGCGACTGAACAAACCAACGGCCACAGCGACGACACCGTCTGCTGCTTTTACAGCCACTACTACTATCACCACTTTCACTGAAGGGGCCGCTTCGCCAGCCGGCCCACTAGCGAGTATGTTTGCCTACAACACGACTCTCACGCCTCTTGGCGTGCGGTTCCTCAGCGCATCGCGCGCCAAACTTGAGGCACTCGACATGCCCATCGGCACCCGCGAGCCTGAGAACGCGCTCCGCCGCAGCGTGCTCGTCCGCGAGGCAGTCCGCTCTGCCTGGGCGACTGTGGAAACCTACGGCTCGTCCGAACTCACAAACTGGCACTCTGCCAACGCACTCGGCCTCGACACCGTCATGGAAGAGGGCGAGGACGCTGCCCCTGGATACACTGTTGCTGCTGAGGAGCGCTGGCTCGAGGACGTGCTCGCCGATGTCGAGCAGCCCGAAGAGCCACACTGGGTCGAGGCTACTGTCGGGACCCCTGCACACGAGGACGAGGACTATGACTACGCCGGTGTGGAGTCGTACACCTTCCACTCGCACGGCGAGGGCACTTGTGTCTCCGTTGTGTCAGTCGCCGACATGGACGACGAGGGGTACCCCGGTGCCTGGGAGGACATGGAGGAGGTTTCTGACTCACTGGAAGTAAGGCATCTCACGCCGTCGCCCCCACTCGACGCCACAGTCGACGAGGACGATGTCGAGGAGTCTCTTCCTGCGCTATCGCCCGACGCGACGGTGTCCGTCAGCCCGCCTCAGATGGAGTTAGACACCCCGCCCGCGTCACCGCCGCTGGAGGTCGTCTCTGCGCCGATGGAGATCGTCTCCGTGCCGATGGAGGTCGTCTCCTCACCAGTGGCCTCCTCCGACGTCACGGAGGACAAGTTCGCCAACGACACACCAGAATCATCCGACATGATCCATATCGCGGTCAAGCTTTCTGTCCACAACGTTGTGGACGCCAGTGATGACTGCGGCGATCAGACTGCTGCACTCGCGCATGGGTTCCGCGTCGACGCCGATGCTGGTATCAACGCCGCCCTGATCGACATGCTGGAGGACGGCGACACCTGCGCCAACGGTGACAATGACAGCGACCTTGACTACCTCACGCCGCCGCCGCTTGACGTCTGTGATGCGGACGACGAGGACTCCGATGAGTGCTGCGAGTGCCGCACGCCGCCGGTGCTCGCATGCGACTACAGTCCTGAGGAGCTGGCGGACGTCAGTGCTAGCGATGTCAAGGAGGACGAGTCTGAAGCCGAACCTGAGTCCGCAGGTTCGGCGGACGACTGGGCCCAAGGGGTGCATGACTGGGCCGCAGGGATGGATGAATGGGCTAGAGGGATGGAGAATGTAGCAAGGGGAGTGGAGAGCTGGGCTAGGGGTTTCGAGAAGGAGGCGGATGAATGGGCGAGAGGGATGGACAGGTGGGCCAAGGGGCAAGACAAGTGGACGAAGAAGGCAGACAAGTGGGCCAAGAAGGCTGACAAGATGGGGAAGGGGGCCGACAGATGGGCCAAGGGGGCTGACAAGTGGGCCAAAGGAGCTGATAAATGGGCCAAAGGGGCGGACAAGTGGGCCAAGGGAGCGGACAAGTGGTCTAAGGGGATGGATCGCTGGGCAGATGGCGTAGACATCTGGGCGAAGGGAGTGGACGGATGGGGAGATGGGGTTGATCGTCGGGCGATGCGATAAAGGAACGATACGTAGTCTGGAGATAAAAGAGAGTGATAGTTGAAAGTGAAAAGAATGCAAAAGAATCCAGACACAATGCGAAGTCGGTGCGTGATGGTTTGCTCGCTATCTGCTTACATGTGTTATCAACGATCACAGCCTGTTCGTCGTTGACTGGATAGGTCCTTGATGTTCGGCCCACGCTCGACTATGTGCTCGTGAGGCCAATGATTGATGAACCACAACGCGTTTCTGTTCACTGTTCTGTTCAAGTCGACAATGCCACACGAGAAAGACACTGAAATCATGAGAACTTCCTCAACCTTGTTTCGTGAAGACGGTATGCAGAAGAAGTCGATGTATCAGTCTATTCCTCCCAGATTGATCGTACTTTTACTGCTAGCATGGAAGAACATCACGCTCCCAGCATCTCACCCTCCACAATTACGGTCCTGTCATGCAGAGTCTGCATCTCCACCACAGTAATGTCTTATAACATTCATAATTGACTGAAAATGTGAACGAAATGCAACGATAATCACAATTCAGAGGCAAGTTGGGCGCAGCGTCGATTGGCCTCATCATGACGTGCCGTGAGTCAAGTGTTCATCGTAGGCCCTCCTCGATAAGCAGTTCCTGTCAGAGCTGCATGACCAAATCGATGCACGCCATCAAAACGGCCTAAGCGTCTCACGCCGACACCTCATACTGTTGAGTGGTTGTGATCAAGGGAAAAACAGTAAGATGATAGCCTTCACCACACACATGAAATCAACAAGCCTCCTTAGCTCAGTGGTAGAGTGCTTCACTAGTATGCGCGCAAGCGGTCTATGAAGTGGTCAGTCGTTCGAGTCGGCTAGGAGGCAATCTTTTTGCGTCCACTCCTTTCTGGGTGCATGGCCTTTTATAACGAGCTGAATTGCATGCAATGCATGGTTCGTAGCCCATCCACTACCTTTTTGCCAGCATGCATGCATACATCGCCTGAAATGAGACGATCCGCCTCGCTGACCGGTCTAAGCAGCCGCCCTGCACCATCAACATCTGGCTGAGCGTCGCTCCACGTTCAGACCAACGAACCTAGCAGGTGAGTTAGGATTGTACAAGCAGAGAAAGCGTTATCAAGGGTTGCAGTGAATCCAATCAACGCCCCAGTGCAGCATACCGTACAAAAAATCAAGACAGTAGACACTGCATCATATAGCAGGCAGTACAAGTGATACACTACGACATTACACCTCGACAACAGGACTTGCAACATGCAACACACGACACGCGCCTACACTGCCCCGTCCAGCAAAAAGCCACAGCCTACGGCTTAGGCGACGACTTGACCCCCTGGCTAGCAACACTCGGCGACCGCGCCAGGCCAATAGCCCCCATCTGCGGCGTGGCCACCGGTGTTGCCGAAAGGCCAGCCTGTGCTTGCGCTTGAGCCTGTGCTTGGGCTTGTGCTTGAGCCTGCGCCTGAGCCTGCGCTTGAGCCTGAGCCTGGGCCTGAGCCTGTGCTTGCGCCTGCGCCTGCTGAGCGTTCCGCATCAGCGTCATCTGCACCACACGGATGTTATCCGGTGTCGCCTGCTGCCCCGCGGCAGCGAGGTGCGCCAGGATCTGCTGGAACTGCGCCTGCTGCTGGGGGGACATCTGCTGCACCCCCGGCGGTGGGCGGACACGGTTCAGCGCCGCCTGGGCCTGCTGCTGCTGAGCTTGAGTGAGCTGCTGCTGCTGCTGTTGCTGCTGCTGTTGCTGCTGTTGGGGGCTGGTCTGGACCACTGGGGACGCCGACTCTCCATTCGCGCTCGGTGTGGCGTTTGCGTTATTGTCGCCAGTGAACGGCTGTGGTGTGCCGCTGGCCGCGCGTGCTGCCTGGGCCTGTGCTTGGGCTTGGGCTTGCGCCTGGGCCTGAGCCTGCGCTTGCTGAGCCCGCTGGGCTTGCAACGCCTGCTGCTGCAGAATCTGGATCTGCTGTTGTGTGAGGTTGGGTGCTGCGGGCCGTGGAGCGCCGTTGGCCGCCGGGTTGGCGCCGTTCGCCTGCCGCCCGTTCACGGACGCAGCGGCGGCGACGGCGTTGATCAGCTGCTGCTGGCTGGGTGCCATGGGCTGGCCGTTCGCACCGACGCGAGGCTGCGCGGGAACCTGGGCCTGTGGGGGTCGTACTTGGCCTCCAGCGTTCATTAGGGCCTGCTGCTGCTGCCGCAATTGCTGCGCTTGCTGCTGCCTGTGCTGCTCCTGCAGGAGGCGGCGCTGCTGCTGTGCCTCTTGCATGCGGAGGTCGCGCTGGAACTTGAGCTCGACGAGCTCGAAGGGTGTCATGGGTTGTCCGTTGGGACTGGCGATGGTAGAGTGTGACTCGTGGACTGTGATCTCGCGGGGTTGCTGGTCTTTCACTGAACGTCAGCGAAATGATTCAAACACAGCCAAAGGCAAACTTACAGCTCTCCTTGGTCTTGTTGTCCCGACGACGCGAGAGACGGCGGATGGCATCGAACATCGCCTGGTGCCGCACCGCCTTCTTCGTCGACCCCTCGTACCGCTGCTGCTTGGCTGCCCTTGCCTCGCGCTTGGACAGGCCAGGCGGGGGTGGTGGCTCCAGTGGCCCAGGTGTACCAGTACCATTTGGCGCTGGCGTACCTGCACCTGGTGTGGTTGTGCCCGCTGTCTTAGGCCCAGGCGTCCCAGCCCCAGCAGCACCCGACACGGGTGTCTCGACACCTGACTTGGGTGCATTCTTCCCTGGCCCCCAAGTCGTATTCCAGTGCTCGTAGCAGTCATACGCCGTGCGCCGGTCAGACGGGATCGTCACACGCTCAGAATTGAACGCGTCAGCAATGAGCTGCCAATTGTAAGGGTACGTAGTGACCAAGCGCAGTAGGTGCTTGTCCTCCTCTGCAGACCAGGTGAGCTCGGGACGCGTGCCCTCGGGCTTGTGCTGCGGGTTGTACGGCAGCATGTTGAGCGGGCGCACGCCGCGGCCGGAGAAGAACGTCGAGACTGAGGCAACGACATCTGCGCCGATATCCGTCGACCCCTTGGGATCCTCGTACCACGGTCCCTCGTGCAGGTCCCAGTCGCTGTCCTCGTTGAAGTGGTTGCGCGCGGGCTGGAGGTGGGATACGAACACGGGCCGGAAGTCGAGTATGCGAGACGTATGCGCCATGCGGTTACCGGGCATGCCACCTTCCTCGAGCCGCCTGTGCACCTTGGTGTCGTCGGGCGGCTGAGGTCCACCGTAGAGTGCCAAGTCGGGGAACAGCTCCTGCAGAGTCGGTCCTGGCTCCTCAACTGGCGGCGTGGGCTCGGCGTCTTTCTTCGCCTTGTCTGGCAGAGGCAACGAGGTAAGGTCGGCCGTAGGCGCCTCGGCAGGTACATACAGCAGTGGCTTGCGTGCCGCTGCCAGCTGCTCTGCGTCGGAGAAGCGCTTGCTGAGCACGAGGCCATTAGGCAGCACCGTAGCATCACGGGTGTCACTTGCCTTCGCGTCTTCTGCTGCTGATGTCTCGGCAGGCGCAGCAGTCGCACCAGCATTGGCAATATCCTGCAAGCCCACAGCATCATCCGCTTCGCCGTCGGCATCAGCCTCGCCCTCTGCATCCGCCTCGCCATCGGCATCGACCTCCTCGCCATCGGCATCGTCCTCGCCTGCTGCGTCCTCGCCTGCTGCGTCCTCGCCTGCTGCGTCCTCCTCCCCTGCCGCATCGGCTTCTTGCTCCGTTGCCGTTGCAGCGCCCTCGTCAACCTCCATCTTGACGTCCGCCTCCTCCTGCTTGTCGCCAGCAACCTCTTTGGGATTGTCGAGTATCTCGTCGAGTACCTCTGCGCCTGATGGGTCTGGCCGGTCACTAACCTCCATCTCAGCCTCCGCGGCCTCGGCAGCATCGTCACCAGCGCCGACGAGCATCTCCACATCGTCCTCTGCTGATCCCAGATCGCCATCCGCCTTACCAGGTATAGCATGATCTCGCGACGCGCCCCAGCCCCGCCCACCGACCATGAGCTCGGCCTTGTCCTCCGCTGACGCCAAGTGCCACTCGACCACCTGGTACGCAAACTCGCGAGCCACGACGCGCTTCCACCTCCGCTCCTCTGCAAAATCGATCTGCATCCACTCCATCTCGTCCAGCAGCCAGTCCCAGTGTGCCTTTGGCACTGGCGGCCCACGATGCTTCTTCGGCTGGCGAAGGCTCCAACGCCCGGACGCCTTCTTCGCCTCGATACGCTCCATAGCCCTGATATGTCGCAGCTCGGCCTGCGCCACGCGCCAGTCGCTCGTAAGCACGCACTTCGGTGACCGTGCGATGCCGTTGCTCAGCGGGTTGATGCCAAACTGGAGATGCAACTTGAACGTATCCACCTTGCTCTCGCCCTTACTGCCTCGCCGCCTACGATGTTGGTCGCCCAGAATACGAGGCAGCACAGGCACGCGCTTCGCATACTCGCTCTCCAGCGGCATGAGCACTTTAGCAGCAGTCATCGGTGGCGGAGAGGTAGCAGGGTTGTAGTTGCTGACCGGCTCCCATGGCGGCACGTCAAGATCTGTGTTGATGGAACCAAGTGTCCGTCGAGGCAGAACATCGTCCATCGCCACTGTAGCCGTGCTTGGGCCTGCACCTGCAGCTGCTGGCGGGGACGTCGGCCGTGAACGTGACCGTGTTGCGTGTGGCGATGGCGCTGTTGCAGGAGTGCTATGCCGACTTGCCGCTCGAGACGTCGGCCTGCTTGACCTCCTCAGTTCGGGCTCAACCGCACTCAGCGAAGTCTGAGCAGGCGCCTGGACTGGCGGCTCATCGGGAAAATCAATCGTACCAGCAGGCGGAGATGGCGGGGGCACAGGCGGCAGCGACAGCGCTGCTATCCTCGATGGTCCTGCTTCCAACCTGTACTCGTCTTTCCAGCCATCGAACGCCTCCTGTGCTCCAGGCTCCAGCTCCTCCTCGCCCCACTCAACCGAGGGAAAGTCCGACCCCGGCGCACGCTTGCGCTTCAGCAGGCCGTAGAGGTCGCGCAGGGCCACACCGTGCTGCTGCTCAAACTCGCTGATCGTCAGTCACAACAATCGGCAATGCCTCCACCGTACCTCGCATATTCCGTCTTGGCCTTGATAACGTCGTGCACTGCGGCATTCAATTGGTACGTCTAGAGTGTCAGCACGCCTCCCAAGGAGCAGCAGGAGGCAATGGTGTTCATACATGCATTACATGCACCTTGCGCCCAGCCGCCCAAGTCACACCCACCTCGACCTCGGTGTCCATCGTGCGCGCGATCGACTGCCTCCCGCGGCGTGCTTCTTTCGCGCAGCGTGTAGTGTCCGGTAATGAGGATCGATCCCCGCAGTGTCGAGCTCGCTATCAGTGTCGACAACGACGGGATGCTCGCTGGCAGTCGGCTTTTGCTCGCTGGTGAAGGAGGTGCAGGTGCAGGTGGGCATGGACGTTTAGGCCAGAGCGGGAGCAAATGTCCGTCCCCCTGTGTGTCTTTTGCACCCGTGCTAGGATATTCACTTCCCCTATTTCCTTTGGAGACCCCGGATGGCCGATGCGCGTTTCATGTCCTGGATGTTCAATCTCATCTCAATTTCGACGAGCGAACCGTGCGTGTTGGCGTCTTTTGTTCAAGGACGACGTGAAGAGCAGCATCGTTCTGGGGCTCTGGGGAAGGGACTTGGGTTGTAAGGTTGTTGAACTCGGCGCCGCGAGTTTGGTGTTGGACATCGCTCGACTGTGGATAAAGGGCAGCATTCGCACAGCAGCACTCGTCAAAGGCCATTCAGAGACACACCATGAGCTCAAGCGGCATCTCCATCTTACCCCCGTACGCGGGCCACAACATCTCGGGCCCGATAACAGGCCAACACGTCTCCTCGATGCGCCAGCGCGGGTCGCCGGCCGAGGGGAACGGGAGTGCGAACACGCAGGGGGAGTCACCGCCGAGTCCGCCTGAGAGCCCGGGACCGACCAAGGACAAGGCGCGGCACTACGAGGCGAAGGGGAGTATTCCAGACACGCCGTTGGTTACGAGCCTTATTTCGGCTGGTTTGGGTGCTCTGGCTGGTACCTGCGTGTTCGCGGTGTCGATACCTGTGCTGCGATACCTCGGGGCAGAGGACTGGGTATGGGTTCGGCCCCAGCTGGGTGTGTACCTCGCTGCGATGGCGGTGTTCCACCTCCTGGAGTACTGGACGACCGCGGGCTGGAACGCGGACAAGCTGTCGGTTGATGGTGAGTAGCCGTCTGAGCGTAGTAATGGTTTGCAGTGGGTGGTGTCCGTCTCTGCTGTCGGAGTGCTCTGCTCAGCGTATAAATACTGAGGCTGAGCTGTATGCTTCGCTGAGATGAAATGCCTGACATTGCATGAGCTCTACTACTCATACAGACATTCCGCCGTGAGTGAGCACTGTTGACACCAGCCTTCCTCCTCAACAATGGAAACGAGTACCACATCGCCCACGGCTTCGGGCTGCTGGAGTACATCCTGTCTAACTACCTCTGGCCGAGCAAGTTCAACAGCGCCATGGCCACACCAGCTGCCCTTGCTATCTGTGAGCCGGAATTCCTAGTACCCGCTGACCCTAGTCACCGCAATCATGGTCGCAGGACAGACCTTCCGCTCCCTGGCCATGGTGCACGCCGCACGCAGCTTCTCGCACATCGTCAAGACCGTCAAGCTCGAGGACCACACGCTTGTCACGACGGGTGTGTACCGCTTCGTCCGGCACCCGTCGTACGTCGGGTTCTTCTACTGGGCCGTGGCGACGCAGCTGCTGCTGTCGAATGTGGTCAGCACTGTGGGGTTCATGTTGGTGCTGGGCCGGTTCTTCTACCGGAGGATCAAGAGTGAGTCGGGGTCTGCGTCCTTCATACCGATTGCTCGTTTCCTTGCCTGGCATGAACAAAGCGACAGTCTTGAAAGGGCGGACCGAGGATCAAGAGCTATCTTGTGCGCCAGAACTAACCCCAGACGAAGAACGCCACCTAGTGCGCTTCTTCGGCGACGAGTACGTCCAGTACAGCAAGCGGGTGGGCACTGGGCTGCCCTTCGTATAGCAGGCTCGCAGGCGTTGGCTGTGCTTTGTGCCACTTTCCATAGACAGTATCCCGGTATATCAGTATGCACCTATACATCTACTTGGTTCATGCGACTGTCACTGGCTCGCCTCAGGTTCAAGAATGATACTACAGACGCGGTGTAAACCTGTTAGTCGTAGTGTGATGTGACACCGGCTTTCAGTCCTCAGCTCCGAACCGGTGATTTGAGAAGTCGTAGATACCGCCCATCATTCCACTGCTGAAAGGGAACGATCACCAGACACTGATACGGGGAACACGTCTCGTCCTGCACAATACGAAGACCAGCACAAGATATGAGGATTGACCAACGTTGGGGTACCGTACAGTGCATATCTATACATCTACTTCCTCTTCGACGGCCGCTTGGCCGGCCTCTTCGCCTCCTCCTCCTCGTCGTCACTACTGCTCCCCTCACCCTCCTCCGAGACCTCACCCACCGCCTCGTTCTCATCCCAGTCATAATCCCCCTCATCCTCCTCCTCATCTCCCCCATTCGTCACCCTATCCTCATAGTCAAACTCGTCATCCTCCTCCTCCTCGTCCTCCTCCCTCTGCTTCGCCCTGATGCGCTCCAGCTCCTCCTCGGGATCCAGATCACTCAGTCCATCGACATCCACCTCGCTGTCGTCCCCCTCGCCCTCTGCATCTCCCTCGTCGTCCGCATCTGCCGCCTCGCCCTTCCTCGCTGCCTTCTCTGCCTTCTTCCTCGCGACGTTGGCCGCCTGCTCCGCCCTCCTTGCCGCCTTGAGCTGGCGCGCCTGCTCGTGCCGCCGCTGCTGCTCGGCCGCCTCCTTGCTGCTCTTGGAGACAAACTCGTGGAACACAGTCTGCCCCTCGCCCTTCTTGCTGCCCACGAGGCCCTCGACGACCTTGACAAGTTTCAGCTCCAGCCGCGGCCCCGTCTCGAGCAGGCGGACGGCTTTCCGCTCGCCCTTCTTGTTCCCCCGGCCTACATAGTCATCCGGCAGCTCGACGGCGTTGCTGTCGGATTCGGCTTCTGATGCCTCACTCTCGCTCATCGAGTCGTAGCCGCCTGTAACATCGCTCCCGGAGGGGGAAGTACCCCTCCGGCGGAGGAGGTAGTCTGCAATGTCGTCCGTGTTCGCGAGGTTTGTGCGCTTCGTGCTTGTCTTGGACGGGTCGAGGAGCTTCCGCACACGGCGGGACACGCCCTGGGGCCGCACAGAGATGGTGTAGTGGCGCATGGAGACGAGGCCGGTGCCGTGGTTGTACGAGATGAGCAGCACGCGGCGGAAAGTCGGGAGCGCGCTCTTCTCGACCTGGATCGGGGGGAAGAGGCCCTGGAACATCGTGCTCATCAGGCGGAGTTGCGGGAGGGGCTTCGAGTCGGCGGGTTGTTGGAAGTTGTTGAGGACGAGGAGGGGTGGGTTGCGGTATTCGCCTCCTGGGGCTTTGGCGAGGTTACGGAGGGAGCCACGGGCGGCTGCGATGTCCCTGGAGTCAGCGGGAGACTTTCACAGCACATAGCGTTGGTACCATAGCCCCACTCACTTCATCAGGCTGTATCTCAGCACACGGAAGGTCAGCGTCGGGCCCTGGGGCAAGCGCGCGACACGGAGGTGGACATTGGCCGCATCAGTGAGCGTGAATGCCATCAGGTGGGTCACACCCAGCGTCGGCGCAACGGTCAGGTAGTCGCGCAACCGGGCACCAGGCCGCTCCTTCAACCTCGTCGCAGTGTTCGGCTCCATGATCTGGCGCACATCGCGGACCAACTGGGACACCGATTTGGTCACCTCGCCGGACTGGGGTCAGTACTGCACCAGCCAGGAGTAAGAGAAGAGCCGCTCACCTTGATCACGAACGACTTTGGCGCATTCGTCTCCGCCTCGCCCGCCTGCGGGCCCTTGAGGTGGGTTCTTGTCTTTCTTCTGCGCTTGCCCATGGTGCTGGGTGTTGGGTGCTGGGCAGTGCAAGTCGAGCAGCCGGCTCAAGATTGCTTGCTGTTGTCCTGCAGCAGTTCTGAAATCTCGCTGCAGAAATCAGAATCGCCACAGGGTACACGTCAAATTGGGTTAAACCTGCGTTTGATAACAACCGTTACCGCGTGGCTTACACGCGAGAATAGCGTGTCTAAAAGGTAATCTGGATATCATAAAATAGTAATAACAGAAGACACTCGATTAGGCGCTTTCTTTTGCAAGTTGGATAATTATTGGATATATCTGTATTTTGTTGAGCTAAACAGTATCGAGAAGATTAGATTCGCATTTATTACGGTATAGATGCCAGTAGTACAGTAGTATTGATGCTGCAGTGCCATGCTTTGTAACTTCGAACTCGCGTATTCCAGTTGTATTCTCTGCTTCGTATGCATCGCATCGCAAGTGCAACGTGCAGTGAGCAGATAGGCCAGGTGCAATCCGAAATATGCTTGCATAAGTCGAAGGTGTGTTGGGCATGGTGCCACATATCGATTGAGAACTAGCAAAGGGAGATCGCATCCGATGTGGCACTGTGGCTTTCTGGCCATTTCTGGACCTCTTGGTTACGTGAAGCGCTCGAGTCTTCTCAAAATAGAGCAGAACAAGACTCTTCGAGAGCTCAACGTTTGCAATCATAGTTCTACAGTCATGTCCATGTGGTATGCGAAGACAGTAGTGCCTACCCTTCAGGATCACCCATAGCTCTGTTACGACACACATCTTGACCGCATCGGTACTTTAACTCACACTCACCAACACGCCATTGCTTATCCAGGCATATTCTGCAATGCGAGATAGTACATTAGTCGTAACAGCAGCACGTACAGTCGAATTCAAGCAACGGATGAGCTGCCACACAGAGCAGCTCAGTCCAGCAGCTTTTTGCGACTCATCGACGTCGCTCCTCGCAAAGCTGCACCACTAAAAGCAGGACACCTCTGCTAGCATCATGACAATACCAGATCATGTTGCATGTTGACTCAAGTCTGTCGTGTTTCCCTGCCCTGCGCAAGAGACATCTTTGGAGAGGTCATCGATCTGGGAGTTGAACTACTTTCGATGTCATCTATGCATTCGACAACTTTCATATTGGTTACTACACCGTGATTACAAGTCATTCAATTCATATACAAAACCAATACACTACTGATCCTAATGCCCTTTACTTCCCCCACCAGTCCGCGGTCCTCCGTGTGTCCGGCCATCCGGTGTGGTGTGTCCGAGACCACGTGACGCGGCGTGTGGGGCACTCTCCGGCCTGGCGGGTTTACCAAGCCAAGTGCTCGGTGCTCGCTCATTCGGAGCCAAGAGACGTCAAGCAGCAAGCAGCCAGGAGCGAAGCCACAAACCGTGTACATGTGGTTCTTGTGATTCTTGTTGTCGTCGTGGTTCTTGTCTACTACTGCTCTACTGCTCTGCCCACTCCCTCGCAGACACCTCTCCTGCCTCTCCCTCTCTCCTCGACGAACACCACGACCGCGGCCACGACCACGACCACGACCACCACCGCGCCATGTCGCTACGATTGTCCGCGCGGCTGCCATTGCCATTGCCATTGCGAGCGCCAACAGCATGCGCCGCTCCATTGCCATTGCGCTTGACTCTAGGGCGCACGCTCACGACCTCGCCGGCAGCAGCACAGACCCCTGCACCCCCCCCGCCACCCCGGATGCGCCTCGAGCCTACCACGTTTGACGGGAAAGCCTCCCCCCGCGCAGTCCACTCGCGCCCCAAGCCGTTGCGTGGGATGCCGCGCCAGCTGACGCCGTGGGAGATGGAGCGGGCCAAGCGCGAGCAGGAGGCCGAGGCGGCTGAGGCAGCCAAGGCTGCAGCGGACGCTGAGGCGGCGACCCTTGCGGCTGCCGGAGCTGGGGCCGGTGGAGCTAGCAGTGGGGCTGGAGTGAATGGTGCGAGTGGGAGTGCTGTAGGGGGAGGGGCTGGTGGGAATGGCAACGGGAACGGTCCCAAGCCCAAACCACTGAACGGCGGGAAGAAAAAGCCAGTCCGATTGCAGCTCGAGGAGCACTCGTTCAACGGGCCGAGCAGGCCGAGGGCGATATACGCCCGGCCGACGAGGGAGTTGCCGAAGCTCAAGGTGGGTTGGGAGTGAGGGGGTGTTGGCTGACGGCAGAACAAGATCCCATTATGTGCGATGAGGTGGGGAGGGGTTAGCTGACGGCAGATGTGGCATTGGCTGCGTTGGGGGTGGGCGCGTGGGCTGCGTTTATCCTGTATGCGACGAACAATGGTGAGTAGGTCGGGTTGGGCGAGTGCTATGGGATGCGTGCTATCAGCTCTGGGCGTTGTCAATGCCTCAGAGCTATACTTCTGTGATACCGAGTTGCAGCTGTGCTCGGTACTCGGCAAGCACCGGGTACGACAGTGCTGTACTGCTGCTACCAAAATGCTATGCTGGAGCGCTGCCTCACAAGTGCTATGCTCTAGCGTGGTGCGAATTTGCATGCTGCGTTGGCGCGCTGCATCATTGCAGCGCTGCTCGTTAAGTGCTGCCCTCCACAGTGCTGCGGAAGGGTGCTGCCTCTATAGTGCTGCTTTGGAGTGCTACAGTTCGCTTCGGGACGCTGCGTTTGGACGTTGCGTTATACAGTGCTACAGGGCCGTGGCGTGCTCCGTGCTGCAGCTGCCTAGGCGCCGCAGGAGGGAGCCGCGGTGCCATTGCGCTCTGGGCCATGCAGAGGGTCACTGCTGTAACATGACACTCGACCGTGGACATTGTGCGCGGTGGTGGTCGCAGTTGTGCTGTGTAACTGTGCTACACACAATGGTCATGCACCATGTCTCACAAACACCTATAAAGTGCTTCGATGTCTGTGCCACGGCCGGCGCCACACCACACTGCACCTAGAGTGCGTTTGACTGCGGTGTCTGTGTGCTGTATGGTGGCTTTCGTGCTACGACCTTGCAGCGCATGCCCTACGCGCTGCACTGCGCAGAGCGGAGTCTGTGGAGTTCGTGCTGCATAGCAGTCCCATGCACATCTCGCTCGGCGGCAGTGCGGAGATGCGAGGTGGTCGCAGCATCACTCGGCGCCGTCCAGTGCAGTGCTTGTGCTGCACATGCATCTCAGCTACCACGCATCCATGACATGCGTGACATGTTCTCCCTGCTAAGTGGGGTGCGAGACACCATACTATGCACTGCCTTTGTGCACACGTAGTATTTCTTGGAGCTCAGCACTCGCGCCTCGCGCTCGTGCTTCGCCCCCACTTCGCTCCGCATTCGCGCTTCGCGCTCATGCTTCGCTCGCTGACACCAGAACGCCTCTCCTCCTCGGTCGTCCGACAGGTCCTCTTCCAGCTGCGCAACAGCTCCGAGGTGATCGACATCCTCGGCGAGCACATCCGCTTCGCGCCGAACTGGTGGGGCTTTGGCGAGCCGTGGATCTCGGGTGGGGTGAGTGGTGGTGTGCAGGGTGTGGTGATTGTGTAGTGGACAGCTGAGTGCTGAGTCACTGAGTGCTGGGTCACTGAGTGCTGAATCACTCTGAGCTGGGTTACTCAGTGCTGGGCTACTCAGTGCTGGGCTATTGGTGCAGGGTGTGTGGTCGTGTAATGGACAACTGAGTGCTGAGTCACTGGGTGCTGGGTCACTGAGTGCTGAATCACTGAGTGCTGAATCACTGAGTGCTGGGTCACTGAGTGCTGGGTTACTCAGTGCTGGGCTATTGGGTGCTGGGCCACTGAGTGCTAGATCACTAGAAGCTGGTCCACTGGATGCTGGACCACTAGGTGCTTGTCCACAAAGTGCCGGATCACTGAGTGCTGGTGCACCGAGTGCTGGCGAATGTTCTTGCTTTGAGTGCTGGTCCACTGAGCGACCATGTGCTCAGACCGCTGGACCACGGCATGTGCATCGACGCCGTCTGTGCACAGAAAATGGTCTCAGACCCTTAATACGCATGTCCTGAGCACAGCGCCTGTGTATGAGTCCACTCTGGGTACCCAGCACAAGCACAACCTGGTACTGGACATTGTGCAGTCAGTGCAGACCCATGAAGGAAGCAACCCCATGAACGAAGCAACGCAGTGAGCAAGGACACCCGCTGACGCCAGATCAACCTGATGCAGGGCCGCATCGACGTCAAGTTCCGCATGCGCGGTGACAAGGGTGAGTCGTGTGCGCGCGCGAGTAGCGCGCATCACCAGTTGGACCACGCTGACTTCAGACGACGGGACAGTCTACTTCACCTCCATCAGGCCACAGCAGTCTGCCCCTTGGCGTATTGGTGAGTCGCGGTGGAACTCGGCCTTGTGATACTCTCACTTGGCCCCGATCATAATCCCTGGCCTGGCTGACCCCAGTCCGCTACAAGGTCATCGCCGACAGCGGCGCCACCGTCCGCCTCGAGGACAAGGTCGTGCGCGTCCAGCACGACGGGGGTGTCGAGGGCTCCGAGTCCGAGGCGGCAGCGGCGTCGGCAGCCACAGCGACAGCGTAAGGCAAGGCATATAATCATCACGTAACTCATCATGCATCCACCAGCAAGCAGTGCACCAAGAGTGGTGTTTTGTCCGGCTACATCCCTTCCCTGACTGACAAGTCGTACCAGCTGGAATTAACTCATTGCACGTCAGATCCGATCTGCAATTGCAGATCGACGTTCGATCTGCAGTTTGGCTACGTCCCATCGATGTGCATCGTGCATCTTTTCATGCGGAGATGATCGGCATTGCCGGTTTTGCTGGCGACTCCTCCTGATCTGCCTCTTATTGCACGAACCAATCTATCCAATTTGCACGTGCTCGAGCTGCAGATCTTCTTCAATCTGCAACGGTCGGTCTATGAGGTCTCGGTTGCGTGCGCCTTCTAGACGTCGACGTCCGCCAACAGCAAGGTCAAGCTGGCAGTACTCTCTGACCACATTGGCATTGATTTGACCCGACCCTTCGTCGAGTCGTGCGTAGGGAAAGTCGTCGTGACCTCCTGCTATGCGGCTGGACCCAAGAGATGTTCGACGAACTCGACAAACGTGTCGTACACTGCGTCTGGCTTGGCTTCGCCCTCTGCTCCTGGCCTGTACTTGCCTGTCCGGACTGCTGTCAGCGGATCTCGCCTAGAGCATTTCCTCATGCCACCTCAGCTGTTACGTTGCTTCATGAGGCCATGGTCTCTCTCTGTAACTTTCTATCGTTCTCTCAAGACTACTCTTTGGGATCATCTGGTCAGTCCAGCCATCCCACTCCTCGCTGCCTCTCGCATGCTCCTGCACCGCTCCCATCTTGAAGACCCCAGTGCGCTCTCCCAATCCCTGTCGTTTCCTCCCGAATTGTACTCACCCAGAATCCGCCGCAACCCCAGCTCCCTCGCACCCTCACCGAGATCATGCTTCACATCATCCCCGACGATCCCCACCACCCCATCTATCGGCCCATACTTCTCCTCCAACATCTTCATGGCCATCTCGTAGAACCCCCTCGTCGGCTTCCCCACCACCTCGGCCTTGACCCCCGCGGCGGCCTCCAGCGCGGCAACGTACGCCCCGATGCCCAGGCTCAGGCCCGCTGGAAACTCATCAGACTCCGGAGCCTGGTGGTACACCGCCTTATGCGGCGCGATGAGCACTGGATCTCTTGCGGGCTTCTCCACCTCGCCTGAGGAATTGCGTATCGGCTCTCGCTTGAGGATCCGGAACGCAGTGTTCAGCTGGGCATAGTCATATGCGTCTGGGTAGAGCCCGAGCACGACGCAGTCTGGTGGCCCCGACTGGGGTATGGAGGCGAACTCCTGCGCCGCAGACGGAGAGAGGAGGAGGTAGGGGCTGGGGTGAGCGATCATCCAGAACAACATAACACAGAGTGCCGCGTAGGGGGTAGCGCGTAAGGAGAGGATGGACTCACGTCAAGCTCCGCGACTGCACCAGTTTGCGACAGGAGGAGAGCGAAGTGAGCAGCTCATCAGCGTGCGCAGGGAGGCCCATGGCGCCGAGCTTGGCTAGCAGCTTGGCATCAGACTCCTTGGTGTTGTTCGAGCTGGGGTCAGTGATGAAATTGGGACAGGTCTTACCAGAACACGAAGGGGATGCGCGCTGCGCGCAGACGGGCTACCGCCTGTGCCGCGCCCGGGGTGAGCTCTGACCCGACGTGGATGGTCCCATTGAGGTCGATGAGGAGGGCTTTGAGCTTCCCGCTGGGGTCAGAGTGAACTGCGAGCAGTGGGCGTACTTGCTGGGCATGAGCTGTGGTCGAGAAGTGATACGATACGACAGCGGAGAGATAAGTTGGTGTGTCGGTGGTGACTGACTAGTCTCGGAAATTCATATCACGGCGACTTCAGATCGCCGATATCTAGCAGTGGAGCCATCGACTACCCAGCATTGTATCAACGCCATGCTTCTGAGCAAATGGCTGCAGATACAGATCCCAACTGGCCTGTAGAGGTGACTCCAGCAACTACACATCATCTAGCAATCCATGCATGTAAAGGTACACTGATACTAGCTGCTGGGGACAGACTCAGTCTTCGATGGAACCCTACAGCATGCTCAGGAACTTCTTCACGTCCGCCTCGCCGCGGAAGCCGACTGCCGTCAGACTGTGTCGTGCGCTCTACTCACTGAACTTGTTCTTCACCTTGCCGTCCTTGAAGGCGACGACGGTGGGGAGCGCGGTGATCTGTGAAACTGTCAACGACCGTACCAGCGACTAGCGAGGTCACAGCTGCACGGCGTTGGCGGCTGCCAAAACCACACGACCGCCCAGAGCACCCCACCCCACTCACCTTGTACTCCCCCGCGATCTCGGGGTTCTTGTCGACGTCCAGCGTGAGCAGGTCGAAGCCGCTCTCCGGCCCGGTGACGGACTTGAGCAGCGGTTGGAGCACCCGGCACGGCTGGCACCAGCTGGAAGTCAGCACAACGCACCACGCAACACGGTCCCAGGTCACTCCTAACCCTCTCGTCCACTCACTCGGCGTAGAAGTCAACGAGCACAGGCTTGCTGTTCCCCGCGTCCGCAGTACGAGCCTTGAATTGCTGCTGTCAGCGACCGCTCCGACACCCCACCCACCTCCGGCGTCGCGTCGAGGAAGTGGTCCCGGCGCACAGCGGTCGTGTGCAGTGTCCGCCTGAGCGGTGCGAGTGTGCGTGCCGACGAGCGAAGGAGGGACATGGCGAGTGTGGAGAAAGATATACCAAAGTTCGATGTCATCGATGTCTCCATCGTCTTCGGCGAGACCGAGATGTTGGAGAGACGGAGACAGGTGGATGTCCGGTGCCTGGTGTTGGTGTAAACGTTGGGTGGCCAAAATTAATTCTGCGACGAAGAAGTTGATGAACTGATCACTTCAACACCAGTCGCCATGCCGAAAGCAAGTGAGTGTCAGGATGAGGAGGAAGGGATCGCTGACGGAAGGCAAGAAGGGCGGCGCAAAGGCCAAGGGCAAGGTGTACTCGCTGCCCACGGCGCAGCGTGAGTAGACGACGGGGTGTCAGGTCTGACGGACAGGGAGTAAGAAGGATGGCGGCGTGCCGAAGCTGCAGGCGTTGCAGGACAAGCGGGTGAAGGCGCAGCAGCAGCAGGCGAAGGGTGCCAAGGTAAGATATTTTGCAGTGGGTGAGCTGACAGCAGCCAAACACCGCTGCGCGCACGATGAGCGCACTGGCATCGACGTCCCGACACGAGGGGGACCTCTACGCACCTAGGTTGGACGCCGACGGCGCACCTATCGACGCCTCACTGACAGTTCGCGACTCATCAGCCAAGGCATTCATGCGCGAGCTGCGGAAGGTCATCGAGCGTGCGGACGTGATCATCCAGGTGCTGGACGCGCGTGACCCCGAGGGGACGAGGTCACGATGGGTGGAGGAGGAGGTGCGCAAGCGCGACGCACAGGGGAAGAAGCTGCTTGCGGTCGTGAACAAGATCGACCTCGTCCCACGCGCAAACCTTGAAGCATGGATCAAGTACCTCCGGCATTCGTTCCCAACCATGCCGTTCAAGTCCAGTACCCAGAGCCAGCGCCAGAACTTGAGCCAGAACCCCGTGCCAGTCGTGCAGGCTGCGGCAGGGCAGATCGGCAGCAACGAGAAGCTCCCCGAGCTGCCATCAACGTCGAGCTCGCTCGGCGCGCCTGCTCTCCTTGGCCTGCTGAAGCAGTACGCGCTCACCTCGCCGCACTCGGCACTGACCGTCGGCGTGGTCGGCTACCCCAACGTCGGGAAGAGCTCCCTCATCAACTCGCTCAAGCGGTCGCGGGCATGCGGTGTGGCAGCCATGCCGGGCAAGACGCGCGTGGTGCAAGAGGTCGTCCTCGACAAGGGCGTCAAGATCCTCGACTGCCCCGGTGTCGTGCTCGAGGACATCGGGCAGCAGATGTACGGGCTGGACGAGGGGGCGAGCAGGCGGCGCCAGGCCGAGATCATGCTGCGCAACTGTGTGAAGGCGGAGCTTGTCGAAGACCCATTCTCACCAATGGACGTCATTCTCGAGCGCGCAGACCCCAACCACCTGATGAAGATGTACAACCTCCCGCCGTGGGAGGACTCGCGCGACTTCCTCATCAAGCTCGCACTAACTCGCGGACGCCTGAAGCAAGGCGGTATCCCCGATCTCGAGGCCAGTGCGGTACAGGTACTCCGAGACTGGAACTCGGGCAAGATCCCGTACTACACCCGCCCGCCGGCCGTGCACCCATCGAGCGCACCCGCACCAGTTGTGGAGAAGCTCGATGGCGACGAGGCGATGGCGGAGGGAGACGCAGTCGGCGACGCCAAGATCCTCAACAAGCTCTCCGAGGCATTCACCATCGACGGGCTGTTCGACGACCTCGGCGACGGCGACGGGGCAGAGTGGGACGGCGACGCGGATGGGGGAGCGGAGATGGAGGCGGAACTGGAAGCAGAGGCAGAAGTGGACGTCGAGCCAGTGGCCATTGCGCAACCCCGGCCAGTGTCGGTCGCAGCAAGCAACCCATGGACGATGCCGATGTCCCCGTCGTCATCTGCATCATCTCCACGGAGCATGCGCGACTCGCTGTCACCCCCACCACGGCCGGCAGGCAGTCTCGGAATTGGCAATGGGTCCGCAGCGGCAGCGGGCTCGGCGTACCCCGTACGTGCTGTTGCTGACCCGACGAGGCTATTCGCACCTGAGGAGTTGCCATTTGCGCCTCAAACAGCGATACAGCGACAGCGGGCGAAGAAGGCCGAGAAGAAGGCTAAGAAGCGCCGCGCGGCGGCCGAGCAGACCGAGGGAGAGCTGCTGCTCGGCTTCATGGACATGGACGTCGAGGAGGGTGCTGGGGAGGACGTGGGGATGCCGCCCGCACCGGTCAAGACGGCCAAGCAGAGGAGAGAGGAGCGGCGGGAGAAGAAGGCGCGCACGGTGCCTGCGCCGCCTGTGGACGAGGAGAGGAAGAAGGAGGACGACTTTGCGAAGTTCCTCGCGACTATGGGGGCCGAGGAGGACGAGGAGTTGTAGCATAGCGAAGAAAATAATCACTAGACCTAGGGCAGTATGCATTGCAGGGCACCGAGTGTTCGGCGGGGAAGCTTTCATGACCATCAAACATTCTAGGTCAGTAGACCATGCGATCAGCAGTGTTGTGGTCAATAGCTGGGGAACGATGTCACCTGGGTCAGTTCATGGCCTCTGCGATAACCTGTGGGTGAGATTCACAAACCAGCAAACCGACAATCATAGTCTGAGCTCAGTCCACCTTCGTACATGCCGGCTGACGCCGTCATGTACTTTGTCCAAACCATGCAATGCATCTAGTCCTTGGCCGGGGCGCGCGACTCCTTCTTCCACCGCCGTGCGATCTGCGAGAAGCAGTGTGGGCAGAGGTGGTGCGAGAGCTTGAGGGTGCCGCATGCCTCGCAGTGGGAGAGGTCTGGAGTTAGCACGCGGAGCCTCGAGCAAAGCGAGAGGCGAGGCGGTGCGTTGGCAAAGACGACGCCAAGGAGTGAGGCGATGGGTGAATCGAGACAGGTATAGAGCCAGGCAGCTTGCGGACATGAGAGTCGGACAGCACTGGCGCGGGCGAAAAGCAAGGTGCAGTGATTACCACCTTTTGCACCTCTCCAGATGCCCATTCAGATGTTGCCTCTCCACCGCCCTTTCCAAGGGCTCCACCGCCATCTCCATGGACTTTAAACGACGCCGATCGTTACTGCGTACTGCCTGAGCACGACCCGCTCTGATCCCATATGAGCCAGTTCGTACTCCAAGCACCGCGTACTCCTTGAGCCATTCTTTGCAAAGTTGTTGAACCGTTTCTGTTGCTAGGCCCTCAATGTTCAATTGACAGACACGGCCTAGTCTACTCATGACAAGCCTGTGTTCCTTCACTCCCGCCATTGTCACAATCTCCATGCCCCTCACGCCCGGCTGCACTCACTAGTCTTCCCCTTCAACCCCTTGTGCGCTGACCGCATGCTCTTGCGCGAGTGCGAGATTTTGGACTTCGGAACCGCAAGGACAATCGGCGGGAGGAGCTCCAACAGCCCAGCGAGCGCGCCCAGTGCGCCTAGCGGAGAGGAAATCCATGTTGGAAGAGACGAAGAGGAGGAGGAGGCGACCTCTGCTCGTGATGGAAGCTGGACGGCGGACGACGAGGCCAGCGGCGAGGCGAAGAGCGAGGTGAGGGGTCGGAAGGAGAGCGGGCGGAGGGCGAGCCCTTGTGCGCGTAGTGCGAGGGACATGGCGTGGTCGTTTGGTGCTGTTGAGGTCGAGATCGGCTCAAGAGTTCGAAGTCGCTGAAATGTCTGGAGACGAAACGAGACATAGTAGGTTTATCTGGTCCTCCCTGTATTCACCGGTCTGCACTAGAAGTCTGTCGTCTTGGAGGCAATACAAAATCATGGTAGCTCTCATGCATGAGATCGATGCAACAAGTTGTCTAGTACTATGCATGCTGATATGTGCTGGTATGAGGTGTGATGCCCCCCTCTTTTGCGCTTGCTGCTGCCTGCTGGCTGCTCTAATCTATGGCTCAGCTTGATCGAAATGCCACTGGCCCTTTACCTATTGGTCGACTCGGCCCCACTCGCCAATGTTGCCGTCGAGCACGTCCGCATCGCTGATCGAGTCGAGACGGCTCAGCTCGCGGCGCACAAAGCGGACAACCTTGTTCAGCTCCTCGGCGAACTCGAGCTCGTCGGTCGGAGCCGCAGGAGGCGGGTTGGGTTCAGTCAGCCCCCTCGAAGCGAAAAGGTTGCGCCACGCCCAGCTGGCCAACTCCGCATCAGCGCGCGAGTACTCTGCCGGGTCCTCGCTGATACTCAAGCCGAGGACATAGTCCAGACCCGCTCCGGCACCCTTCCACTGCTCGCCCATCTCCTCCATGTACTTCCTGATCACGCGCTCGCGCTCCCCGCGGCCGAGGACGATGCGCATCTGCGACTCGGCGAGCTCAAAGAAGTGCGACAGCAGCTCGTTGGGGTACGTGTCGTGTGCGGCCTTGCCGAGGGTGAATCCCTGGGCGGCAGGGTGCTCGTGGGATGGTGGGTCGTGGGGCGCCGATGGGTCCAGTGGCTCGGGCACGGGTGATGGTGCCGGCTGGCTTGCACGCAGAGCACGCAGGCGGATGCAAAGAATGAGGACGTAGAGGAGGTGCAATTGGAAGAAGGTCTGGTATGTTGCCGGGAGGGCGCACTCTGGCTATCAGCATGGTCCTTGCAGTAGAAGTGTACTCACTGTCGTACCAGAATCCTCGCTCCTTCTCAACTGCGTCCACCACACCACGCATCATACGCCCAGTCTCGCGGATCGCAGTACTTGTGCGCGAGTTGTAGCCCATGAGCTTCGCCACGCCACGGACGAGGTTCTTCGTCCCCTCAGAGTACCGTGTTGCTGCTTCTGGGTCGGGCGCAGACGGGTGGAAGGGGTCGGTCGGGGCGGGGAACTGAGGCGGCTCAGTGAGGGGCACGGGCTTGTCATTGGACTTCTCTGGCGCTTTGTCCTTCCGCAGCGTGGGCGCGGAGGAGAATGCTCGACTAGACGAGACCGTAGGGAGTGCGCGAGCAGTGCGCACTGCGCCAACGAGCGTCCTGGAGGAGCGAAGGGCGGCGGACATGGCGGGTGGTGTTGGAGGGGATGGGGTTCGAGAAGGGGCGACTTTTGATGAGTTTGTGAAATGCAAAGACCACAGTAGAGACTCTTTCTTATGCTGTTTTGTTTTATTCTCTCGCCGTGTCGCTCACTGCCGTCGCTACTGCCTTTGTCGCTACCGCTGTCGTCGTCGCCGTCGTTGTCGAAATTATCAACACACCTACTCCTCCTCCACTAAAGCTCGGTCGCCAGCGCCGATCCCACGGAGATTCGCCCACGTGGCCGAGTGTGGCACCGCGTACGGTGAGGAACGCCAGGCACAGCGACGCGTTCATCAACATGAGCAGCGATTGTGTCGAAGATCGTTCCAACTTCCAAGTTTCTGAACGTTCTGAAAGCAGAGCACACTGCAAGAAACTCGACATCGCTGTGTTCCCGTACCAATGCCGGAGCGATGAACGGCGACGCAGAGCTCGCACGCGTCAAGGCGAGCGTCAAGGCGTGGGAGAAGGCGTTCCGAGCCGAGCACAAACGCGAGCCGACAAAGGCGGACATCAAGAGCGACACGGGGAACATTGGTGGGTTGTGGTGGGGAATAGCGGGGAGCAGGCTGACGCTCAGCGGAGCAGTATGCGTTGTACCGGAGGTTGTCGAAGTCAGCGAAGCCGTCGTCGTCTCAGGCTGGGCCCAGCAGGAGCCACAGTGGCAGTGGAAGTAGGGCAAGAGCTGAGGGATCCCGCAGCAATGGGCACAGCGCGCCCGCTGCCGACCCGTCGACTCCAACACGTCCACGGACAGGAGGTGGACTGCCGTCACCGCCGAAGCCGTTGTCTTTGCTCCCCGCGGCTTCTGATAGTAAGAAGCGCAATGCCCCGTTGTCGCCTGTGCGCACGCCAAAACGCCCGAAGCCATACACGGGACCAGTGTACGACCCGAATCCCAACCCGTTCAGTGTGACCCCGAAGAAGCGGCCGACACCCGTCGCGACGTCGCCGTTCCGCTCGTTTGCTGCTTCCGTGAAAACAGGCTCCCCGGCCAAGCCGCAGGTCGTCGAGTCGCCCTTCATCATCGCCAACAGCCCGAAACGGCTGCAGGAGCTGCTGAAGGCGAACTCGCTGCAGGCGCGGAAGGAGAGAGCAGAGGCGGAGAAGAATACGCCTAGGACAAGAGCACGGAAGCGTCTGGCTGGCGAGGCGGTCGATGACAGTCCTGTGGCAGTGCGGCAGCGGAGGGCGAATAGGTCTAAGAAGCAGGGAGGGGCTGATGCCGGGCCAGAGCCGTTTGGGGACGCTTTCGAAACTGTAGAGGGGGAGATGGATGAGGACGACGAGCTAGGGGAGACACCAATCAAGCCTGGTGTCGAGGTGTTCTCTCTGCTTGCGAGTGGGGGCAGACCGAAGCAACCGAAGCTGGGCTTTCCAAGTAATGGTGCGAAGCGAGAAGGAGGGACAGACCTGTTCCCGATATTCAAACGAGCAGCAGGAAAGGAGCCTAGCAAGACGGGATCACAGTCTGCAGAGCGGACCAAGAAGCTGTCGTTGCCCTTTGAGTCAGGAGAGGGGAGTAGAGCATCTGCAGTTCGCCACAACAAGACCCTTCCGAAACCCAGACAAGGAACTTCGTCGTCGCCAACACAGCCCTCAGAACGAAGCAACAAGGCTGCTTCGCCCACAGCTACAGACGAGCTCGCAGCAGGGGTGTCGTCATCACCATCACCTGCAATCAGCTCCGACAGTCCTGCAGCTGCAGCATCGCAACACGAGGAGGAGGAGCAAGCAGGCGGCCCTGACCTCGCTGACTACGATATGGGCACAGAAACTCTGCCAGACCCTGCTCCAGACCCTGCTCCAGACCCCGTCCCAGCACCGACAACCACACCCCGCCAACCCCGAGTCCACGTCGTTGAGCTCTCCGACGACGAGTGGGACCCCGAGTCCACACCGCGCACACTCCGCATAGCAGGCACAAAGCGGCAGCCGATCCGCCTCCGGCCCGACGTGATCCCGAGCGACGACGAGGGCGAGGTAGTGGCTAACGGCTATGACGGGGAGGGTGGGGATGAGGATGAGGAGGAGGAGGAGGAGGACAGCGACGATGGCGTGGCGCCTGAGCCCGAGGCCGACCGAATGCTGTCGTTACTCTCCCTACGGTCACCGAGCAAAAGGCGGGAAGAGAAACTCGCCGACCTGCGTGTCCGGGCTCTGCTCGATCCCAACTCTGAGGCGGCGAGAGCTCTGCGGGCATACGAGCGGGGCCAGGAGGTGTTCGGTAGTGGAGAGGGCGTGGAGGATGAGCTGGAGGAGGAGCTGCTCGAGGACGGGGTAGTGACGCTCGAGGGCGACGATGACTGGGAGAGCGACCCGGAGGGGTGGAAGGCGGAGACGTATGAGGAGGCGTGGTGATTGTTGTATGATACATGTTGCATAAGAATCCACCCACACAGGTCATGCCCCAACTGAGGTCCATTGCTTCCAATGAGATCATGGATGAGATATGGATCACCTCGTCTCAAGGTCGGCTCAGCAGGCCGTCGGCAGCCCACTCCGCAAAGACACTTTCACAATATGCAAACGCAGTGATGCACCTACAACACTATGTGGCCCCCTTCGCATCCCGTGCGAGCATGACTGGCGGACAGATGTGAGTGGCAGTACACATGCAATGGGAGCGTAAGAATGCGTGTCACGAATCGACCATATCTCGAATGCGAGGTTGGGGAGCGCTGACAATGTCGCTGGACCGGGGCTAGTCCCACACGAAGCGCATGGTCGTGTCGTTCCGCCCGAACCCCTCGACATCCGCCGCCGCCGCCGCCGCCTCCTCGCCCTCGCCATCACCCTCCTCCCAGCCCACTGGCACTGTGGCGCCCGGCCTCCGATCACGCAGGTGGATCTTGAGCTCCGTGAGGGTTTGCGCAGTCCAATACGAGGGCAGGCGGAACGCCGTAGTTCCTCCTCCACTTGCAGGTGCTGGCGATGGACGTGTACTCCGCACGTTGGGGGGCTCACGCGGCGACACCGGCGATGGGGAGAAGAGCTGCAGTGATGGGTCGTGGGCTGGGGTGGTCATTATTGTCGTATACAAGTCGAGCAGGACGTGCGCAACTTCTGATGGGTCAGCGAGGGCGTGCGACAACACTCACCGTCCACACTGTCCACTGTCGCTGAGTACTCTGCCTCCCAGGGCCCCGGAGACCCCAGGAGTGCAATGATGCCCGACGGCTCTGCATGAGGCTTGGAAGTTGCGCTTGATAGCAGCGCCGAGGTATACATCGATCCCAGGGCGATAACGTGCGGCGGGTATGACAACGGGGCAAGTGTGCGGTGGCTGGGTCAACGAACATACAGGGGGCCAACTCACCAGTCCACTGCAACACACCACGCAGCCTGGACAGCGTCTTTGTCCACTGCTATCAGTCCTGCTCTCACAGCTTTCACTCACGGCCCAGCCTTTTGCCAATTTTGACAACCAGTGGGAACGGTACAGCCACCCCAAACGCAAAGCACATCGTCTCGAGCACCAGCCTCTCGATAGACAGCACACGCCGCCTATCCCGCTCGAGCATAGCCGGGTCCACGGCCGAGATGTCAATGTGCGCCGCTGCGCCCCCGCGCTTCACAAGCTGGGGGAAGCGCAGCGCATACGACACGAGAATGACGTCCCGTGGCTTCTTGAGTGTGTCGTGTAGCTTGGACGAAACGTACAGCGTCGTCAGGGCGACCTCCTGATCGTCAGCTGCTGACCGATGTCCACACTCACGGTGTACTGGAACTCGGCGTATGGGAAGAACAAGTGGAAGCGCATGTACAGCGTCTGAGCCGTCGCTATTGTTCTCCGCGGACTGTTTGTCAGATGCAATCCTCTGCACAAACTCACAAGCCACAGCGCACGCCCACAGCGTCGATAAGGGCGCATGCCTGCTGGTGTGCCCGTTCCGCTCGCGAGACCGACAGCTTGCCCCGCTGCTTCGCGGAGAGACGCTCGACCTCGGCGGGATGGAGGTACGGCTTGTAGCGCTTCAGATGGGATGTTGACGCGCTCGTGCTCGCGGCCGTGGGGGCCATCGCGCCGTCGTTCATGGCGAACACGGGGTTGTATGAGTTGTTGCTCGACGTTCGATATCGCTGCTTGACTTCTGGACATCTGGACATGACAACAACGGGAGCAGATGTGGGCGGGTGTGGCATATCGGCGGTCAATATGCGAGTCGTCAGGATCTACGTCTCCTGCTGTCACATCTTCCACATCATCCAGTTGCTGCTGATATCGTTCGCATCGTTCGCATTGTTCACAGGGAGTGCGACGACGGATTGAGGTGCGAGGTGCGAAGGCGCTGCGGACTGACGGTGCCCTGCTGACGCTCACGCTCATGGCGAGGTGAAGATGCCATGTTTGCCTCCTTGGTGCAATGACAGCGATCTCTCGTACGACGTTGACATGGGGACACAAAGCCTGCACAGCTATACGAGCGCTTGTCTGGAATGTGACTAAGGTCTGGAGTCTAAACTGCTTTGTTCACGACTCGCAACGCTGATCCAGATGCCCAATTGCTCCCTCAAGCCGGCGATGACTGACGAAACTCCCCCAATGATGGCCGGGCGTTCTCTCTCATCAACGATGTTCACGCACATTGCTCCAGACCTGCTCACACATTGCTTGACGTTCTCACATCTTACTGCACTGCCTCGTGCGCAGAGCAAGGCGCCCCCGTCATCCCCGTGTGGCACTCCCACGCCCTCGGTACTTGGCAGTATGTCGGCGGTCACACTATTCGGTTAGGTCGCCGGGCCGACCCGGGAGCACTGGCCACCCATGCACATATAAGCCGCCCGACTCGCGGGCATGATCCCCACTCCTCGACTCCCAGCTGTCCTCGCTGGGGTCAGGGCCCCTCCGGCTGGCTCGACATTTCGTCTTCCGTCCTGCCTAGGCGTTGTTCTCGCCAGGGCAGTGTCGTGCTCACTCTGAAAAGGGTGTACGCCGGACGGGGAAGCAAACTCGCATGTCGACATCGATCCATCCGCGGACGAGATGTTTGACAGCCTTGGCCACGTTCTCCTTGAACGACTTTGCCGTCGACCGACACCAACGCCGTCTCCCTTGGTCCCAAACTCTACAGCCGATGCCTTCACGTCCGTGGTCCGGAGCACTGTATCGACTGTCTTCTCTGTGGAACCTAGCGCCAAGTGACGACTTTCTGTACGGTCCTACGACGCGAGGAGGAGATCACAGTTGGAACCTTCGCTGCAATCTCCTGGACTGGCCACCGTCTTGGTGGTGCGGGAACGGCGAGCTCCGTCCCTGAAGGTTGGTGTAGGCATCCATTCCGGATCATCCCACCCCTCCTTCATCACGACCATTGCGGCCGTCTTGTACCGCTCCATGACAGCACGGTTGGGGTCTAGCAGCAGCTTGGCCATAGCCAGAGTGGAGACTCCACACGACTTCACACCTGCCGTCGTACAGGGCTTACACTCAGAGCCATCGAGCCGTTTTGCGCGCGCGAGCCGAGCGATGCCATTGTAATGGCGTTGAAGGCGGATCGTGGCCGACTCACCGCTGGGCTTCGATAGGATGAAGGCAATGAACGGCTGTGCGAGAGGAACCAAGTAGCGAGGCATGGGGTATGTGGTGTCGTGGAATGTGAACCGTACACCCTCGCGACCACCCTCTAGGATGCACGGCAGAAGGTCGAGCTCCACGTCCTCTGGCTCCACGGTACGACGACTCTGCTCATGCTCCCCACGCTGCACCTCGATAATGTCGTCGTCCACCCCCTTCGCCGCCGGCGCCACACCAACCTCGATCACCTCCTCGTCCGAAACCGGGCTCAAGCTGCCTGCGAAGGGATCCTTCGACGTCGCCCCGACGACCGTTGACCCGTCGTCAACCGCGGAGCTGCTCCTCGTCGCCTTGTTGCTGCTTCTCGTCGTCTTGCTGCCTCCGCTCGCCGTCTTCGCTCTCTTCTTCAACCACCCAATGCTCCTGGTGGTAACACAACTCCCTGGCTGCCCAACCTCTTGTTGTCACTATCGCTGGCCGCGTACCATCACACACCAACAGTGATGGCCCCTGTTTCGCAACCCAGCAACCATGCGTATATCGCAGTCTCGGCGAGGATGAGGGTCAACGGCCTTGGCTGGCCTTATGGGCCCCTGCTGCCCCTGCTGCCCCTGCTGGCACTGCTTGCCAGTGCCCCTCGGTACCCTCGACCGCTCACCACTGACTCCTCGATGACAGATCATCCAGACCATTGCGCCTACTCTACAGCTCTTCAACAAGTCGACCGTCCGACTGCCTCACCCCCCGGATACGTGTGGAGTTATGTCGATGGCAGTAGCGCACTATTGACACGGACCTGATGACGTTAGCCTTCTCTAGATGCTGGCATAGACGACATGTCGATACGAGTCGCTTTACCAAACATCAAGAACTTCAAAGTTAACGACGACACAGTCTTCAATGCCTCGGACGCTTTGGTCTCCGCAACAAGTTTTGCTCGGGCGCACCTGTACGCGAATGGCATGGTATGCCTCGACAGTTGGCAACTGGAACCGTATCACCTCGGTGACCTCAGTCGTCATCGCGAAGTGGCCGAACTTCCAATCCCCACCGCAAGTCGACACCTTAGTGACTGGTCCGCACTTGTCGCGATAGCACAATAGCATCAAGTCAAGTCGGTTTAGGCAGGTCCGCCCTGTACCACTAGATACCTCATGAATACCTCAGCTACACACATTGATAGCGAGTAGCCAAGGACGGGTCCGACTGATGGGTCCGACTGATGCTTACTGCCTTCGTAAAAGGCAGGATACGACGGAAAAGGCAGTCACTCATCTGAAGAGGATAACAGAACATCTGACAGCAGATCACAATCATTGGACGCTTCCGACCTCGTATGGTCTAGAAATGCATATTATATGTTAACCATTAAAGTATGATGGCCATGGTGGTCGGACTGCTCCGCGCAGTGCCAATGAAGAAAAGGACACTCGAAAACGCACGGAGCGGTCGGAATGGAGATGAGGATGATGTGCGAAAGGGTGATGGGCGGGTTGAAGATGACTGTGGCAGTGTGGTTTGTTGCAAGACGCACGCGCACGGCGCATCGTCAAAAGGATGTCCCAATCGCTTAGTGGATGGGGGCCTCCTCGTCCTTGCCCTCGGCGGCAGGAGGAAGAGGGATCTGGCCGACGGGGGTGGACATGTTGGCTCCGTTGTGCTTGTTCTCCATGACGAGGCCGTAGAGGAAGCCGATCCAGATGAGGTCCCAGCCGAAGGCAGCCCAGGTCATACCGAGGAGACCACGCATGACACCCTGGCAGTCGGAAGGAGAGCCAAGACCCTCGAGCTTGCCGGAGTTGGGGGCAGAGCCGTCAGCAGGAGGGCGGCAGTAGTCGTGGCGCTTGACGGCCATGGCGACGGCGGCACCGAAGGTGTAGAGGGCGAAGAAGGTGGTGACGAGGATAACGTTGCGGACCGAGAAGAGACGCTTCTTGGAGCCGAACCAGTAGAGGACCATGTAGACCATCTGGAGGGCACCGCAGACGAGCGTGGCAACCGCGACGTCGACGTACTTGTCCTTGCCGAAGACCTCCTTCTTCTTGACGATCATGATGATGGACATGATGAACATCACGTAGGAGAGAACGGTCATGAGGACCGCCGCCGAGGCGTTGATGAGGGTAGCGCTGGAGTTAGTACATATTCTCAAGCTGCTCGACATGACATTCCATCGCCTCAATTGCCTCAACAACCGCCTCAAACCTCCTCATCCACCTCAAGACAACTCCATCCACCATTCGAAAACCCAAACAATACACATAAAATCCCCTTCCATCCCACACTCCACCGCCGATCCAGAGCTCTGCTGCCACACTCGCCGATACTCACAACCGCGCCATGCTGAGAAGATTTGAACGAAAGGAGCGAGGGAGAGTAGTAGTAGGAGGAAGTTGAGGAGGAGAAAAGAAGAGGTCGAGTACCTATGCGCGCTGTGCGAACCGATACTATTAAGCTGCTGTTGCGAGCGAGCCACGGGGTACAGTAAGAGAATGAGATGCTGGTAAAAAACTCGGACCCATAAAGTGCTCATCATAGCTATATACTACAGCTGTAGAACCCCAGGCGAAAGAGCGGCAGGAGAGGGGCCTGCTGCCTCTGTGAGCATGACACCCACTGAGCAGCAGCCCACGTCGCCTGTCCTGTCCGCGCCTGTCCGCGCAGGAATGGTGACGAGTGGCTGGCACAAGGCAGCAGCGACTGTAGCAGTTGACCAGCGAGTCGCTCCGTTTGTCCTGCCGCTGTCTCTCCTCTGCCCGTTTGCTTACCATATGAGAGAAGTAGCTGGCTCTATTTGTCCCTGCCCTTGCCCCTCTCTAGCACCCCTCTGTCGCTCTGCTCGCTGAACGACCTCGGCGGCATCCTTAAAGACGTTTTACTCGATTATGGGAATTTTTGCTGCTCGTGCCTCTAACCAGCACCATCTCAGTCAGCACTCAGCACCATGGCGGGTGTCTATCCCTTAGTCTCTCCCTGCTGCGTTATCCCTGCTCTGCTGTTGCTCTGCTGTTGCTCTGCTGTTGTTCCTTGCTGCTCTCTAAGCTCTGTGCGTACTATAAGCATGATGCCGTGAGCCTGGCCAGATGCCAGCAGCCGTGGCGTTTGTTCCGGCAGCCTCTTGGGTGTGGATTGACTGAATGCCCACCTGTCGAACAGAGTTAGTACTCGGAGCCACTGTTGACGTCTGCCAAGGGTCCAAACATAATTGCAACGACGTCACCGAGGCAGCTGCCTGCTCGAAGACAGAGCGAAGCGCTCGTCGTTGTTGTCTTGCCCTGCTGTAGGACCGCGTCCGATGAGCGGGACCACGTCGCCCGTAGCCCGCGGACGGATAGCGGCGGGAGCAGGGGACACCCAGCGACTGCAGCGATTGCAGCGATTGCAAGAGCGATGGTAGCGATGCGATGCGAGAGTAAGGTTTTTTACATTGCATTGTAAACTGCTTGATGGTAATTTGCTCGCTAAGCTCTATCTGGATATGGATGCTAAGGGATGGCCTGCATACATATGGGATGGGCGTGTATAAACAGAACCAGAGAGTGGGTGAGCGAGCTCGATCTGGGAATACCAGAGACGCCATGTCTGAGCCGAGCTATCTTGGGGTCTAGGTCAGGGTGGGAAATGCTCAGCCCAATGCATACAAAAACTAATGGCCAAGTCTAACACTATCTCAAACAGTAGTCTTCCCAGATGCTATACTGACTGCCATGTCCCTCTCCCGCTCGCGAGCTTTTCCTACCATCTTGGGCAGGATTGTACTACTGCCTCTGCATCCCGTGCAAGTGCCATGCCAAGTCAGCTGCTGCTTACCACAGCACAGCAGTCGTTACGCAGATGCAATGGGCTGGCCGCAATGTCCCATGACAACTTGCAATCCAACCCGACCCGTGGCAAAAAGCCCGAAGCTCGCCTTTTGCATCTGCCTGCACCACAGTTCCCGTGCTTCACCACGGATTGTTCAATGCCATGTCCACCTCGTCGCTGTTATTGCTCTTCTTCCTCCAGGGCATGTTGCCAGGGTCCAGCGAGCTAGATCCGCCAATCTGGGTGGCAATGTCGGCGTCCTCATCGTCGCCATTAGCTGCAAACGGATTGGACCATAGCGATGCTGGGTGGGGGCGGGCTGGTGGTGCACTGCGAAGGCCCTGCTCGTTGAACGACCCTGTTGCTACAGGCGAAGGGGTCGCAGGAGCAGCAGAGGAGGACCATGCATTGACTCCTCCGAAAAGAGACGAGGCCGCAGAAGAGGCGGGTTGGTACTCGTGGAAGTGGTGTTTCGCGTGGGATGCGGCAGCAGTCGGGGCAGGCGGAGATACCGGAGACGACGACGGCCATACCGGCCGATCCCATGATGCCGGGGCATCCAGGTTCAGTGCCTTTTGCGCTGTCACTGCAATATCGCCATCGTCCTCCACTGCGAGCCCAGCACCAGACAAGGCTGCCGAGTTGCTGCGTGCAGGTGGAGATGGTGGTCGGCGAGACATGTCAGAGGGTGATGGTGACGGTGGTGCAGGGGGTGGGGCAGACTCAGTGCGCTCAGGTGCAGGGCGCTGGGCCATGGAGGGAGGTAGTGGTGGAGAAGGCACGCGGTCGTCGTCAGTTGTCCCTGCAGGTGGTTCCTTGGGCAGACCATTGCTGTCGAGCTCGATCTGTTTACCGAGCTCTTTGGAGATCGCAGCAAAGTCAAATCCAGCTGTCTTTGGGATATGCTTGACTGCCTCATCGTTGACAGTGTCAGTCGACGTCATTGCCGATGGCAGAGTGCTAATGTCGGTTGCCTCGGCTTCGCCAATCTCGCGTGGCGGTAGACCATCGTCGTCGTTGTCGTCGTCGTTGTAGGCGCCTGTCTTATCTTTGGTGCTGCTGTCATATGTCCGTCCGCTGTCGATAGACCCGCGTATTGGCGTGCTTGGTGTGGACGATGATTTCGTGCTGCGAGCAGTGCCCTTTCTCTTCCGCCGTGGGAAGATGCCCAGGACCTTTTTCTTCCGCCTCTTGATCTCCTCCTCGTCCTCGTCCGAGTGCACTACATAGCGTTCCTGCACATCCGGATCGGCATCGGGGTCCTGCATGGTCAGTTGTGTCCGGAAGCTGATAAGAGACTGGGCAGCCAAGTTACAGGGTAGCTCAACTCACGTCCGGTTCGTCGAAGTGCTCTGCTGTGACAGGAATGCCAACGCGCTTGAGCAGCAAGGGCATGCTCGAGCGGTACTTGCCATGCCCGTGCACGATCTCAGTCACGTCAATGTTCTCAATACCGTAGACCGTCTCGATGGGATTCAGGCCAGCGATGGACGACAGGCCACCCGTGGTTGCACGGAAGAGGTAGCCCAGCACCCAGTCGTTTGTCGAGTAGCCATTGACAAACCTCCCCCCGACGACGCTGCGCGCCTCGAGCCACTGCGGCCGAGAGACAGCCACAGTAGCACCGAAGAGGTAGACGTCCTGCACGATGCCATAAGCCTTGACGCGAGCAAGCTCGAGCAGTGCGTAGAAGATGACTCGTGCGCCCAATGAGAAACCAATGAGTGAGGTAGGTCGGATACCGGCGTGGCGGTTGATGAGCACGTCGGCGAGCACGAGACCTGCCGCCTTCGCACGGTCGAGCGCGTTCATCCATGGATTGTCGATGAGGTAGCTGAGCTTGGTGAGGATCATAGGCAGCTGCAGAGCGCCCATCAGACCTGTCATGATCGTTGCACCCAGGATCTGTTGTGCACCCTGGGTCAGCGCTTCGGTACCAATGATCCTAATGGCTGAGCCCATCTCTCGCATCATGTCCGGCTCCCACAGCACTGAGAACACATCGCCGACCACTGAGTCCATAACGGAGAACGGCAGGCGGACGTCATCTGCCTTGCCAGCCATGAAACTGATCGTCAGCATGTGCGGTGCCATGCTGTAGATAATTTACGACTCACCCTCCAACAGTGACGAAACAGCTCACACGCTTGTTGTTATGCAATGGTTTGAGCTCGAACAACCGCACTTCACGCGTGCGCCGGCCCATGCCCTTTGCAGCGATGTTTGCACCAGTGAGCACACCCGTAGACGCAATCAGAGCTGTGCCACCAACACCCGTCAGGAAGCCAGTGGTACCTGTGACTCCGACCAAACCCAGGAAGCCACCAAGACCTGCGCCGATGACCGGTGCAAGCAGTCCAGCGGAGAGGCCGATGATCAGACTACCGCCCACAGCCGCTGCACCCATCATGGCATATCGTTTCCGGAGAGCAGCCTTCCTGCGCGCTTCGATCACGTCGTCCTGCTCCAGCTGCTGCACCTTCTCCTCCATCTCGAGAGCATCCGTCACGCGGTTCTCGAAGCGCACCACGTCCATCCAGCCAAACTCGAGCGCGTTCGCTATCCGCTCGAGGAAGGCTCGAGAGCGAGAGTCGTAGATCGAGTCGGCGACGAGGACAAGGAAGAGATCGCAGAGCTGGCGTGAGCAAATCATCTCTAGTCAACATGTAGTACGCACAACTGTCCATCGTATATCCAGGATGACATCTTCGTCCGCAGCAGTGATGCTCGTCGACACGCCAGGAAGGTGGGGCATTGGTTGAAAGTCCTCTGGATCTGGTCCATCGACCGGGATCTCCTCAACTTCTGCGGGTTTCGTGTCCTCCTCTCCCGTATGTTGGCTGACCTCCTCTCCCGTATGTTGACTGTCCTCCTCTTTCTTCCCTTGCTTCTCTTCCGCTTTCTCCTCGCTCTTCCTGTCAGCAGCGTCGTCCACCTTGACGTTGCCGATGTCCCCATCGTCCTCATCCACTGGTGGGGGAGAGGGCAACGCCTTCGCAGGTATCGGCGTACGGGGCTTCGGTGGGGGCAGTGGCGGAGACGAGATTGCGAAGCCGATGTCTCCCTCCTCGGGTTCACGCATAGCCGCACCGATGTCTCCGCCCTCCTCAGGCTCTCGCAAAGTTGCACCGATGTCACCCCCATCATCCTCATCATCATCAAGCGAAGGCATAGACCGGAGAGCTGGCGCCGAGCCTCTTCCTGAGCCGTCTGACTGCTCCTGCACGCTTTCCTGTCGCTTGACTGTGGCATCGCTCTTGATAGCTTCCTCATATGGCGGAGCAGGATCATGAATGAACGCCGCATCAAGGTCATGGTCCTCCGCGTCGTCGTTCCCATCCCCCGAACCCAGCTTGCCCTCCCTAGCTTTCCCTCCCTCTTCCGCTGCCTCAGCCTTCTTCTCTGCCTCCTCCTTCGCAGCCAGCTCTGCACGACGTTTGGCCTCGGGGTCGAACTCCGGGTTCTTGACTGTATGTGTCGTCATGAGGGCCGGGACAAGGTCGGCGGGGTCGACGCCATGCTCCGCGAGCGACTCGATCATCTGTTGCTCTGCTCGTCAGCCATGGCCACACGCATGTACCCCCTCGCTTCGACTCACCGTCTCGACTCAGCTCCATATGTTGATACAGCCTAGCCATGATCTTGATCATCCACAGCTTGCCCGCCTCCACAACCGGCACATCCTGCGCTCGCCCCTTGCCCTTCATGAGCTTGGCCTTGTTGGCTATCTTGGTGCCGGCCCAGCCCCTCCCCATGTCGCGCACCATGCGTCGAGCGACGAGCGCACACAGACCGACGTAGGCAATCCTCTGGCTATCTGTCAGAAGCTCCTTGGTCGCCTGCATCTGCGACAGCGGGGTCATCGCCTTGTCCTCGTTGAACAGGTAGCGCGTACGCATAGCCACCTCCTCGCTCTCCTCATCCTCGTCTAGCCTCAGGCGCGTGTACTCGCTCTCGTCGATGCCCTGCTTCTCTCGCCACGAGTCCGCCGAGTCCGCGACAGTGATATGCGTCCCCGTCGCGTTGCCCGTGCGATCCGCCGCAGCGCCCAGCTCATCCTCCTCCAGCGCGCTCAGCTTCTCCGGAGGGCGGAAGTGGTACCGCTTGTCGTCGATGGCGTCGAGCTCGCTCGTGAAGTCGTCCGAGCGGACCACTGGCATGTCTACAGGTGTTAGCACTCGTCTGGCGCACAAGGCTGTTCCACTGAAGCTCCAGGCCACTCACCCTGCCATCCGTCGTCGTCGTCGAGGTCGTCCGGCCACGCCTGCGCCGGCGGCGGCGCGACGCCAGCACGTGGAGCTGGGAGCATCGCGAGGCGTCGTTGCTAGCGCGTGCACTGGGCAGCAGGTGTAGTGCAACAACGCCTTGCTGCTGTGTGAAGAGCGGCGTCGGTGTCGGCGGCGACGGAAGTGCAGTTGGAAGTCGGAGGTCGAGATATTGACGACGTGACTTGGTCTGTCCCTGGCGGCAAGTGGCTCTTGGCGCGTCGGTGGCTTCTAAACTTCTGACACTTGTCAACAACGACGGGCAGCAATGAGGTCTGCACGCTCTGCTGACCTGAAGTGATGGTGAGGGAGTGCGACTGCAGCGCCGCTCGCTCCATGCATGCTATGCTACTCAATACCCCTTCCAAACACCCATATCTCCACTTGCCCGTCCTCCTCTGCCCCGCGTACCTGGTCAACGAGAACGCTTCCAATCTGCCTCTCCTTCAGCATGGCCCACAGTTCACGCTCAGCCTCGTCGCGCTGCTTGTACGCAAGTAACAGCGGAGGGTGTCCCGGTGCGAGGAGGAGGCGCTCGAGAGTCTTCATGAGTGCCGGGAACGACGCAGTGTTGTAGGTCACGTCGGCTGCGACCACAACTCGCGCGTCCGCGCTCTCTGGCGGGTCGTCCCAGTCCAGCACATCTGCAGACACGTCCACGCCATTGAGGGTGATGTTCTCGCGCATGATTTCCATTGCCGAGTCTGCTTCAGCACCCAGCCAATGCCATCTCAACTCACCAAGGTCGGTGGCTGTCAGCTTCAAGCTCGGCTTGAGCAGCGAGAGCGCGATAGACACCAAGCCAGTTCCACTGCCAAGCTCGAGAACTGGTCCAGTACTCTCCAGCAGCAGCTCCAGCACCTGCCGTGCGACGGGGTGCGTATGCTGCTCCTCCCTATATTTCCACAACCATGCCGACAGTGCCAGCCCCGAGTCCCAGACTTTCTGCTGTCAGCCGACCACCCCAGTAGTCATCCACCCACCTTGTCGAGATCAAACGAGGTCTGCTCCACGAGCTTGAGCTCCCCACGGCCCTCCGGCAACGGCCATGACCGCGATATCCTCGTCTGCTTCGGCACCTCCTTCTCCTTCTGCTTGCCCTTGTCCCTGCTTGGCCGTGGCTCGTCGCGCTTCTTCGTGCCCTTGCCGTTCTCCTGCGCTGCTCCGACGCCGCGCACTGCTCCTCCTGCCGAAGGGCCGGCCGCAGGACCCCGCTGCAACGCTATGCCCTCGCTCCACACGCTGAGCACCCCGACATCATCCCCAGCGAGGTCAAGGAGCGTAGTCTCCGCCTGCCCCGTCGACAAGCCCAGGCGCCACTTGTCGCCCGCCCGCGCCTCCTTCGGCAGCGGCACCGAGACAGGCCGGTACGTGCTCACTGGCGGCTCGTAGAGCGTCAGGTGTACTGGCTTCTTGGTGACCTGCGGCGAGGGAGACACCCGCTGCCAGGTGTAGTAGATGTCCGTGGGATCGAGGCGCAGCCTGGGCGATGTCAGTCCGCCCAGCGTCCTCGCTCACTCTGTGCGCAGGTCGTTCGCGACCTGCGGCGTGATGACCACCTCGGACGGCAGCGTCAGCGACACTGGCGGCGGTCGCAGGAACGACAGATACCAGTACATCGCGCGACGAAGTTGACTGGAAAGCGAACGGCGGAGGATGAAAGTCCAACTCTCAACTTGTCAACAAACGGAAATTATTTCGACATCTGCCATTCCACAACACATCGACTCCGGCATGAATGCTGGTCGACTACTCCTCTTCCGACGAGGATGACAGCGTCGAACGCTCTCAGGATGACGGCAAGGCGGTGGACAGTAGTTCGGATCCGCAGTCCGTAGGAAGAGACGTCGAGGTTTATGCGCGCGCGCAATCACCGCCTCGCAAGCGGTATGTTGTCGAGCTCGACGTCGCTGACAGTAGACCGAAGCCCCTGCCCCGCCTGCCCGCGTCCTTCTCGCCTGCGCCAGACGACCCGTCACAGCACGGAGGGCGTGTACGCTCTCGCGCCTTCGCCGACGGCGACTACTACGCCCACGTCTACGTCGATCTGCCTAACGACCTGCGCGACGTCGTGAAACGCATGCTGGACCTCGTACCCGAGGTCGACGCGCACGCCTTCGACAGCCTGCACATCTCGCTCTCCCACCCGATCCCGCTGCGGCGGCACATGAGGAGCAGCATGGTCGCGGAGGTGAAGGCGGCGGTAGCTGGCTCTGGGGCGTTCAGAGTGAGCCTGGCGCCGGCGCCGGTGGTGTACTACAACACCCTACAGAGCTCTCAGACTGTCCAAAGTGGCTCCAAGGGTACGGATGTGGCAGACACCGACGTTGTAGGGGTGAGAGGTCGCAACGGCAAGGTCGACAGGGGTACTCCGCAGCCTGGCGGGCGTGCATTTCTCGCTCTAGTGGTCGGCGCTGGTGCCAAGGACTTGATGCGCCTGCTCCAGTGCGTAGACGCTGTTCTCAAGCGGCACCACCTGCCTACCTACCATGCCAATCCGGAGTTGCATGCGAGTCTGGCGTGGGCTCTTGTGCGTGATGGCGAGGCAGTGCCGTTTTCTCCAGCCTTCCTACGACGCTTGGACGTTTTCGCAGCGGAGGTACTCGCTGCCCAGCCCAAGGGCGGATGGTTAGTTCAACACATCTCTGTCAAGATCGCAAAAGAGGTCACGCTCATCCCCTTGTGACGGTAGCTGCGAGGATATGCAAACCGCGAGCTTGCCATACATGTTGGTAACTGTGCAATGCATGTATCTACTCTACAGTCGCCCATGGTGTCCTAGACACGGCTCGTGACGGGGCCGGCACTTAACTACTCCAATCAAGCGGCATAGGAGTCACGCTCTACCTCTGGTTCGCGCGCCACTTCGAGTCCCGCACTACTGGCAGCGGCACCGGCACGAACCGCCGCAGCACCTCGACCTCCCACTCCTTGAGCTCGCCCGTCCGCCTGCGTTGCGCAATCGCCGAGCGCGAGAACCGCGCATCGATCTCCTCCGGCGACGCGCCGGACTCGATCAGCTCCTTCTTCTCCGCTGCCTCCTGCTCGAGCGTCTTGTTCCGCTCAGCAATCGCCCTCTCCCACACCGACCACGGGATGCACCCCGTCGTTGGCCCTGCTGACGGCTCTGCAGCCGATTCGGACCCCGTCGCCGGCGCTCCCGCGCCCGCGCCCGCGTTCATAGCTGCCTCCTCGTCGTCCTCCTCCACCGCCATCTTCTTTGCCTCGAGCGCCTTCGTTGCCGCCTCGGCATCGATCTTGGACAGCTCCTCCTCGTCGCCGTGGAGGACAAACTCGCCCTGCCGCGTGCGCGTGAGCTTCACAACGTGAGCGCCACAGCCGAGAGCCAAACCAATGTCGTGCACAATACTGCGGACGTACGTGCCCGACGAAACTGTCATGCGGACTGTGAACGTCGCGGGGCGAAGACCCGTCTTCTCCGACACCTCGGGCACGTCGGGCTTGGTCAGGTCGACCTCTGGCTCGGCGGTCGCGCCCTCGCCTCCTGCCTCGTGCACTATCTTGTTGAGCTTGGAGAACACCTCCTTCTCCTCGGCGCTCATGCGCTCCTTTGGCCAGGTGTAGGTGTGTCCTCCGTCGCCGGGGACGACTTCGGCGGGGGTGAAGTCGATAAGGTCAATGGAGACTTCGCACTCGCGCACAGGGATGGGTCGGGGGAGGGGTTTGTTCTCGCGGGCGTACTCGTAGAGCGGCTTGCCGTCCATCTTGAGTGCGGAGAAGCTGGAGTAAGCAAGCAGGCAACAGACAGGTCATATCGTTGGCATGTAGCAGGTAGAACTTGATGCCATAGCCGACTCACATCGGCGGAGTCTGCTTGATCTTGCCCCGGAACTGATCAAGCACCTTCTCGACATCTTCCCTGGTAATGCCGTCAAAGTTGCCAGTTGTCATGACTGGCGTCTGAGAGTCATAGGATGTTGTGGTAGCACCGAGGAGACCTATAGACTCGTATTCCTGCAGTCAGAACCTCGTCCGATGACTCTCCCACCTTCGTGCAGTCCAGGAAGCGCTGGAGGTGCTTCGTTCCACGGTTGACGCCGATGACTGCTGTCAGCAAGCGCTTCCAGTTGTCACAACTAACCCAGCACACCGTCAGCAAGCGGGTCGAGCGTACCGCCCTGCCCGATCTTCAGTCCCATATGCGTCAGATTGCTCTTGCGCTTGTTGCGCTCCTTGGGCCGGACGTATCCTGGCGGCTTGGACGGGTCGTCGAACAGGCGCGAGTCGAGCAGCAGGGGGTTGATAGAGTCGATCACGCGCATTCTGAAGAGTCGATTCGTTCAGAAGCGCATCGCAGGACAGCCAAAATGAGGTCGCGCAGATGCATAAGGCAGGCGACAAAAGTCCAGGCAACAGAGTTCAGATGACATGTCAGGCGTCATGTTCGACACAGATAACGACGGCGTCAGCTCCTTTCCTTCTCTTCACTGTCGCCACAGTACTCACGACGGCGGCCCGCTTGGCTTCGCGATGGGGAACAGCCCGTTGAGGGGCAGCGGCGGCGTCGGCGGTGCTTTGGGCATGGTGGTTGATGAAGGTTGGGTGATAGCAACTTTTCGACAGCTGCAGGTGGAGGTAAATAGTGGAGGAGGGTGTTCACCATTGCTCAGCCAAAACCGACGATAACGACGATGGCGAGTAGACGCAACACGACAACAAGCACAAACATATCAAAACCCCCATGCATCCCCCAGACCTATGCTACACCCTCTGTCTCGTCTATGCTCTACTCGTCGCCCTCGAGCTTCATGCCTGCCTGGAGCATCTTGACTGCAATCTCGAACAGGTAGTCGAGGCACTCGGCCTGTGTCTTGGCCGACTCCCATGTTGGTCCTGCATGTCAGCCAAAGCAACGCACACCTTCGCTCACCCCAGACGTAGACACCATGCCGCCGGACGAGGATAGCCGCCGCGTCGGGGTACTCGGTCATCGCTGCAGCCATGCTCTCAGTCAGGTCCTCTTCCCGGGCTGTGTTCTCGATGATCGGCACCTCCAGGGTGTTGAAGTACGCAAGCGTCTTGCCCACGCCGCCAATACGCACGCCCTTGATCATCTCCTGGTGCGAGATGCGGAACGACTTGGCGTTCTTCCCAAGCAGGAGGGTGAGCATCACTGCGGTCAGAGGGTTCGAGCAGGGTGACTAGGTGACTCACCAGCGTGCTGCGAGTGCGTGTGGATGCAGCTTACGGCGTCACGCTGCGTGAATGCGTTCCAGAACAGCGGCGTGCACTGGCTTTCGCTGAGGCCCTTCTTACTTGGCACGCGGACAAAGTCGCGCTTGCTCCCGGGCTTGGGAATGCTGCTCTGCGCGAACGGGAGGACGAACATGTGTTCTGGAAGAATGCGCTCCTTCTGCACGCCCGACGGGGCGAGGTAGACAAGGGGTCTGAGGTCAGAAGTGTCTCTTTAAGAGAACAGCTCTCTCAGGAGCAGGAGGATCTGAGAGGGCTGGGTCTGTCGCTGTCACCAATACTAGAATCCAGCGAGATGCCATACTGCTGCGTGCCCAGGTCGTCAGAGCTGCTGCCAGCATTTCCAGTTACCCCCTCTGTCCCTCCATGCACCTTAACCTCGCTCCACTCACCCATGGCGCATGCTGATCCCTCCGCCGGTGCCCGTAACCCATCCCAGCTTGTAGAACTCGCGGCACAACTCCGGAATGAGGTTGGCAGGCTGCCATCAGCACACCCCCTCACCACTCCACCTACGTGCTCCGGGTCATCGCTCCTCACGAGCACCTCGGCGCCCTCGCTCAGCGGCTCGATGTCCCCGTAACCTGGGACGTTGATAGTCATGCTGCGGTGTTGTAGTGGTATACAGAGTCGAGAATCGATACGAATCATGTTCAACGCGACATTTGTCGAGTTCGGGTATCCGGATGTGCGTGATCGACACTGCACGTGTGTGGCAGAGTGAAGTGGCATATGACATTGAGGAGACCTTGACGGTATTCAATACCCTGTCTTCACTGCTTCTGTTGTTCTAGCAGCTGTATGAAGGTGGCTCATTGACAATCTGGTGCTCTTCCGCTTCATGTATTGTTGACTGTGTCGTCAATAGAGGGTGGTACAGTGGTCAGGCGACATGTTTTGGGATGCTTGTTATGTTCAGGAGAATGAATCAACGTTCAATGCTGCTTCCTGATGCTCTCCCTGTCCACTGCCAGTCTTCGTCGTGAAGTATGCATTGCTTACAGTGCTGCTATTGTACAGATGATGTCTAGCTATCGTACTACCCCTACACCCTCTCCGGCCCCAAACGCCTCACGTACTCGCGATCCCTCTCCGCCTCACCATCACGCCTGTCCTCGCGCCGCTGCCACTCTCCCGAGCCCGAGCCCGACGACATGAGCCTCCTAGGCGGCCAGTCGGGCGACGGCGCCGCCGACCCCTGCCTCGACCAGTGATCAGAGCCAGCAGACCCGAGGCGCTGCGGCCAGTGGTGATCCGACCCAGGCGACATCCTCCGCTGCTGCTGCTGCTGCTGCGAGTAGTGGTAGTCCGACCCAGCCGGGGACGGCCGGCCCTGGTGCTGTGCCCAGTGCTCTGGCCCGGGCGGTGATGTCCTCCGCTGTGCCCAGTGACGGTCGACAGCGACTGGCGACTCCCTCCGCGGGCCCCAGTGGTGGTCCACAGCGACAGGCGAATCTCTCCGTGGCCCCCAGTGGTGGTCAACGGCCACCGGCGAGTCCCTCCGTGGACCCCGGTACTCCGGGCCAGGAGCAGGTGACGCCCCCCTCCGCTGCTGAGCGTAGTAGTGGTCCGATGAGGCACCCGACCCAGGCCTGATGGGAGGCAGCCACTCGTTCGAGCTGCGTCCTGACGACTCATGCCTGCGCGGCGGCCAGTCTCCCTCGCCCGGACCACTGGCACTAGTCGACTCGCGAGTCCACTCCATAGAACTCCCGCTGCTGTGCTTCTTTGGCCAGCGAGGGTCCTCTGCCCCAGCCCCACTCTCCGCGCTGGACCTCTTGCGTGGGCCTCCGCTGAGAGAGGACCCACTGCCGTCCATGTGCGAGTCGCCGCTGCCACTCCTACTCGGCGGGGTGGGGAGCGAGCTGCGGTACCGCACGTCGACGCCGCCTGGCGCTGGGCCGGGAGTACCACCGCTCGCGGTCGCCTGGAATGACGTGATGCCCTGCGACTCTGCCATTGTCATGGGGTAGTGCGAGGGGTAGAACAGGTCACCAGCACGAATGAGACCAAGAGGCCCCTCGTAGCCCTTCTGGTCGAGCGGGATGGACGTGTCGCGCCATCGGCCGAGGAGGTAACCCCCTGCGTGGATATACGCACGCCACAGCCACTGGCCAAGGTAGTGAGGTGCCGAGTTGCCCACCGAGATGGTCACAAGGCCGTCCCAGGTGCGGATGCGACCGCGCACACGCGCCCTCCCCCATGCAGAGCGGATCCCACCGCTGATGAGGATCTCCTTCGTCCACCCCTTCTCGTCGGGCGCGTAGATGTCGTCACCCGTCAGCACCTTGTGGCCGTACCCGCTGCGGATGTATGCCTGCTCCTCCTCGGTGTCCTCCTCGCCGTACCCGGCGAACAGGGTCGAGCCGGGGCCGCCAACCTCCTCCTCGCGCACGCGGATGACCGTCTCGTGCAGCTCCATCTCCACAGCATGCCGCGAGAACGTGCCAGTGTACACTGCGGGCGTGTTGCCATTCAGCATCTGGCGATACGCGTCAAAGTCGTAGAAGAGCAAGTTGCCACGCCAGTAGCCCCGCATGCGGCCGTAGTAGGTCAGAGGTGGAAGACCCTGAGACGTGTGTGCGTCCTGGCAGGTCGTGTTGCGCTGCCACTCGGTGTCGTGGTAGAGCGAGGGCATGATGTGCGTCGATGCGAACAAGCCAGCACTGTTCTCGCCGCGGAAGAATGTGTTGCCGACCGTCTTGAGGCCCATACGGTCTGGGTGCCGCTCGATGAGCTTCAAGAAGCAGACGTACGAGCCGAGCGAGAAGTGCGGCGGTGCACGCATGTGCGAGTGCCCGAAGCGCTTGTAGTGCGAAGCCTGACTCGGCAGCGGAGGGTGCGAGGTGCACCCCTCCTTGCAGAGCGGCAGGCGCTTGTACTTTGACGGCGCGTACAGGAAGTCGTAATTGAAGCACGCGAAGACGTACGGTCGCAGCATGAAGATCTTGTCGTCGACCTCGGCGGGTGTCTGCTCGCCAAAGAGGTCGGCGCCAGAGTAGCTCGCGCACCAGATGCCCAGCGACTTTTCAGGCGTCTCGAGCGGCAACCCCGACTTGAGCGAGTCGCGCAGCATGTCATCGGCGTAGTAGACCATGATCCAGTTCTGAAACTTGCATCGCTCAGTGAGGAAGCGGAGGTTGCGTTGGTCTGAAGTCAGTCAGAGTCGAATGTTGATGGAAAGATGCGTGAATCGCCAGGTGAAAGTTCGTTGCCGATCATGTCGATCTGCCACACCAACTGCCACATTTCCACAACACTACTCACCATTCTCTGTCCACAAGAACCACAGCAGCCACAGGTCCGTACCAACATGCTGCCTACTCGACACGCCTGGCACCTCGATCTGCTTCTCCGCAATGCAGATGCGCATACGGCGCTGCAGAGCCCACCGCTCGCGGTACTCGATCGCCCACGATCGCGGATCTGCGAACAGCTTCGTCTTCCTGCTCGTCCCGGGCACGTCTGTCTTCACATCGAACATCCATTGCGTGCGGCGTATCAGGGCGCCAATGTCGAACGTCGCGCGAAACAGGCGGTTGTATAGCACGGGGTTCTCGTCGAAGCGCAGCGCCTCATACATCGCGCGGCAGGTGAACAGCAGCGGGAGGAGGTTGGCGGGGTGCCCGGCCTCGCCGCGGCTGTCGACAACAAGGTGCAATGCGATCTGGGAAAGCACGTCCTGTGGCATATCGGACAGCCTGGGCTCCCGTCGTGGTGGGTGGTCGTAACTGCTTTTCCGCTTACTGCTGCTGCCGTTGGCCGCGCGGGAGCGCGAGGTGTAACCCCTGCCACTGCTGCTGCCAGGCGAGGATGCAGACGACGACGGGCGGTTCGAGAGCACATGCGTCCCGTTCGACGTTGGAGAGACGACGTTGGGGACGTCTGGGGCGTCGCGTGCGAGCTCCATCGGCGACAGGATGTAGTTGAGCGAGTGCTTTTTCGGTGTCGGCGGGGGAGGTGTGGACCGTGGCGTGAGCGCCATGGTGGCTATGTTCGTTCGTAACCGGTCGATAATGATGGAAGGGGCAGCAGACTCGCTGCTGCAAGGGCGATGGGTGTGGAAGAGGTTGGGCGAGGGGCACAAGATGTGGTGTGGCAGTGGAACTTGTGTTCACCAAGCTTCGAGTTCGACGACAAAGAAACAAGACTTGGTCGTGTCGAGAGCTATCGCTGTAAACGCCTAGATCAACAAGCCAGGCTATTCAAAACGGCCGCCGAAAACACGTCTTGACACTCGCCGCAGTCGAGCTGGAGATAGACCGATCGGCGTCGCTCGAAGCAGTCGGCGATGGGCTACGAAACGTCACGTCTAGCTGCGATCAGGATATCGAGTTGCCGTACAGGTACGATCAGTACAGGCTTTTGCTTGTTGCTATTATTATCGTTGCTGCGAGGTTAATGCGGGCGACGTTGGAGGTGCTGGAATCGAGGTGGCCGTGTGTTGTTGAGGTAAGGTGACAGTGGCAGTGAGGACGAGACGAGAGCCGGCGAACGATCCCAAGACAAGAGAACCCAAGCAAGAACAAGAGAGTAGAGTGAAGGAGAAGAAAGAGTAGGTGGTAGTCACGACGAAGACGACCAGATCTCGAGCCAGAGTAGCAGCTACTCACTGCGCTTGCCGACTACTCGGCCGCCTGCCAATATCAGTGACACGAAGCTACTAGCAGCCTACTGGTGTCAACGATCGCCCAAGGCTGCCTGCCCATCCTCGACCTCTTCCGCATTCAATCTCCTCGACCAGATACAGTTTGTGCTCCGAAACGCCTTGACGCCAGGCTGGGTGCTGCGCTGGCCTTGCGGCCGCGCTCTCCGCGCAATCTCCTGGCCAACATCTCCTGGCCATCCTGGGATCCTGGCATGACAAGCCTGGCTGCTGGCTGCTTCGCTGCTTCGCTGGGAGCGCTGCGAGTGCCGCCCGCACATCGTCCACCGCCACGAGCCCATACGCGCGCTCCGCTCTCTCTCTCGGCTCGGTTGCCCTTTTGATCTCATCGGCGATCTCGCGGGGATCTACAGGTTCATTTCATTTCGTACTCCTGGGTTGGGTGCCACCTGAAAGGATAAACTCCAAGCTTGAGTTCGAGGCGGAGCAGCGGCCCGGTTCGATCACCGCATATTCATGACAGAGTGACTACTGACCTGTTTGACTAACTGGTGAATTACAAGGCATGCACGGTGAGCAGCAGGGGCAGCATGCAGCAGGAGATCGGCAGCACAGCAATTATTCGACAAGTGCGACTCATATCTCGCCAGGACCGAAGAGCAATCGTGGCCTCTCGGGGCGTGGGCCCGCCCTCCTGTCCTGCGTTTTGCGTTTCCGGCGGATCGGGATGGGATGCGTCTACAAACGTGCCTATGTCGTTGTGTCTGATCTGTGAGAGAGCGATCTGCGATCTCGAGAAGGACGTTGTCCTTCGTTACTCTGCAACCGCCGGGCGGGAGGTTTGTCGTATGCACGCTGACCTTGTCCTTGTCTCTCCCCGCTTCGAATTCTATTATCTTTTGATGAGAAGTAATCAAAGCAGAGACATCAATCATTTGGGAGACACACAGCACAGATCTGGACCGCCACCACCACTATCGTCACCACCACCACCACCACCACCACCACAACAACACCGAGCATGGCGCCTATACTTGTTTAACCTGCGACCCTGTGCCCCTCTCGGTGCACACGATCTGGTACAACCACAGATGCGAGCCGGGTACGCCCATCACTACCGACGTTCCATTCCTCATACCCGCAAGCTAGCCAACTGACACACCCGTTACGCCGCTCAGAAAATACATCGCTTTTCCTCGGTTGCAGATTTTGGGATCCAGACGGTCTCGTAAACCATCCCTCGTGTCTTGGAGCACTAGTTGCATGCCTCAAGTCGGCAGAGCAATTAACGTCGCAAAGCAGCTAGCTACTGACTTTGTTTCGCCCATGGTCGAGAACCCTCTGCCGTTCACTGCCGACGCTAGCGTTGACTAAATGTGCTGACAGCATGTCGCTAGCCGGGTCCCAGGTAAGCTTCCAGGACATGCAGGATGCAGGACACAGGATGCAGGACGCAGATGTGCAGGATAAACATCCTTGCTTTATCGGGCTCTGTGCAGGATAAACATTCTTGCTTTATCGGGCTCCGATCCCTAGATCCCTCAAGGCGGTCTTGAGAGGACACCGCGGAGTTGCATCGACCACCCACCTGCACTAGTCACACCCAGATCCCATTCTGCGTGTCAGCGACAATACGAACCCCCTCCTGGGCATTGTTAGCAACAGAATGCGACATGTGAAGTGCTCAATGCTGCGTATGCGCGCCGCCGTAATAGCCATGTCGCAATATACAAATCCTTTCAGACGACTGGGCTGTGGCGCATATGGCGTTTAGCATGGCGCGCAATACCAATGCCGACGGGAATACATTCTGCAACAATGCAATAATACGCTATGCCGCACCACTTATTCGCTTCAACCTCGCTCCTTCGTCACTGGGATCCTCGTGTCTGCCCCTGCTTGGAGCTTGGCGCATTAACAGTTTCAGTGCCGCCGTCATGCAACCCGGATTGCAAGAATCGAGAACGACAACCAGGGGCGTGGGCGGGCGTCCACTGTCGAAGCCGGCTGTTACTCTGCTAATTGCGTAATTGCGCCTCTGCCAGAGACATCAATCACCTCACCTCACGCTGCGATCTGTTTCTGGGTCGCTGCAATGCGATAGTTTGTACTACTCCTGGCGAGATAGGAGACATTCATTACTCGTGAAGCAAGCACTCGACCCCGATCCGAAGCGTGCCGACGAGATCAATCGCCCGCCATAAACCTCCCGATCTTCATCAACATACCCCTCGCACGATCTCGCCCCGCGACTCTCCTTCGCTCGTCGCCAGCCGCGACGCCGAGAGAGCGCCTCGCAGGTCACACACAGGTCGGTCAGTCACCAGGCTAAGCGGCGGCCAAGCGGCACACGCCTGCCGGGCTTGCCGGGCGCGTGCCGAAGAGCTTAACGCGAGTCGTAGGTCTGGAGGCCGCAGACAAGGACAAGAACCGATTCCATCGCGATGGACGACGACCTCGCCTCGACCTCGCCTCGACCTCGACCCGACCCCGACGCAGTATACTCGGAAAAACGAGTGCAGCTAATTTGCTCCAAGACAGGGTGAGGCGTCGGAGCTGTTGCGCCACGGCGGCGTCGAAAGCAAAAAGCAGTATGAGCGAGATCTGGGCACCAGGTCGTGCGAATGAGCCAGCCCATAGTCAGTCGCCAGACCCGGCCGAGCGCCGCGCGAATTTGCGTAAGACACGTCCCGTCATAGATCACCCTGTATCATCAGTTCACGAGAGGACGAAGATCGCAAAGGTGATGCGAGATCAGGCAGAACTGCCACCTCTGCAGTTCAGCATTCCATGACCTCCTGGATTCCGTCTCCTGGATCTGTGATCTTGGATCTCCATCTATTTATACAGGCCACATGAGTTCACATGATAGCGAGTGGTCTGAGTTGGGAGTAGCAGATCGAGGAGGAAATAGAGGATAGTCCCTTCCACCATCTCTGCAGAGCTGCAAAATAGGATATTATCATGTGCCATGAATTACAGCCCATGTTACTGGGCAGCACGTCCCGCAGCATGTTCAATCGTCAACTTGTCCTAATGGCTGCTGTCACGCAGGCACACCTACCCTCTCATGCCCCTCAGCACCTCCCACCCGTGCCTCTGATCTCGAGCTTGTTGAGTGCGATCTGAGCCAGCTCCGACGGAAAACTTCAACCCCCCCCCCCCAGCACTAATATCACAATCTCATCGCAATACAGGTTCGCCTCCGACTAACGGCGGCCAGTACGTGGTCACGCCCCCCCTCGCCGATGCATATACATGCTGTGGCAGCTGTTCGCGACCCTGCCGAGAGCCGAGCCGAGCTCGAACGCGGGATGTGTCCGCCGATCTCCTCTGCACTCTACACTCTGCGCAGCTGACGACAAGTTGCGCCGCAGCACACTTCCGCTGGTGTCTGTCTGGCACCTACTACTTACCAGCCGCCAGACGTAACGGCACCGCGGCAAGCAGCACTGTTCGCGACTGCAAAGTCCACACCATGAACTCGAACAGCTCTCCATTCCGTCTCCCCGAGGCCGAGGTGATCTCGAGGCCGAAGGACGCCAAAGCCACAGCTAAAGTCCAAGCCACGGCGTCTATGGCTTGTTCTCTCCTGTACTCATCTCCTAGAAGTCGCATGAGGTGTTGATAGAGGGTTTGTTTGTCTCGAGGATAAGGTGTTTGGCGTTGCTGAGAGAGGGTCAGAGGCGTCGGTTTGTCGCTCATGAGATCTCGACGGGGAATATTCTCCGGGCAAAAAGTCGAGGGGGGGGGGAGATCTCGGGCATGTCCGCGTCCGCTGGGGGCGGAGATGTGTCCAAGCCCGCAGAATGTTCCGAGGATGCTCCGGCACGTGGCACGGAGTTGCGGATGTAGTCCGAACCCCTTGCCACGGGAACATCCAGACATCCGGTATCATTTTCCACGTGTACAACACCTGCGGCCACGTGGTAATCGTGTGTGTGGCACGTGTGGTCGGATGTATGGATGTTTCCCTCGTGGGCTGCGGAGATGCTTGCTCCTCTCCACCACACCACTGTTGACCTCATCGACCCTCTGCATGATCTGCATGAACATTGTTCGTGGTATACAGCATTGAACCCTTCTTCACTGCCATGGCCTGGTTTGCGGATGTCGTGGCACTGTTCGCCGGCCGATGGGACCGCCTGCGGGCGCACCTGCCGTCGCGCATGACGCGGGACCTGATCATAGGGCTGGTGGTTGGGATCGGGCTGTCGCTCTCGTCGACGTCGATTGCGCTCGTGGCACAGGAGTACCGCCGCAAGAGGGCCATCCAGCGCCTCCCGCCGAGGCCGATAGAGGTGCGGTCGGACGAGATAGTGCACGGTGTCACTGGGCTGATAGGGAATACTCCGCTGGTGCGCATCGAGAGCCTGAGCGATGCGCTCGGGGTCGATATACTGGGCAAGTGCGAGTTCCTGAACCCGGGGGGCAGTGTCAAGGACCGTGTGGCGCTGCGGATGATTGAGGATGCAGAGGCGCATGGGTTGCTGCGGCCGCATACGGGGAGTGTGTTGTTCGAGGGGACAGTGGGGAGCACGGGGATTAGTTTGGCGACGGTTGGGAAGGCCAAGTGAGTAGGAGGGGCAGCTGGGCCGCAGGTCCGGCTGCCACTACGGAATACAGAGCACAATCTAACCCCAGGGGGTACGACAGCCATATTATCATGCCCGACGACGTTGCTATTGACAAAGTGCTAGTACTGGAGCGCCTGGGTGCTGTGGTTGAGCGTGTGCGGCCGGCCTCCATTGTCGATGAGAACCAGTTTGTGGTAAGTGCGGAGCAGCAGTGGAATGCAGCCCCAGCCCTCATGCCTTACCCTCATACCTAACCCTCTTGCCTGACCCTATGCCTGACTGTTGCTCACTCCAGAACCTCGCCCGCCGCCGCGCACACGAGTTCGGAGGCGTCGACCTCCTCTCCACCACCGACGAGCTCGTCTCCACCCAAGCATCCCAGTCCGACGTCGACATCCACTCGCGCAAGCACCGCGAGTCGCTCGACACCAAGCCCCGCGGCTTCTTCGCCGACCAGTTTGAGAACGAGTCCAACTTCCAAGCACACTACCACGGCACTGGGCCCGAGATCGTGCGCCAGACAGCTGGCCACCTCGATGCGTTCGTCTCAGGCGCCGGGACGGGCGGCACTATCTCCGGCACGGGACGGTACCTCAAGCAGGCTGTGCCCGGTGTCAAGGTTGTCCTCGCTGACCCCGAGGGGTCGGGCCTCTTCAACCGCGTGCGCTATGGCGTCCTCTTCGCCCCACAGGAGAGCGAGGGCACGAAGCGGCGGCACCAGGTGGACACGATCGTCGAGGGCATAGGGATCAACCGGATCACGGCCAACTTTGAGGCGGGCGAGAAGATCATCGACGACGCGTACAGGGTGACCGATGCCGAGGCTGTGGCCATGTCGCGCTACCTTGTTGACAAGGACGGGCTGTTCCTTGGTTCGAGCAGTGCGTGTAATCTCGTGGCGAGTGTGCGGCTTGCCAAGAGGTTGCCGAAGGGGTCCCGCATTGTGACTATCCTGTGTGACGGGGGTGCGAGGCATCACTCGAAGTTCTGGAACGACGAGTACTTGAAGGAGCATGGGATCAAGGTCGACCAGGGGTTGATAGAGGCGATGCTGAGGTAGGGGGTGGGGTCGGGGTGGGGGTTGGGGGGGGGGGGTTAGAGGCTAGAGGCGGGGTCATGGCAGTGGTCGCAAGGGGGTCCACAGGTAGGGGAGGAGGTTAGGTTGTCATTCAGTGGTCAGTGCAGCAGGGAGATGAATTCTCCTTGAGGCTCAGGTCACTACTATCAGTAGTCCCGGTCCACTGTGCAGTACACATCGTTCAGTACACTGTCCAACACCATCAATGCATCAGCATAGCATATATGTCTGCTCGACACACCGCGACATCACTGGTCAGTGCCGCCTAGTGATATAGATCGTCTAGACGTTAAATCATATTCAGTACATCAGTAGTCCAGTGGCCAGTAGCCAGTAGGCCATCTGCTCAGTACACTCTGTTCAGTACATAGCCAACACAATCGATGCATCTGCATAGCATACAGCTGCTCGACACACTGCACAGACAGTGTGAGATCAACAGACTGCACTCACCCAGTCCTCACCATCAAGATCCACACCCAACGTACTTCGGAATGCTACGCACCACCCCCAGGCACTGATAACGAACGGACTGAGCAGCTTACCATTTCGCCGGTGCGAGCCTGCGGCCTGCGGGGAGCGGGGCAATGGCGACAGCGAGCAGCCACCGCTTCAGGCGCTAGCAAACCCAGTGCAAGGGAGACGGTCTAGTCGGTCTAGTCGCGGGCAGACCTGCAGAGCGATGGGCCGGGACATAGCGGGGAGAGCATAAGAGTCGCTGCTGGCGATAGGCGGTAAGACGCTCTGGCTCTGCTTTAAGCGCATTCAAGGGTCCTCTCCACGTGCGTTTCCAACAATCAGCAGCCATGCTGCTCGTCATGAGCGTTAATTTCCAAGGATCCGGCCAAGTGTTGGAACTTGGTACGCATTGTTGGAAACTGGTGGTGGATCGAGTGGATGGAAACAGTCGAAGACCCGATGTGTCGCGATGGTCAAGAGCAAAGTGATGGCGGGGAAAGGTGATGGCTTTTTCCCTCTTGTGTCGAAAGTTGTTCTTACTCATTCACACTCTCACTCTCACTCTCATTCACACTCACCGCTCACCGTTGGGCTTTTCCCACTCTCGATCGTAGAGGAGCTCTCACTCCCACGCTCAGGCGAGCTACTCCCCCTCCCCCCTCCTCACTGCCTCCCTCTCTGCCTGCGCACTCGATGCTCGCATCGCGACGTGCTCTGAGGCTGGCGCTGCCCACTGCGCGGGCAGCGGCCCCCCGCCGCACGCTGCACCTGACGGCGCAGCGCGCTCGCCCTGCGGCGTCGTCCCCGCGGGGTAGCTCGACGACCGCGACGCAGCCGCACCCGCTGCCGCCGTCAAAGTCGTTCCACCCCGAGCCGACATCAGTCTTCACCCCCCTGGACACCTTCCTGCCGCGCCATGTGGGCCCGCGCGACGCGGATGTCGCCGAGATGCTCAAGACGCTGGGCTACAAGACGATGGACGAGTTTATTGCCGCCACGGTGCCGGACAACGTGCGGACCTCCGAGTTTACAAGTTCGGACATTGCGCCGTTCTCAGAGCTCGAGATGCGCCGCCGCGTCGAGGAGGTCGCGAGCATGAACAAGCCGATGAAGAGCTACATCGGTATGGGGTATCACAATGCCATTGTCCCGCCTGTGGTCCAGCGCAACGTGTTCGAGAACCCGGGGTGGTACACGGCGTACACGCCGTACTCGCCCGAGCAGTCGCAGGGCCGCCTCGAGTCGCTGATCAACTATCAGACGATCGCGATTCAGCTGACTGGTCTGCCAATCGCGAACGCGTCGCTGCTGGACGAGGCGACGGCTGCTGCCGAGGCCATGGCGATGTGCCCCGCCTCCGTGCCGAAGAACAAGGCGGCCAAGGGCAAGAACGTTTTCCTTGTCTCGCCTACAATCGCTCCCCAGACCATCGATGTGCTGCGCACCCGTGCTTCGGGCTTCAAGATTGACCTGAAGGTCGCTGAGAGCAACGACAGCTTCGCCGCAGAGGTCAACCAGCTCGGCGACAAGCTGATCGGTGCACTCCTCCCTTACCCCGATGTCAATGGCGAGATCTACGACTGGGCCTCAGTTGCAGAGGACGTGCACAAGGCCGGTGCCAAGGTCGTCGTTGCGTCGGACCTGCTTGCTCTGACGATGCTCAAGCCCCCCGGAGAGTGGGGCGCCGACATGGTGCTCGGCAACTCGCAGCGCTTTGGTGTCCCAGTCGGCTACGGTGGCCCGCACGCCGCATTCTTCTCCTGCACTGAGGACATGAAGCGCAAGCTCCCCGGCCGTATCGTCGGCCTGTCAAAGGACGCCTCTGGTGCGCCCGCGTACCGCCTCGCCCTGCAGACGCGTGAGCAGCACATCCGTCGTGAGAAGGCAACGTCGAATGTGTGCACGGCACAGGCGCTGCTTGCCAACATGGCGGCGATGTACGCTGTGTACCACGGCCCCGAGGGCCTGCGCGAGATCGCAGGCAAGGTCCACTCGCTCACCCGCGTGCTGGCCGACGCCCTCACGTCGATGGGCTTTGCCATCAAGAACAAGTCCTTCTTCGACACCCTGACTATCGACGTTTCCGCAGCCGGCGTCACAGCCGAGCAGGTGCACAAGACTTCCGTCGCGTCAGGGATCAACTTCCGCAAGATTGACGACAAGACCGTCGGCATCACGCTCGACGAGTCGGTCGGTCCCCTTGACCTCACCGACATTGTCAACGTCTTCTGCCGCGTCAAGGGTTCCAAGGAGGTGACTGCTGAGGAGCTCGATGAGCTGTCGCGGAAGCTGCAGCTGTCGAACGAGTCACACAAGTCGCCCCTCGAGGGCCCGCTTGCGCGCTCGTCCAAGTTCCTCCAGCAGCCAGTGTTCAACAAGCACCACTCCGAGACCGACATGCTCCGCTACATGATGAGCCTGCAGGAGAAGGACTACTCGCTCGTGCACGGCATGATCCCGCTCGGCTCGTGCACCATGAAGCTCAACTCGACGTCGTCGATGGTGCCCCTCTCGTGGAAGGAGTTTGGCGGCGTGCACCCCTTCGCGCCAGTCGACCAGGCCGAGGGCTACCACGTCGTGCTGTCCGAGCTCGAGCGTGACCTGTCCCTTGTGACGGGCTACGACGCGACGTCGGTGCAGCCCAACTCTGGCGCGTCGGGCGAGTTTGCCGGCCTCAAGGTCATCCAGGCGTACCACGAGGCCAATGGCCAGGGCCACCGCGACGTGTGTCTCATCCCCCTCTCTGCTCACGGCACCAACCCGGCTTCTGCAGCGATGGTCGGCTACAAGGTCGTCCCTATCAAGGCAGAGGCCAACGGCGCCCTCGACCTCAAGGACCTGAAGGAGAAGTGCGAGAAGCACAAGGACAACCTCGCGGCGTTCATGGTGACCTACCCATCGACGTTCGGCACCTTCGACGAGGGCATCGAGGAGGCGTGCAAGCTGGTCCACGATAACGGAGGACAGGTGTACGTTGACGGTGCGAACGCCAACGCGCTCGTTGGCCTTACCTCCCTCGGCCGTGTCGGAGGCGACGTCTCCCACACCAACCTGCACAAGACGTTCTCCATCCCCCACGGCGGTGGCGGCCCAGGTGTCGGCCCCATCTCGGTCAAGAAGCACCTCGCGCCCTTCCTCCCCGGCCACAGCATCGTCCCTACTGGCGGCGACAAGGCCATCTCGGCCGTCAGCGCTGCGCCTTATGGCTCGGCATCCATCAACCTCATCTCGTGGTCGTACATTAAGATGCTCGGCGGCGAGGGCCTCACCCAGTCGTCCAAGATGGCGCTCTTGAACGCCAACTACATCGCCGAGCGCCTCAGGCCATACTATAACATCCGATTCACGAACAAGAACGGCCACTGCGCTCACGAGTGCCTCATTGACCTCGCCGAGTTTGAGGACAAGGCTGGGCTACGTGTGCCAGACTTCTCCAAGCGCCTGCAGGACTACTCGTTCCACCCGCCGACAGCCCAGTGGCCCATCGGCACGTGCTGGCTTATCGAGCCGACCGAGTCGGAGCCCAAGCACGAGCTCGACCGGTTCGTCGATGCGCTCATCAGCATCAGGAAGGAGGTCGACGAGATCATCGAGGGCAAGCAGGACCGCGAGAACAACGTGTTCAGGAACGCGCCGCACCCGTTGAGCGTCATCACGTCCGACAAATGGGACAAGCCGTACTCGCGCGAGAAGGCCGCGTTCCCCGTCCCCAGCTTGAAAAAGAACAAGTTCTGGGTCAGCGTGGGGCGTCTCGATGATGCCGCTGGTGATCTCAACCTTGTGTGCGAGTGTGGTTCCGTTGAGGACTTTGCATAAAGAACGTCGGAGGGGCTGTCGGGGCGATAGGTTCAGGTGTCGGGTTTGTGAGGCTTCAACAATCATGGCAAATGAAGGAAGAAGAAGAAGAACATTGTGCATCCGTGTGTGGTTTATATTGCAATTCAACTTTGCGAGTGTGTTATACGATATGCAGTGGTGATAAGTTCATGTAGCGAGACGGCAGCGAGCTGGCGGCGAGCGGGCGTAGCACAAGTGGTGCGGTCAGCACGATATTTAGATGGACTCGCCAGAGCTACCAACTCAAAAGTAGAGCTCTTCCGAACGAGAAGTGCGTTGAACTTGCAGGAAGCAGCTATCAGGATAGATCCGACAGTCATGTGGGCAGTGAAAAGGGCATGCAGACAAACCTGAGCTGCCTTGTAAACGATGGTGCTTGAGAGAGCTTCGAGCTAGACAGCTAGACACCGTGGCAGACTCGCGACACATGAGATTGGGAAGGCAGGCAGCAGAAACAACATGACACCAATGTACAGGAGTGATGAGGCAAAGACAGGAAGTGGAAGAGAGACCAAAGTGACAAGTCAAGAAGATGAGCACAGCAAATGATACAGGAAAGTGAGGATGTGAGGAAGGTGTGATGAGGGTGGAGAAGGTGGAGAAGATGAAGTAGGTGCAGTGGCGAGGAAGGTGCTGCTAGAAGTGAACATTGTCCATCACCGACTCACACATCTCAATATCCTCTGTGCTCTTCAAGCCTCTCAATCGTGAGTATCATGACACTCATACACAGTCGCATCACCACTCGCTGTTCTACAGGCAGGGTCACATCGTCGTGCACAGTTGTAACAGAGGCTATGTATGGCCTGTGGCAAGCTCAAGCTCGACCACACAGCCGGTATAACAGTGAGAAGGTGAGTCTCAGTTCGACTCCACAACGTAGAATCTAACAGTGTGTGCAGCAACCCTGTCAGAGCACGAGAGCATTGCAAAGAGCACGATCGTCATGGTAGGTGTGCCATGTGCCATCGAGGGGGGACTGCAGTATCAAACGCCACTCAGAGCGACCTTCCGATCGGCACAATAGCCATACCGTGAGTAGGCAAGACGCGCACTGTGCTCTCATGCTCTTCCCTCAGCCCTGCGTGGTTCGAGCAGGTTAAGTGCGAAGAGATAGAGAGAGGCACAGCACGACCTCGCGTGGTCACTGCTGTCCTCAAGAATCCTTAGCGGAGATGAGTGCATGCCTTGCATTTGCGCATAGGAGCCAGACCCGGAGGTATGTTCAGGTCCAGATGTACTGAGAAGGCACAACCTACTGCTGAGCTGCTGAGAGTTCACAGCAACTGCTCTGTCCAACACACTGGTGAGTGAGCGCGTTCTGCATACATGCCTCGAACACGCGGAGCAGACCATGTTGCCTTGTCACCCGAGTCTTTCCCCTTGCTGTCTTCCAAGCGTGTTGAGCATACATTGCGCATGGCTCTTATGGGCCATCTCGCGGCTTTCGTGCACTCTGCAATGCACTCGTCGAGACAAACAGTCTGAGGAGGACTCCATTGATCAACTCTCACCTTCAGACGTGACGACGTGACTTGACTTCTTCACCTGCGACGACTGACGGAGACAGGCGAAAGCCACATGGTTGCCACGTGCTCGACAAGCGTCCACGTGCTACCACGCGACTGCCACGCGCGGCCCCGGCGATAGCGTAATCGCATGCACGGCTATGACAAAGCCGTCGCACGATCGCCCACATGGGGGAAGTGCTCCCGGGTCGCTGATTGGCGGTGTTCGGCCCGCAGAACCCATTTTGCTCCACTGTCGGCGTCGCCGAGCGAGCGAGTGAGTGAGTGAGCGAGCGAGCGATTCCATCGGCATCGAACAGAGAAACCGGGTCAAGCTGTCAGCAAGATAGCGAGCGGTAGCGCGATAGCAGCGAGGGTACTACTTTGGTTACAGGACGGGCTTGGCAAACGACCTCTTGCAACTACATTCTACTCAACACTCATCGCATCGCATCGCATCGATCTCGACGACCACCTGGTCCTCTTTTCATCGCAACTCGACTCTATTCATTGGGCTCCACGCTCGTCTGATCCCTGGGTTTTGCCCTCCTGGGTTTGATCTGACTCCTGGGCCTGACTTGACTCTGCCGGTCGGCTTTACCCGCGCACCGTCTGTTTCCGGTTGGTCTAGCGACTACTAGCGCTGCGTTTGGAGATAGGAATCGGCATCCGAGGTGGTTCGTTCATCGCTCCAACTCCAACTCGTACATACGAGGTGTAACCGGTGTCGTGTGGTCGACAGTGTCATCGAGCATTGGGAGTGAGGTCACTCGACGACCGACTATCTGTCACAACTATCGATATCACGGCGCTGCACAACGCCAGCCGTGGGTTTTTCGCTTTTCTCGACTGCCATTGTGTTCGACCAGCATCTCAGCTGTGACCGTCGGTCATCACGAGACAAACCTGAGCACCAACAGCAACTCGGCATCTAGGAGTGGTACGATCTCCACTACTGCTGAAAGTATCAACAACGTCTCGCAGGTCTGCAGCGATAAGAGCGTAGACCGCTTCACAAACGTCTTCGCGGCCAGCTGTATACCAATACCATCGCAGTGATCAACTAGGCAGCCCTGCTGCACCGGCTCATCCACACTTCGATAATGGACACTGCAGTCCTCCAACACCCGAAGCAGCACCGTCGCCCACCGCCCCAGTCGCAACCTCAGCACCACTCAAACTCGATCAACCAGTCCGACCTGGACTTCCTGAACCTCCTTACTGGCGACACTGCTGCTTCAGCTTCAGGTGCGACCTCCTCCACAACCAAGGGCAAGGTCTCCCCTCTTCGTGATATTGGTATCGAGTCTCTACTTCTGGCAGCAGTACTCTCGGGAACCCCTCTGACTCGGCATCACGTAGGACACGGGATGTCGACTGGGACGTATGCGAGCTGCGACCAGAGCAGGCCCGGGACGCCGGCGCATATGAGGAGGAGTGGTCAGGCGCCGAGGAGCCAGCGTCGAGCAGCACCTCCGTCAGGAGGTGCTGCGGCTGGAGCTGCGACTGCACCAGATACCCAATCTGCTCGAACTGCAAACTCTGGATCGGCCACAATACCCACTCCCTCGACGTCCACTGCGTCCTCTGTTGAGCCAGAGGCAATCCAGGTCGATGAAACACCGATATCAGCTCAATTGCATGTCCAGACACCTGTTTCTGGACACAACCACGCGCACGCCCATGCTTCGCATGGCCACGCCCACGGCCGGAACCGCCGCATGTCCATCGACCCCTCCCCCGTCTCCCAGCTCCTGCAATCCGCTTCCCCCGCCCACGTGAACTACTTCCACGGCCGCACTCAAATCCCTCCCTCCAAACCCCAGGGCCGACCCCAGGTCCGCTGCATGGCGCGTACTCGCGTCCCAACCCCTCACGGCGACGTCTTCCTCCACATCTACCACAACTCGCTTGACAACAAGGAGCACCTCGCGATTGTGACCGACCCGATCCAGCTGGACCCCGAGGCGAGGCGCCTGGCACCGCCCGGGCGGAAGGAGATACGCTCCCGCTCCCTCGATGCTGTATGGCGCGAGGGTGAGACGGACATTGAGCGAGTCGTGCGGGGTGCGTATGTCGGACGGCTGCAGCCCGGTGGTGAGGGGCAGGCCTCGAGGCCACAGGAGGTGACCACTACTCAGGCTGGGTCGAAGGTGGGCTCTGGGATAAGCGGTGGGCCAGGCAAGGTTGGATCGACTTCATCTACCTCGGCTCCGGGCTCAGGTGCCATTCTGGTGGGCTCTCAGCCTGGCTCTGCTGAGGCGTCGGTCGCAAACACCGTCCCCGGCACAACAGCCATGTCTGTCAGCTCGTCTGGAGATTCTGTTTCGTCAGGAGCTCGCTCGCAGGCCGACTCTATCGAGTCGGTTGACTCACAAGCTCCTGCGTCGGCCGACTGCCTCCCCCTCGTCCGCATCCACTCCGAATGCTTCACCGGCGAGACCATCGGCTCCATGCGCTGCGACTGCGGCGAGCAACTCGACGAGGCAATGCGCCGCATAGCCGAGCCCCAGCGCCTGAGTACCACAGCGTACCTCCCTACCCCGGAGGCCTCGCGCGCCCCCTCACCGGGCACGCCTGGCCCGCTCGTCCCCGGGCGCGGGGTGGTGATCTACATGCGGCAGGAGGGGCGTGGGATCGGGCTCCTGGAAAAGATCCGCGCGTACAATCTCCAGGACCTGGGTCATGACACTGTCACGGCCAACCTGATGCTCGGGCATGGAGCTGATGAGCGGACGTACTCTGTCGCCGCGGAGATTCTGGCTGACTTGGGACTCAGCGATGGCATCAGGCTGCTCACGAACAACCCGGAAAAGGTCGAGGGGCTCGCTGGCGAGGGCGTGCGGATCGCGGAGAGGGTCAGCATGGTGCCACGGGAGTGGCAGTGTGGGGACGATGGAATGGGGGAGAAGGCGGAGGGGGAGTATGGGGATTGGAGGGCGAGGAGGGCGGGCGTGGGGTTGCTGGGTGCGACGGTGACGAGGGGGCCGGAGTTGGAGAAGTATCTGAGGACAAAGGTGGAGAGGATGGGGCATAGTGAGTGCAAGCGAGCGAACGAGCGCGCGTAGCGTGCGAGTGAGGCGAGGGCGACGCGCGCGACAGCGCGTGTGAGCCAGCGAGTGGGAAGGACTAGCAGCAACACAGCAGCACCAGCACGAGGGTACCCAGATGCTTCGGATTTTGCGTCGCTTCTTGCTCTACGGAACACTGGGCTGCGCTGTGACAAGGCAACACTCAGCTTAATGCTATTCAGCTCCGCTGTCGGCGCGCTGCATCGCACCGCATCACCATGTGCTTGCTTGTGCTTGCTCGCTGTCGCTCGCAAGCGCTCGCTCTACTGCTTCGCGACAAACATCGTGGACCCCGCTGACCGCAGTGATCGACATCCCCGAGACCGACAGCGACGCGCACGATGCCGACGCCGACGCCGACGTCCAGACCGAGTAGACTAGCATGTACGAGATAGGGGGCCCGCGAGGATGCATCTGCATTGCCATAGACTATAACACTTCTACTAGCTCCTCGCTATCGCTTTCGTTATTGCCTTCGCCATCGTTGCCGTTGCCCGCACCCGTTAGCTGCATCACATCTCTGCGCCACATTTTCATCTTGCCACTGACGCGCTCCATCGCGTGTGGGCTCCAACTTCGATTTCAGCATCCGACAACATCGTCCATCTACATCTTCAGCAGTCCAGCATCGGTGTCGCCTGTCGCCATGCCGCAGTCCCGCGAGGTGAGGAGCATGGGCACTGCTCTACACAATGTTCCAGTGCTTGTTCGCTGACCGCAGGAGATGCTGCAGGCACTGAAAGCCAAGCGCGCTGCTCGCGCCAATGGCCCCTCGACTGATCCGCCCTCGTCCTCATCTCCTGTACCAGTAGCCTCATCCTCCTCTGCTGTGTCGCCCACTCCGTCCCCGCGGAAGGTGCTGGTCCCATCCTCGTCGCCCGCGCCGAAGCTCATGCAGTCGTCGAGGCTGCCACGGCCACCGGCACCGCAGTCACCAGTTGCCAAGGTGATCCACAGCCTGCCGGACACCCCGGACGCACCACGAGCAACCAACGCTCTGCCAGATACGCCAGAGACACCAGGTGCGGGGTCGTCGCCACAGCTGTCGCGCTTGAAGAAGCGGTACGACGCGGACACGAGCCCGACGAAGCCTAGTGCAGTGAGTGGAGCACAGAAGACGAATGGAACATCAAACGGATCTGCGAGCAATGGCATCAGGTCTCGGTCACCCACTGCGGCTGGGGGAGCAGGAGCAGCACCGCGACGCATAACCGGCCCAGGCGTCAAGCGCACACCGTCGCTCGTCGCCGCGGCACAGGCGCAGCACTCCGAAGCCACAGAGCAGGCAGTCAAGCGCCTCCTCCCGCTGTACCCCAAGTTGACTCGCCTTGACGTGCTCCAGGCGCTCAAGCGGTGGCCGGACGACATGACTGCGGTGAAGGAGGAGCTCGCGCGCAAGAACAAGGGAGTGCAGTCGCAGCAGTTGCGGGAGCAGTACTCCTACAGCTCGTCCGCAGCCCCGCCATCGTCCAAACTCGTCGCGACCAAGGCTGTCCCGCGAGCTGATTCGCGGTCCAGCACCTCCTCGCCGGTGCCTATACCTGCGCCCAAGGTGAAGCGGAATGAGAAGTCGACGATCTACGCCAACCGTGCACGCGGAGGGGCTCGGAAGCGCGATCCAGACATGGACGAGTCCGACGCGAGCGACTCTGACGGCTGGGGGGACGACAGCCCCGGGCCAAGGAAGAAGGCGCGCAACGACGACGGCGAGGAGGTGGACGCTGAGGGTGCGGCACTGCGCGCGTTCAACGAGGCAGAGCCGGACGTGCTGACTGGCACGATCGCGTGCACTGCGGAGCAGGCGGCGCTCATTGTCAAGCATAGGCCATACGCTGACACGGACGATGTGTATGCCAAGCTGAGCAAGGCGCGCGGGGTGAGCTACAAGCTGTTCGAGAACTACGTTGAGATCATGGAGGGGTATGTGCAGATCGATGCGTGTCTCAACCGCTGTGAGGGGATCGCGGAGGACATTGCGTCCACGCTCGCAGTGTGGAAAGGCGCTGGAATCGAGTCCGAGAGCATCACGGGCACGCCGCGGCCGGGCGGGCTGAACGATGTCAAGGTCGACGTGTCGAAGGTGTCTGAGCTGCTGCTGCAAGAGAAGGACGGGCGCAAGCGCAAGATTCTGCAGTCGTATATCCGCACGCAGCCGGCGCTGCTGTCGGAGGGGACAGTGCTGAAGGACTACCAGCTTCTCGGGGTCAACTGGCTCAATCTGCTCTACTCTCGGCGGATAGGATGCATCCTCGCGGACGAGATGGGGCTCGGCAAGACGATCCAGGTGATAGCGTTCATCGCGCATCTCAAGGAGCACGGCGTGCGCGGCCCGCACATGATCTTCGTCCCCGCGTCGACGCTGGAGAATTGGACGCGCGAGTTTGAGCGCTTCGCGCCCGACATCGACGTGCAGACATATTACGGGACGCAGAACGAGCGCGCCGAGCTCCGCTCACATCTCAAGCACCTGGCGCGCGCGGGCGAGCTCGAGGTCGTGCTCGCGTCGTACACGCAGGTGTCGAGCCGGGACGACCTCGCCTTCTTCCGCAAGAAGCTCGAGTTCGAGACGTGTATCTACGACGAGGGGCATGCGCTGAAGAACTTTGCGACGAAGCGGTACCAGGATCTGCTGAGCGTGCAGCCGAAGTGGCGGTTGCTGCTCACTGGTACGCCAGTGCAGAACAACCTCCAGGAGCTGGTGTCGCTGCTGATGTTCATCCATCGGGACATCTTCGTCGACGCGGAGCAGTACCTCCGTGCAATCTTCAAGGTGCAGGCGAGTCAGCAGATCAGTTTGCTATCACAGAATCGTGTGAGCCGGGCACGCACGATGCTCACGCCGTTCGTTCTGCGCCGAAGAAAGGCTAATGTAAGTGTTGATCGACGCGAACCAGGCGTGAGACTCCTGCTGACTCCCAGGTCCTCACTCTGCCACCGAAGATTGAGCGTGTTGAGGAGTGCGAGATGACGCCAGCCCAGGCCAGGCTGTATCGCGAGACCATGCGGCGGTCGCGCAAGATGGTGCAGGAGATGGGAGAGGAGGCGCTCGCTGCTGCCGTGGCGGCTGACGAGGACGACGCCTCCAAGCCAGGACCAAAGGCGAAGAAGAACGCACCGAAGGACACCAAAGCAAGCAGCGCCAACATCCTCATGGACCTGCGTAAGGCTGCGTCCCACCCGCTCCTCTTCCGGCGGCTGTACACCTCCGCCAAGGTCAGGCAGATAGCCAAGGAGTGCCTCAACACGCCGATGTGGTGCGACTCGAACCTGCAGTACGTGATCGAGGACCTGGAAGTCATGTCCGACGCCGAGATCCACGCCTTTGTCAGCGAGCACGAGGAGCTCAAGCACTTTGCTCTCGACCCGAAGGCGTTCCTTGAGTGCGGGAAGGTCGCGGCGCTCCAGGCGCATATCGAGGCATGCAAGGCAGAGGGGAAGCGTATGCTCCTCTTCTCGCAGTTTACAATGATCCTCGACATCCTCCAGGTCGCGTTGGACCACCTGGGCGTGAAGTACATCCGACTGGATGGCGCGACCAAAACGGACGAGCGGCAGGGGTTAGTGGACGAGTTCAACGATGACCCCGAGATTACTGTGTTCCTCTTGTCGACCAAGGCTGGTGGCGTGGGCATCAACCTGACGGCTGCGAGTGTGGTGGTCATCTTCGACCAGGACTTCAACCCACACAACGACAGGCAGGCAGCTGACCGTGCCTACCGCATTGGACAAGAACGGCCTGTCGAGGTCATCAAGCTTGTGTCCAAAGACTCCATTGACGAGGACATCCTCAACATCGGCATGACCAAGCTGCAGCTTGACGACATGGTCGGCGGCGAGGAGAGCGACGAGGCGACAGCACAGCAGGTCAAGAAGAGCTTGCTTACGACACTGCGGAGCAAGTTCGAGGCCAAGGACACGGGCGTGGAGGAGGAAGACGACATCGAGATCACGGGGGAGAGCGTGCCGATTGGGACGCAGGTGAAGCGGGCGAGGGGTGTGAAGGCGTAGCGAGGGGAAGAAGGGAACAACTCATTACTCAAGTTCACTTGCTATCAGAGCACGAGAGGGAGAAGAGTGCGGGTGTCAATATGAGGTTGGCCAGGCCGCATGTCTGGCTACTTGGGTCACATGTTTCTGTCATTGCAATGCTGCCACTGTATCGACGCAGGGACCATCCTGGTACTATTACATGCATGTCTTGTCATCGTACTGCCCGTCACTGTATCGCCTGTCAATCCTGTCACTGAAAGATCGAAAGCCCGCGGATATGCTTGTCTACTGCTATGCGGAACTGCGGTCAGCCCAAGGTCCCATCCTGCGATCGCTTCGCTACTCACCTGGTCGTTGTCGATCCCGCGCTCGCGGCTGCCGAGCTCCACTAATGGATTCCGCACAACATACTCCACAAACGGGCCGGTGTGCAACTGCCGCAGCACGAAGCGTAATGAGTCGGCTCCTGGGTCTGACAACAGAACGAATTTGTAGCCCGTGAGGGTTTCGTACAGGTGCAGCTTGTAGTCTCGTGTCTTGTACGATGTGAAAGCCTCGTCCCTGTGGGTCAGTCGATGTCACGTCGGTGAGTCGGGCCTTCACGTCACCATCTCAGATCATCCCCACAGCTGATCAAGTGCACCGTCCGGTCCCCATACGCCATAGCAGCTCTGACCTACTCGCGGTCATGACAGTCCGAACCGTCCGCACACTCAATCGACGATCTTAGCACTCTCTGCCTCCAGCACAGCCCTCCAATCCCACAACCCTTTTCGCTCTCTGCTCCCCATTTCCTATCCAACGGCACCCCGCACACACGCGACACTCACTTCCCGGACAGCTTTTTGACCATATTCCGCAAACTCAACAACACGCCATACACGAGCTTGGCCTCCTCGTCGAACGGTAGAGCGTTGGCCGACGCCGTGCTCGCTCCCGCGCCTGCCCTCTGCCGCGGCCCTCCCACCGGCGACATCTGCGACCCGCCGCTCCCGCTCGAGAAGATGCTCTCCCGCGCACCTGGCGCCACTGGCGCAGGCAGCCGATGCACTGCTGGGCGCTCGCGGTCCGGCGGTGACGGTCTGATCGGACGTGTCCTGTGCCAATCCTGGTAGTAGACGCAGTCGCAATGCCTGCCGTTAGCGCGAGCTCTGAGCGCCTTTCCAGCACGCACCGGTCAAAGATGTAGAGCGAGTAGATGGTCATCTCGCAGTGTCGGCAGAGGTGTTGACCAGGAAGATATGTAGAGAAGCAGAACAGATGGAATGAATAAATAGCAGTACGCGTCGAAGTTACTGTCGAAGTCGCGCAAGCACTTCACGTGGCGGAGGTGCCTGAGATGACGTCGGGAACGATAATGTTGACACTTGACGGAGCGAGGGGATCGAGCAGCACACTGCACTTTACACCATGCCCAAGAGGACCGCCGAGGCAGTGGGCACGCCGAAGAAGCGCAAGAAGACACAGCAGTCGATTGCGGCGTTCTTCTTGCCGGGCGGAGGAGCAGGGGCGAAGCCGGCGCGCGAGGCGAGCGTGATTGAAGTGGCGGACTCGGACGACGACGATGTAGTCGAGGTCGAGGGGAGCGATAAGGGCAAGGGCAGGGCGAAGGACGAGCCTGATGCTGAGGAGGTAGCCAAGCAGGGGTCGACTGAGAATGGAGTGCTGGAGGACGGCGGCGCTGTCGACGACGAAGCGCTTGCTCGCAAGTTGGCAGAGGAGTGGGCGCAAGAGGACGCTGCGGGCGGAGTGGCAGTCAAGCCAGAGCCTGAGGCGTCGAAGCCAGCACCGTCAACCCCGCCACGAATACACCCTCTGTTTGCAAAGCCAGAGACGCCGACGACACCAGCGACGCCGAGGGTTAAGACCGAGGTGAAGTCAAACAACTCGCCAGCGACAGCGGGTAGCTCTTCCTCCCTATCTACCAACGCTTTCGCCCCACGCTCCAACACCCCCATCGAGGTGATCAACTTCGACACTGACGACTTCCTCTTTCGCCCTGACGACGTTGACATTTCTGCATGGCCGAGAGGACGTCTGCCGTATGCTGTGCTCGTCGGCGTCTACGTACAGGTTGCGGCTACACGCTCGCGGTTGACAATTGTGCGAGTTTTGACCAAGTGAGTCGCACGTGCTAAAATCCTCTACTGACGCCAGCTTCGTGCATCTCCTCCTGGCGCGGTGCGCTGAAGACCTCGCACCGGCATTGTATCTACTCTCCAACCATCTGAAGCCCGCCTACCTCCCGTGCGAGCTCGGCATCGGCCCCATGATCATCAACCGTGCGATCAAGGAGGTGTCAGGTGTGCAGCCGCGCGACCTCAAGCGCTTCTGGGAAGCGACGGGCGACCCGGGGGACGTGGCGTTTGAGGCTAAGGTGCGAATGCGCACGCTCGTGCAGCCGGCGCCGCTAATGGTGGCGGACGTGTATCGTCGTGTCCTGGGTCTCGCAGACATCAAGGGTGCGCAGAGCGGTCGTGTCAAGGGCGATGTGGTGCGCAAGCTTCTTGTCCAGGCTCGTGGTGAGGAAGTGCGATATCTTGTGCGCACTCTGGTTGGGAACCTGAGAGTAAGTGCAAGCTGAACGGACATCATGCCCTGTTTCCGAGACTGCTCCCACCAACAACCACGCTCCGATACATGACCCACCATTATCACCATCTATTATTGACTCAGGATTACCATTGACATAAGATTGGCGCAGTGCGCCTGACGCTACTGACAGCGCTGGCACGCGCAGCAGCACTTCATGCCCTACTCGCTGAGGGAGGGCTCGACGTCCAGCCTGTGCCAGAAAAGGGCAAGAAACCCGTAGACGAAGTCCGCGAAGCCGCCACAGAGCGCTTGGCGGTGGCCGTCCGCCTCGTCCGTCGCGTGTACGTCCGGCATCCAAACTACGCCGACCTCGTCGAGGGCATAAAAGGTGGTCTTGAGGGGCTGGAGGAGAGGGTGCCACTCTCCGTCGGGATCCCCATCTCCCCCATGCTCGGCAGCATCACACGATCCCTCGACGAGGTGTACACAGTGCTCGGGGGCCTACCGTTCACGGCGGAGACCAAGCTAGACGGTCAGAGGTTGCAGATGCACGTGCGGCGTGATGGTCCGCAAGGAGAGGAAGATGGCGGCGGGCGCTGGGTGCAGTCCGCAGACGGGCAACATCGCGCTTGGATCCGTCTCTTCTCCCGCCACCTCGAGGACATGACAGACAAGTACCCCGACGTGTGTGCGCTTGGCCTAGAGCTCATCGCACACCCGAGCAGCGTGGCATCGCGATTGCCGTTCCCCGAGGGTGTGGCGGGCACACCTGCCGACGACGTGGCTGCACTGCTAGCCACCGAGAGGATCGACTCGCTCATCATAGACGCTGAGATCGTTGCCGTGGACCGTGAGACGGGCGCGCATCGCACATTCCAGGAGCTCACGAACCGTGCGCGCAAGGACGTGCGTGTCGAGGAGATCAAGGTCGTCGTCGACGTCGCTGGGTTCGACCTAATGCTCATGAACGATGTGCCATTGCTCGCGACGCCGTTCGCGCACCGCCGACACCTGCTCCGGAGTATGCTGCCGCCACGAAGGCCGGAAGATCCGCTCATAGCGCGCTGGTCGCACATCTCGAACATCGACTCGACGGAGCTCAGCAGCCGGGCGGACCTGCGTGTCTTCTTCGACAAGGTAGTTGAACAGAAGGCCGAGGGTCTAATGGTCAAGGTGCTGGGGAACAATGGCGCTGCGAACGGGAAGAGCTTGGAGAGTGGACCAGGTGATGAGCAGCCTGAAGCTGGCCCGGAGCCAGCGAGCAGACGCAAGGCTCTCCCGGCAACGTATGAGCCTGACCAGCGGTCTATGGGCTGGCTCAAGGTCAAGAAGGGTGAGTCTGAGGCGTATCAAGCCAAGCATCAATCGTTGCTGGGCAGATCAGCGCTGGCTACGTGGTTCTGGGCAATTGAACTAACACTAGACTACCTCGAGGGCCTCGGCGACAGCCTCGACCTCATCCCCGTCGGCGCATGGTACGGCACCGGGCGCAAAGCCGGATGGTGGTCGCCTATCCTGCTGGCCCTGCGCAACCCCGAGAGTGGTGCACTCGAGGTCGTATGCAAGTGCATGTCGGGGTTCAGCGATGCGTTCTACAAAGACCTCCTGGCGCGATACCCTCCCGAAGGCGAGCCCGAGGTTGCGAACAAGATCGCGCCGCTAGGATATGTCGAGAGTCCTCTCATCCCGGACATATGGTTCCTGCCCCGCGAGGTGTGGGAGATCAGGGGAGCCGAGTGAGTGCGAAAGGAAGTGAATGGAAACCCGCTGACAGCAGCATCACGCTGTCGCCTGTGTACACTGCGTCAGCTTCGTATATCGGCGGTGAGAGGGGGCTCAGCCTCCGCTTTCCGCGGTTCATCCGATTGCGCGACGATAAAAGCATCGACGAGGCGACTACGGCGGAGGAGTTCGCCGAGATGTTCAGGAAGCAGATGGCCCGTCCGCCGGAGCAGAAGCCGGAGGCAGTGCGGGCGGGGTCTGAGGAGGCAGAGGGTGCGGAGGAGGGCGTGGGCGAGGGTGTGGAGGACGTAGAGATGAAGGAGGCGGCGGTCGAGGAGCTGGTAGAGGAGGGATGACTTGCGGACTGCCTAAGCTGTCGTATGCCATCGATCAGCTCCCTGCGACATCAGTGTCTGTTTTTAGCTGTAGAATTCAACTCGTTGTTAGTGTGTAGATCCGACATCCCGTTGTCATTGTAGAGTAGACAGCAACACATATGTAACTACGATTCTAAGCCAAGAGGGACACCCCCACCCCACGCCTACTGCTGCTTCTTCTTCTTCCTGGCGGGCTCCTCGTCCTCGCTCTCGTCGCCGAGGTCGATGCTGCCCTCGTCGTCCTCGTCCTCCTCCTCAGCGTCCTCGTCGTCCTCGTTGATAAAGTGCTCGATCGGGTCGGCGAGGATTTCGTGCGCGATGGCGATGCCGACGTCAAAGTCGGGCTCGGCGGCGGTGGTGAAGAAGTGGAAGAAGGACCCGATGTCGCCGTCAAAGTCGTCGTCCTCGGCGTCGGCCTTGATTGTGCGCGGGTACTTGGCGATGAGGTCGTGGTCGGGCTTCCAGTCAATTGTGGTGGTCTGGAGTCAGTACTGCTTGAGAGTGCACTGCGATCGCTCGACATCAAATCAAAGCCATGATGACTCTGTCTATGAAGTATGACAGGAAGGACAAGGCGTGGATCGTGGTACTCACCGAGGGGACAAGCTGGTCGACCTCGAAGTCGCGCATCTCGTCAGTGATGCTGCCGTCCTTGGGCGCGGGCTCGGCACCCTCGGGAAGAGAGTACTTCTTGCTCAGCGACTTGTTTGAGAAGAACGGGTTCTCGTCGAAGTGCTGGGGTCAGCGGAGTCGTGAGGAGTCACCCACAAAGATCAGCTCAAAAGCACGCGGGTCCTCCTCGTCTTGGATGAGCTCAATGTCCGAGAGGTAGCCCAGCGCCTCACGGTCGGAGGCGGACGAGAGGCGGAAGTTGAGGAGGCCGGAGTTGATCTGCAGTCGAACGAGGGGTAGCGAGTGAGCGCAGGACGCGGATCGGATGTTGATCGAGGCAGAAACAGCACACCGCGACAGTAGCACAGATCACAGCGTCAGCACCAACACCTTTCCATGGGCCTGTACGCACCAGAGTCGCCAGCCAGAAGTTCTTCACACCCTTGACCTTCTCGCGCACCTCGTTGAGGTACTGTGCGTTCTCCTTGGTCGTGTTGCGCAGGACGCGGAACTGGCGGTCAAGCCCGGCGCTGTGCAGGTCGGCGACGAGCTTGTCGTCGATGTCTGGGGTCAGCGACGGCTCTGTTGCGACGGCTCTGTCGCGAAGCGGCAGAGGCGGAGCCCGAGACAAGTGCTGTCCAACATCCCATAGTCGTGGCTACCACGGAAGAGCAGGGGTGCCCTTCAGGGCGTGCAGAGTTCATATGTGAACCCGTACGCCCATCGACCGTAATGGCTAGCAGGATGGACACAGCAAGGATTCCGGAAGCCAGCAATGGACGCTGAAACCCATCCGGACAACAACCTGCAGCTCTCGAGTACGATCTAAACCCCTGCCATCCACCGCCCCGCACACCTCATGCACCGACTCCTCGAGCACCTCCTCCGCACGCAGCACTCACCAACATCGGGGACAGGAGGGTGGGGAGCGTCGCCGAGATCCATGGTGGTTTTGATGGATGGAATGGTGGTGAAGAGCGCGAGGAGACGATATGAAGGTTTTGTTGTCACCGCGCGGTGGAGGTGATCGGCCGCGACGTCATAATGGATGGTGTTTGTAGTTTGTCAGTGCTGCAGGATAGCGACGCGTCGCAGTGATCAGTGAGCGTATCAAAAGCGATAGCGAGGAGACAGGACTAAGGACTATGATACAAGGCATGAGATAGATGCTTAGCAGAGGAAGATTGGATGAAAAGAAGGTAGTGCATAGATGGAGTGAAAGAAGGAAGTCGTGCGCTGGCTGTGGCAGCCGTAGTCGGGGCGTCGGTCTGCGGCTTTGCTCCCTGCCGCACTGCCGAGCAGGTCGCACAGACGTTCGTTGTCGTGCCGCTGCTGTAGCGCTGGAAAGCCGTCCTCGCGACCGAGTCGATACTCGTCAATGAGTCCGTGAGACGTGGGACAGGACATACGCAGCGTTGCGTTGTGCCAATGTCACCGGGCTGGGCCCATGTCGTCGACACCTATATGGTATTTGAGGTCACGCGTGAATTATCATCTAGGACGCTGAAGTAACACGACGCGAGGCTGCTCGATTGGCGCTGGTGCAGGGGCCCGAGTAGCCCCTCCCCTCGACTGTGTACGCCGCTGGGGGACCTGGTTACGCGGCGGGTCCTCGTCGTTGCTCGCATACGCGCGCCGCCACGCCCAGTCGTCGTTGCGGCGGTCCCTGTTCCTAGAGGCTGGGATGGCATCGACATCGCGCACATGGTGGGCGAGGGGTGGTCCCGGACGCTGCAGAAGAGTGAAGCCACCACCAGTGTTGGCGTTGCTCTGGCCCCCGCGTCCGCGACCCCTCCCACGACCACCACGGCGCCCGCCGCGGTCCTGCGAGTTGGAGTGGGAGTGCGAAATAGGGTGTACAGGGGCAGCGGGGGAGGCAGGAGCAGACATCACGGTGTTGTGTGCGAGTGCCACAGAGGTAGGAGGAGGCACGATGTGGGGCGGAGGGTGCTGCTGCTCGCGCTCGCGCTCGTCCGGCCGGCGGAGGAGGATCTTCACCTCCCTGTCTGGCTCGGGCTCTGGCTGGCGCTCGCGCTCACCACGGCCACGGCCACGCCCCCTGCCTCTCCCACCGCCGCGACGCTCGCCACCACCACCACGCCCCGTGTTCTCCTGACCTCCGCCGCCGCGCCCGCGCCTGCGCCGACCACCGAGAGGGGGCTCGTCCTCGCCCTCCTCGTCACGCAGCACCTCGAGGGGCAGCTCGAAACGCCCAGCCTCCAGTGATAGGGTGTACCCCTCTGCGCGCTCGGCCTGGTGTGCCCCGGGGGGAGGTGGGGGTGCGTCCGGCCTCTCGTCGACAGGCGGGGGCCCGACCTCGGCATTCATAGGCGGGTGGGCGATGAGGACGGCTGCACGAGGTTCAAAGTCGTACCCGTCCTGACGCGCGTGCTCGCCGTCATCCTCCCTCTCCTCCTCGGCGCGAGCAATGGCAGTAAAGTACGCAGCGCAGCCGAGCACACTCGCGACCCACTTTGGAGGCGGGGTGTTGTCCGCGAGCGTCAGCTCCGAGCCAGTGAGCGGTGCGACCTCATGGTCGGCCTGGAGGCGCAGCCCCCGGCCCTTCTTGTAGTTTGTGCCGACCTGTACGGCGATGCTCGGGTCGGCGGATATGGGCGCCCAGTGGCGCGCAGCGTGCTCGACGAAGCGGGCGGCCGCACGCGCAGCCTGCGCGACGGCGCTGTTGCCCTTTTTCAGCATGTCGAGCGTGCGGATGGCGTCGTGGGGGATGATGACCTCGAAGCCGCGCTGGAGGAGCTTGCGGACACTCTGGGGCGCCCACATAAGTGCACTGACGTCGACGACGGCGGCGCGCCAGTGCGGCTCGTAGTCGTCGCCCCCGTCGTCAGAGGAGGACGAGTCGTCGATGCGCCCGAGTTGGCGGTGGCGGGGTGCGCGGCGAGCTTGAGCCTGAGCCTGAGCGTGAGCGGGAGGCGCAGCTGCGCCAGCAGCTGCCGCCTCACGCGTGGGCTCGGGCCTCTGCTGCTCGTCCGACGCGCCGTCGTGGTCGACGTCGCCGTCGGCTCCGGCGTCGTGCTCATCCGCCGCGGCTCGACCAAAGTCCCGCTCAGCAGGGCCACCTTGCCTCCCTTCCTCTCCCTCGCTCGCTGGCGCTCCACCCGCCCCGCCAACATGTACCGCCTGCACCTTGGACTCGAGATCCTTTATCTGGTGCTCGAGGTAGGCCGTCGACAAAGCCTTCGACAGCGCTGCCTTCTTCGCGGCCTGGTGTCAGCCAAGAATACCCCTCACACCGCCGACCCCCTCGCCCCCTCCCGCTGCTCACGAGTTCGCCGGCTTTCATCCTGTGCTCGTCCCTAGTACATGTGGGTCGTAGGCCGATGTCAAGCGTAGTAGAGTGTTGTTTGTCAATGCTGGTACAGCCCTGCTCGTCGCTCGATGTCTGCTCGATGCTTCGCCGCTGGGCCAATCTGATGGTGGACAAAGACAGAGGCACAACAAACCGACACGTAATTTCGGCGGTCGTTATCACCCGCCGTTTCTTTCCAGTCCGACTTCATGTCCGCGACTTCTTGACTTTGCAGCGGACATCGAGCAAGCACACGACTGCAGCACCGTCAATTCGACAGCATGGCCCTCCCTCGCATTGCCGTTGCTGGCCCGTCGCGCGCGTTCTCCACGAGCGTGAGGAGTGCGAATGGTGAGTGCTTCGGCGGGTATGGCCTCCAGTCGCAGATGAAAGCAGAGGCATGCGTTCTTGACAACTAGCTTTTGCGTACACCTGCTTTACATCTCTGCTCAGGTGTCTGAGGCCACCGCCGCTCGCCCGGCTGCCCGCCGGACTCGCGTCGCTGACCCCAGCCTACCCCTTTAGCTCCAAGGTTACCTACCCCACCCCGCACACACCCACACCTCCCCCTCAAAACCTCCTCACGCCCAAGAACGGCTGGCACGTCGTAACCCACGTCAACGAGGGCCTCAAGTCCGACTACGACGGCAACAAGCTCCTCAAGACGCTCTTTGCCCGCCGCTCGCGCGAGCGCGTGCGTACCGGCTCGGTGCTGAGCGTCATCTCGGACGCCCCGGACGGAAGTGGACAGGTGCCGTTCTCGGGCGTGCTGATGGGTGTGCGCCGGCGCGGCGTCGACACGAGCTTCACGCTACGCAACATCGTGCAGAAGACGGGTGTCGAGCAGAGCTTCAAGGTGTGCTCTCCGCTCATCAAGGAGATCAAGATCGTCAAGCGCGGCGGTGGGCGCAAGGAGGCCATCAGGGATCTGCGCCGGGCGAGGGTCAACTACCTGCGCGAGAGGCCGCAGGTCATGGCTCAGATTGCCGGTGCGGTCAAGCAGGCGGCGGTGGCGAGGTATGCCAAGCAGTCATAAGCCGCGAGATGCCAGCGAAGCTGGCAGCGAGCGCAAAGGGAACGGGGGGGCTCGAGCAGCTGCCATGCTGCCGAGTAGGCAGAATGGTGGACAGACAGGTTGGCAGAATCGCGACGGTTCAGCGAGAAGCACGAGCGGCGGCCGGCCGATCTTGGGCATGGGAGCATTGCATGCATAGTGTAGACAGACCGTGGCAGTAGAAAAAGCGTCGTTCATGGAACTGGGAGCCGATCTTCTGGTGGCAGTGGCCTTGCCCTGATAGCAGCACGCTAGACATTCACCCCCGACAGCAGCAGCTGCAACCACACCACTTGCTACTGCTTAGCTGCCACGGTATGATAGGCAACTGTCATGAATGTCCATCTGGTTGCCCTGCTGAGTTACCAGTTCACCGTCGCTGTTGCTGAGTCGCTGTTGCTGAGGTTTGCTGCCCTCCAGGTTCTGCTGCACCACGGGCACTTCGTCAGGGGAACAAAGCTCGCAGAATAAGAAGCGGTGAACTGGATGCCGCTGTTGACAGACGTCCTTCAGGTCAGCTATCTCGGTGTCCCAGTCAGTGTTGCTCTCTTTACGCGCTACTGTTGCCCTCGTCTACGACAGTGTTGCCGATCCTCTTCTGACAAAAAGCATTGCGGGAAGTTGCAGATGCTGATCGTTTCAGCCCAAGCTGTCTGAGTGAAGAACAGCCCGCAGGCCACGGCTTCGCCGTGTCCTGCTTGCCTGCTTTCGCGTAGATCGCATGCATAGTGTACATCGGGCAATCTAACCCGAACCACGGCTAACGGGTATCGGTGTGTTGGGAATACGGCTGCGGCTGCGAGCGATGCACAGGACAGTCGCGCCGCGAATACGAACATAACAAACGGAATAAACAATGCGAGCCGACGATGACGCTTGAGGGGCTGGCTATTCAGTTGCCGGATGAGTTGAGAGAGCTAGGTGGGCTGGGCTGGACATGACAACTGGCGAGGCAGCGCACTAGTACGCTGTAGCAGCATCACCCGACCTCAGCTTCGCCAGACGAGACAGTCGCCAGTCCAAGTCTTTAATCTGATCCAAGCCCTTCAGCAATGAGAGTCGCCGACTGAACGACGAGCTGCTTCACCTGCCTAGCAAGCTCCAGCGACTCAAACCAGCCTTCTTGTCATGCCAACTCCTTCCTGCTCAGCGCCACCACGTCTACCTTCTCCACCTCTGTCCTCTTTTTCCTTAGGCTCATCCGCCTCGCCTTACTACCTCCCCCCCCCCCCCGCATTACGCATTATCCGCCCCTGCAAGCGGCACACCTGCGCCCTCTAGACTCCTATGCGCCTGTCGTCAGCCGCATCTCCACACTCCCACCCACCTCGAGATCCCGCATCACCGCCGGGTCGATGGGGAGGACAGATTTCCGCCGCATGTGTGGTGCGGTCGGGCTTGCGCTCTGTGGGCTGTGCAGGCCGGTGAGGACGGGCGAGTTGGGTTGCTGATGTCAGCGAAATGCTTCCGATGTATGGAAAGGTGGGCTGCTTGCAAAGGTCAAGCGCTGTGGATAGATACACGACTCGCTTATCACACAGCTCAAGCCATGTCAATGTCACACCGAGCCACTCACACTGCGCGTCTCGATTCCTGGGTCCGCAACAGGCACGACGTCATCCGCGATCGACCGCTCCAGCGTGAAGCTCTCGCTCGGGTCGAAGCCGTTCGCCGTAAGATCGATCGACCCATCGCCGTCGTCCTCAAACGGCTCAGGACGCGGCGGAGGGTCCTGCGCCAGCAGCTCAGGCAGGGGCTGTGACGACCCCGACGCGTTGTAGTTTGCCAGCGCGGCCTCGCGGATCGCCAGCCACTCGTCGTACCGCGCACACATGCGGTCGTACTCCTCCTTCCTGTCGCGCTTGTAGTTGTGCTGCACCTCGTCGAAGAGCTCCGGGTTGATCTCCATGAACAGCTTGAGCGCATTGTACACCATGCTGTGGATCGTGCGGTTCCAGTGCTGCTTCGAGTTCTGGTACAGCGCAGGGAAGACGATCGGGAGGATGAGCGTAATGTGCTCGCCCATGAGGTTGACGATGTACTCGTTGTTCCAGTAGTAGAGGGCGCGCTCGGCGACCTGGAAGTGCTGGCTGTTGATGCAGCGCGCGAGCTGCTGGAAGAGCGGGGTCATGATCTTGGCAAACTCGGTGGACTCTATGACATCGAGGATCTCCTCGACTTCGTTGAGGAACATGACCTCCTTGGGCGAGTTGACCTTGGGCCAGTAGCGCAGGAGGCCGAGGATGACCTCCTCGGTGAGCGTGGCGTCCTTCTCGAGGAACTGGACGACGCAGTACGCCAACTGGGGGTGGTAGAGGGCGAGGGACTTGGCCTTGTGGAGGGGGAGGAGCACGCGGGTGAGGAAGATCTTGTGCTCCTCTTTGAGCGGGAGGGCAAAGCCGTTGATGATGGACCCGAGGATCTCAAGCAGCTCGGCGATGCCGTTATGGCGCTCGGTCTCGTATACGAACTGGAAGAAGACGTGGTTTATGGAGCGCCGGATGAATGCGCGCAGGTTGAGGAACTTGCCGTAGATGCGGTGGAGGGTGGTCTTGAGGAAGTCGCGCTCGCGAGGGTCTTCCGAGTCGAAGAGTTCGAGGAGTTGGAGGACAAAGGCTTGGTCGATGTAGCGCTTGCCGACGTTAGTGTTGAAGTCGGGGCTCTCGACGAAGCGGAGGAAGAACTCGTACACGATCTGGAGGTGGGGCCAGGCGAGTTCCAGCACGGGCTCGTCCTCTTCTGGGTCGAAGGCGTCGCCGGTGGGGTTGACCTGGGGTGGGATGGAGCGGAAGAGGTTGGCGGCGAACTGGGGTTAGCGCCGAGTCGAGCAGAATCGAGCGCAGCGAGATTGATTCTGCGAGGCGAGGGCGTTGAGTCGCAGATCGGAGAATACAGAGTTGCAGTGCAGGAAGAGGTCGGGCACAAATGATAGAGCCCGATGCTGCCTTGCACTGCCTGACCCGATGAAAGAGACAGGACACTGATCACCGGAGATCGCAGGGCAGAATCGGAGATGTGACGGGGACCTGCGGACTAGGTTCTGGCAAAGCAGCACTCAGGCAACCGATGGACAACCGATAAACTCCAAAAACACACGAATAGACGAATTTAAGAGGCGACACATCATAGCAGGCACATGAAGATAGGAGAGAAAAGGTGAAATACAGGGCAATAGGCCTCGAGTTTCTCTCTGCACTCTCTGTGCGGAGTTCTTTATAGCTCGTTTAATACAATTCTGTTGTCCGGAGACAGCGAACAGCACGACGATGCGACGCTAGAGAGCCGTCGAGGTGGGATGAAGGAGCCATTCGTCTCAACAGTAAAGCAGGCAGCCAAGAATATGTGAGGCCAGCGGGGCACGACTCTTGCAAGAGACTCGACAGCTCAGAGCAATTCCTTGCCGGACACCAGAAAACCGCCAGCCTGAGAGCTCAAAAGCTCTTGAGAATGAGCTTCAGGCATACAGGAGGCCATGATGCCATACAAACGACCAAGACGCAAACAACGAAGCAGTCACAGCCTGAAGCGATCTCTATCTCTACTCACCATCCCCACGACCTCCGGGTAGATCGACTCTGTAATCACCCCCCTCTGCGACGTGATGTACTCCAGCATCTCGTGCAGCGTCTGCGCCTTGACCTGCTTCCCGCGCAGCTCCGAGCTCGCATCATTAAAGTCAAACACGACCCGACATTGCTGCAGCTTCTGAATGAAGAGATCGTTGCGCTCCTCGGGGCGCACCTCGTTGAAATTCGGCAGCTTTTCAATGTCCACATGCTCTGACGCGTAGAAGCGCGAGCTGCGCTGCTTCCTGGGCGTCTTGCCTACGATCGGGATTGTGTCCTTTGGCCCCCGGAGGCGGTTCAGGGGGTTGTTCGCCTTCGGGGGAGTGGGCTGCCCATCTGGGCCACGGTCGGGGGACCCAAAGGCGCGCGAGTGGGGCGAGTGGGGGATCGGATCAGCTGGCATCTCGTACGCTCCTGCTCCTGCTCCTGCGCCGCCCTGTTGTTGCTGCTGCTGATGTTGTGGATGTTGCTGGGGAGAGGATTGGGACTGGGACTGGCCTTGTTGGGAGGACGACGGCTGCTGCGAACCCGGGGCACCAGAGATGATCACGAGCGGGGGGGCAGGCTGCGTCTTGTCAGAGACTGGGGAACGGCGGGGGGTTAGCGGCGCGCCCATGGCCGCAGCCAGGGACGACGACGCGGGATTTACAGAGGAGGAGGAGGACGAGTCGGTGCTACCCGTGGTGGTCTGGCCTGTTGCTGTTGCTGTGGTTGCGGTTGGGGCCGAGGGCGTGGCACCGGGAGTGGTGTTGGAAGTGTTTGCGGGGGAGGCGGGGGATGAGGGGCCGGGGGAGGGGGTGCTGGATTGTTTCGAGGTCGAGGAGGAGGAGGGTTTGGTCTTGCCATCGGAGCCGGCCTTTGTCCTCGAGAGCTGCAGTGTCAGTGAGGGCGGCGGAGAGAGACGGGCGGTGCGCGCGTCAGCGCGCATCGGCCGTCGAGCGCGCGAGCTCAGCTCGAGCGAGAGCGGATCGACGCCTGATAACAAAGTGCTACTCACGACGGCCTTCTTCAACCCTTTCATGGTAGGTACTGGCTACTTGACTGGTGCCAGTGTGTCAAGTGTCGTCGTGTCCAGCAGTGTCTGTGTTTCGATGATGTCCGATGAGACGCTGTCAAGCAATGAACCACAGTGTCCAGCCAACAGATCCAGCTACGTCCACAAAAGTCGAATCACGGCTTCTCGTCCTGATCACTGATCAAACTAGCTCAACCGGACGTGTCGTGTTGTGCTCGTCAATGTCGCGCTCGACCAGTGGCGTGTCGGGTGTTGCTGCTGCTGCTGATGCACGGACTGTGTGCGCGAGTCGTCTAGCGTGCAGTCGTGAGGACGAGGAGGATGTCGTTGCTTCGAAAGTAAGAGATCGCAGAGCAAGTCGACACTGTCGTTGTTGTTCTCGTTCTCGCCGCTAGTGGTGTTGCTGGATGGACTATAGTAGTAGTGGTGGTGTCTGGCTGGGATTGTTGGTTGGTTGGTTGGTTGGTTGGATGGTCCACGGGAAGGGAGAGAGGGGGAGGGGGAGGGGGAGGGGAGTGTACGGTGGGACGTGTAAGTGGGGGGAGGATACAGGAACGGGGGGGAAAAGGGAGGAGGGGGTGGGGTGGGGGGAGGAGTGCGACACGTCGCGCGGGGTGGTATTACGAATCTATTACCAATAGCAATACAAATGGGGTTGTAATCGATGCCATAAATAATTAAGGCAGCACGTGGCAAGATTCAGCCTGACACGTGGTCAGACGTTACTCTCGTGGCTATAGCGTGGCAAGCACGTGGTTGTCGCGTAATAACTATGCTAATATTATCATATCATATAGCTAATACGCAGTAATAGTATTTTGCAATACCATCGCAAACGTCACAATAGAATTCAGTGCACCAGATACAGATCCTATACCACTCCGGCGTTATCGGCCTCGCTCATATCTCCGAACCGTGGCACCCACCCCCCGCCTCGTGGAAATGCTCCTATGCGCATTGGACGCTGCACCACCGTAGCTCGCTCACTCGGGACATCTCGAACACCTACCTACCTCTCCGACGTCGTCCTCTACCATTGCAACTGCATCTGGCAGGATCACCACCACCACTCCTCGTCGTCGTCCTAGTCTCTGATATCCGCCAAAATGTCTATGGTGAGTGGCTGCGGGTTGCTGCAGGCGATGGCATGCATGCGCGCAATGCTGACACAGGCTCCTTGGTTATGGTCACTCGATTTCGTATATGTCTTTCGTTCCTCCTACCGATGTTGTTGATACGATCATCTGGATTCGATGTTGTGACTCGATGTCGTGACTCGATGTTATGACGACGCACGCACACACGCTACTCGACACTCGACACTCGCTACGCTCGTGTCTCGTGTCTCGTGCTGGTGTGCTCGACGCTCGACGCTCACAGTCCACCACCCTCTACAACACCTTCGTCAAGCGCAACTCGGTCTTTGTGCCGACCATCTTTGTCGCCGCGTTCGGCTTCTCGATTGGCTTCGACCTCATCACCACCAAGTGGTGGGACCAGCACAACTACCCTGTGAGTGGGCGGTCTCAGTGGAACAGCGAGAAGGGGGACAACAGGATTGGCAGGTCTTGGAAGATCAGGAAGGAAGAGGGGGGAGGGGGGGGAAGGTGGAGAGCAGTGAGGATGAGGCAGTTGACGAGGAAGGGAAGGGAGGGCATGAGGATGAAGAGGAAGGCATCTCAGACGGCAGCAGGGAAGGTGGATCCTGAGAGGAGGAGGAAGGTGAAAGGAAGGCGGAACACGAAGAACGTGAGGCGAGGTCAGAGTGAGACTGAGATCGGAGCCGTCGTGTAACAAGCAGGACTACAAGCACAGCAGGAGCAGAGAGCTAGAGAGCCAAGGACGAGGCAGAGTGGGAAGCAGCTGGGACTGTTGTATATCCCGCGTCGCGTCGAGTGCAGATTATCCGCTCTCTGTGTCTCAGGAATTGCATTTTGCGTCCAGCATTCATTCTGCACTCTGTGCTTCCTGTGCTCATCATCCTTGTTGATGTCGTATCTGCGATCTCCGAATGTGGTGGACATTTGTGCTCGATCCGCCTCCTCCTTCCCCACCCTCCTCGTCTCCTCACCTTCTTGCACACATCTCAGCTATCTACCTGCTGTGCCTCCTTGCCTTACCCAGCGCATCTTGCCCTCCGTTCACCTGATCCTTGACCCATCTCGTTGTCATACATGTTCTTGGCTTGCCCATCTCTCTCACTCTTTGTCACCCCGACTGCGTGCCTCCTTATCTCCAGTCTTACTTGAGTTTCATGCTCTTTTCGCTGACTGCCTCATCATACTCCAATCGATATTACAGCTCTCCCCTCCCCATCATCTATTCATCCCTACCCCTCAGGTTTACCTCACCCCATCCACATCCACATCCCACATACTCATTGAGCACACGCTAACAATGGCAGAAGCAGTGGAAGGACATCCGCCACAAGTACGTCGAGGCCGACGAGGAGTAGAAACCCCATCCCCGTATCATGGCACGGTAGAGTTACAGGGCCGGGCATGGTGGACAGGCGACCGCCGTGTCCCGGGGGTGGTGGCTGGCGCACAGCTGCACCCGCAGTAGAGAATGCATCGTCGTAAAAGGCTGCAGTGGGATTTGGGGTGGGTTGCTTGAGGTGCAGCGAGGTCGAGGTTGAATTAGGTGATTGTTTCGGTTGAAAAGACGTCGATGAGAATCAGACACGTAACAGGAGCGCAAAGCAGGAATGGAGGTGGCAGGCTCATAAAAAGTGGCAGGCTTAATTCTCGCTCAATGTGTCGACTGTCACTCTCCCACTAGTGCAACTGAGAAATAGGATTAGAGGGCATGAGAGGGCATACAGTAGAGGAGCAGACCGTGCGCCGAGGCCTGGTACAACAAGCCGGAAGCACTCTGTTGCTGTCCTCGTACCTGAGCACCTGAGCAACGATGAGAGATGGCTTTTGTGTACGACGCACGACCTGATCTACATCTTCGTGATATACTGTACCTACGCCGTTATCGCCTGACGCAGTCAAGTTCTTCATCCGATACATCACACTGGGTGAGAATAAGAAGGCGAGACAGCACTTCCCACTCGTCCAGCGCGGCAATGCGCCGAAAAGCGTTATCAGAAATGCGTTATCAGATATGTGAAGAAGCTCGAATGGAATGTGTCCGTCCGACGACTGAGCTACAGTACAAGCAAAAGAGTGCTGGACTGCTTACGCCAAGGTACTGTACTGTAGGAGAGGATGCAGAGCATTTACTTCCAAGCTGATGCTCATGCCTTGCACTTATCGAGCAAATCTGGCTGATGCTCATATCTGCACCTTTGGAACAGTTGACGATACACACTTGGCAATGCCAGAAATCACAGAAACTAAGCACGACCAAGATCTCGGTCCTGGTCTCGCGCAAGTCCAAGCACAGCTAATGGTTGCCAGACAACTGCATCGGTGCACGATGATCGTAAACTACTGTACTGTAGCCCGGGCGGATGCATGGCCGTTTTAGAGTATTGTGTAACGACGCAATCTCAGAGTAACTTCAGACGTACTCTGTTTTCTCGACGGTTGCTCTATCACCATGACAGCAACAGACATGCTGTCGTATCTCTTGCAGGCAAGCGCTCACAATGCGATGATACTGTAGATGGGTTGCACACTTCGGGGCCAGGAACAGCTCTGTGCCCTCTTCGGCGATGCCTCAAGATGTGAAGAAGTGTTCCAGCTGACCACAGTACTGACGAAGGGTCGAAGAGCGCACAGAGGGGAGCTACCGCGGACAGTAAGTAGTACAGATTGTGAACATTGCCATGTCAACTGCCACTACTGTACATGCCACCGGCACTCACGATCAACCAACACATACTCCAAACGCCCTCCAAGCTGAGATAACTTGTGGGGCAGCCCTCCAATCCCTCATAGCGTTCACTCAGCTTGCATATTCATTGTATGCACTCGAACACCGCAACAAGAGCATCGCTCAAAGTCAGAAACTAACTTGAAAAGTTATACATCCATCCAGCCGGACCGCGGTTATCCGCCACACCCAGTCCGGTGCCTGAATCGTCAACACGTCCACCGTTGTTCATGTCTCGTCTCGTCTGGTCGAAGCTATCAAGCCTCATTCAGTCCCTTACCCTACCCCACTCAAAGCTCGAGCTATGCCTCTACGACTACGACCACGGCGACGACGGCGCCTCCCCCTCCTCGTCCTTGCGGCATGCGCTCCCCTCGCCGTCGGCCACGCCGAGCTGCAGCAGCGGAAGGAGTTCCGCGCGCTCTCGGACCAGCAGGTGCGGGCTGTGGCTGAGCTTGACCCGCCGTTGTGGGAGAGCGTGGAGGCGGGGCATATGGAGAGGTTGTTGGTTGAGCGGGTTTGTGAGTGGGTTTGGGGGGGGGGGGTGCGGTTTGGGGTGTCGAGTGTGGGCGCTTGACCTGGCATGACATGGCAGGCATTGGTGTTTGGTGTTCGGTCTCTGAGATGTGGCTATCGGCGGACCTCGTTCCAGTGTCTGACTATGTGCTTCTGTTCATGTCGAGCTTAGTTCATGCTTGTCATCAGGCAGAGTACGGTACTGCGTTGCGTCTTACCTTACCATCCGCTGCATGCCTGTTCCGTCGCCGGACTGAAGCCACTCCCGCCTCCGCCATGAGAGACACGCTGACGCCAGCCGGAACGGAGGGCAAGTTCGTCGATAACCCCGGCCCAGACTAATCGCAGCACAAAAGTTCAAAACTATCTCTCATCAGTGTTCACGAAGCTCGGCTGGCACGAAGAGAAGGCAAGTATCACGCAGCCACTGACGACCACCCCTAGCTGTGGCAGCACTGACCCACCCCAGGACACATTCAAAGCAGATACACCGAACGGGGAGGTCGAGTTCACGAACCTGGTGTACACTTTTGATCCGGAGGCGCCGCGGAAGCTCGTGTTGGCGGCGCACTTTGACTCGAAGTGGTTTCCGGATGGTGGGGTGAGTATCCTGCCATGGCGATCGCTCGAGCTCGAGACGATTCAGCGGCCAATCGAGGCTGGTTGCTGAGGCTCAACGCGTCTGCGACTGCGTATTCTCGGCTTAGGCGTTTCAATCCGCAACAAATCGAGTGTGTCTGCTCAGCTACATCCTTGGCTACAAGCACTTCTACCTGACCTCTCCCACCTTACGTTCCTATGCACTGCCCCTTCACGCCTCACATGTCCCCTCACCCCTTTCCGCTGACCCCAGTTCATCGGTGCCACCGACTCGGCCGCACCAGTAGGCACCCTCCTCGACACGGCCGAGGCCCTCACCCCGCTCCTAAACGCCCGCCGCACCCGCCTCGAGGCCGGCACTCCCTTACTCACCGCCACGCACGACGAGACCGAGGCGGCCGAAACCACCCTCCAGATCATCCTCTTCGACGGCGAGGAGGCGTTCCGCACCTGGTCGCCGAGCGACAGCGTCTACGGGTCCCGCCACCTCGCAGACAAGTGGGAGCGCACCCTCGTGCCGGAGACACATGCGGCCGCAGCCCTCGCGCGGCGGCGGCAGGCCCCGATCCCAAATGTGCTCGACACGATGGATGTGTTTGTGCTCCTCGATCTGCTCGGGGCGCCGAAACCCGAGATGGTCAGCTTCTACCGCGAGACGGAGTGGCTGTACAACGAGATGGCGAGGGCGGATCGGCGGTTGCGCGGTGCGGGGTTGGTGAACGCCACGGATGCAAAGGTGTGGTTCACGGGCAAGCCGTGGTTGTGGGGCGCGATGGACGACGACCACAGACCGTTCATGGAGAGGGGGGTGCCGATTTTGCATCTTATCCCGTCGCGGTTCCCGGAGGTGTGGCATACTATGGGGGTGAGTGTGAGCCTGAGCGCGAAGCGCGAATTGCGAGCAAGGCGGTCGGCGAGCGGGGGAGCGCGAGGCTGTGCCAGGTGGGCATGAGCGAAGAGCGTGAGGCTGGCTGCGAGAGACGTCCGTCTCAGAGCCAGATAGCTGGCTAGTGACCTTTGATTGGCGCCGCGAACGAGGCTGCGCTAGCGCCATCCCAATCGACAGCTGGCAGGCAGATGCCTGGCTTCAGTAGACAGACCTGAGCTCTGCTCGTCGCCATCGGCAGCACCGCCACGCTACGGACACTCTCGATCTGGTCCGCCTGCTCGTCCTTCGTACCACTGTTCCCGTGCACGCCGGCATGACGGCGCCAGCCGTCATGCCCGCCTAGACCCCGCTGACATCAGGACAACGCCTCCGCCCTCAACCTCGACGTCTGCAACCGCTGGAACCGGATCATGCGCGTCTTCACCGCGGGGTATCTCGGTCTCGCGGTGGACGACCAACCCTCGGAGAAGGCTTCCGCACCAGATCGGAGGGACGAGCTGGTGCGTGATGTGGGTTGAGCGTGCGCGCGCTGCTGATGCCAGTAGGGCGCGAGTTCGGTGGAGCTGTAGGGAGGCGTAGGGGCGTATCTAACATCATGTATTGCATTAGAAGCAGGAAGGTTGACCGAATCGATCGAGCATGGCGTTTCAGTGCGAGCAATGATGCTTGATCGCAGCACGGGCTTTTGTGTCGCCTCTTGAGTATCATTTGGCTGCACTTGAGAGTGAGCTACTAGAAGATAAAGGAACTTGGTCAGTGAGTTCGAATGGAAGTTGATCACATAGACAGTAGGCGTGATGTCTAGCGCTCCATTGCATGACCATACTCTGACGAGTCCTGGAAGTGTATGTCCGCTTCAAGGGCTACACTGTGCTACTCTGCTCATGCATGGGACTATGAATGTGGATATGGGCCAGTCTATCGCGGAAGGTTGGACCTGTTTGTCAGCACTCGATCGCAAATGAATATTTGATGCTCGACAACACCTCAACTGCAAATCGTCCGACTTCGAGAACACTTCGATGATCGCCATGATCTTCGACACCACTCCCCTCATCTCAACGACATCCTTCTCTTCTCGACGCTGTCTCCCTTCCACAACATATCCTTTCCTCGTTCCCAATAGGTGACAGCTGCGAGCATGGCCCAAGTGTCCCTCTGTCTTCCACGTGTTTGCGGACAAGGGTGTTGCGCAAATCTCACTCTCATCCCATGATTGCCTCAGCAGCAATGTGATCACCCCCTCTCTAACGTGGACACAGTAACTCGCGAGGCAGTTCCTCGCCGGCCACACCCTCCTGGCGCCGATCCGTCGACCCATAGCGCAACACTCATTTACTGCGCCTCGATTCCAACTTCCAGACTGAAATGCTACGCACCTGTTCAGCATCGCCATCCTGTGCACCTCGTCGATCTTCTTGAAGATCTCGCTCTGCCCCTCGAGCACCGACACGATCTCGCGCGCGAGCCTGTCTGGCCGCGTAGACCCGGGCTTGTTCGCTCCCCGTGCCGCCTGCTTAAGGATATACTTGATCGCCGTGTGGGCGCGCTGCCGCTCGTTCAGCGCCTTGGGCGTAATCACCACCTTTGCACCCCTCCGCTGCGACGTGAGCCGCACACTCGGAGACGCCATCTCGATCGCCTGGTGCAGCAGCGGCAGTGGGGGCTGGTTCGTCGCGCGCTGCAGTGACTCGAGCACGCGGGTCATCTGCTTCTCGGCCTTGGTCTTCTCCCCGTGCTTCATGAGCAGCTTGGTGAACAAGTCGAGCACCGGGTCGACCTTGGGCGCGATCACACCAGGCTCGTAGCCCCTTATAGGTCCGCGCGGGGCTGCTATGGTCGTAGTCTCGAACGCAGCCGAGCCGGACGAGGAGGACGACGAGGCAGGGGTCGCCGTGATCGCCGCGAGGTCGGAGAAGGCGTCGCGCGCGCGGGCACTGGTGGCAAAGCCCCGCGAGCTGACCAGAGCGCGGAGCGAGATCATCGAGAGCGAGAGTGTGAACAGTAGTTGTTATGCAGGAGCGAGGAGCGTCTTGTCTTCTGACTTTGTTGCTGGTGGACTGGTCTTTTCGGCGTCGCTCGGAGCATTCTCCCACGGTGGGAACAGAAAAGTTGACGGTCAGCGACTATATCGTTGCCACCTCTTGGCGGATGGATCGTTAAATCCACAACTACATCGATACCCACGCAATGAGCAGCAGGAAACGAACAAGCGAGGCAGCAGATCTGCCAAACAAGGCGGCCGACCGCGGACAGGAGACGGCGCGGGTGGCCGAGGACGGCGCCGACGAGGAGATGGGCGAGTTTGAGGACCGCTGGGAGGATGAGGTTGAGGAGGAGGTGGTCGAGGGAGATGCCGAGGACGAGGGTGGGTACAAGCATAGAAAAGCAGCGAGGTCCTGTGCAGAGAGCGGGGAGTGGGGTCGCTTGTGACGGCCTCGATTGCTGTGGCACCTGCTGGAGCGATCGTAATCGTCTGCAGATGTCAGATGTGACGGGCGGGCCAGTTGCCGGATCACCCCCGCCGCACGCTCGCTGCGCTCGCGTACGGCGTCGCTGACCCCAGACTTCACACCTGCGCAAGAAGACGAGGAGGAGCCCGAGCCCGCAAAGGAGACATACCTCCCCGGCGTTGCACTCGGTCCCGACGAGCAGCTCGTGCCCGACAACAGCGTGTACCCGTGCTTGCATCAGCTGTCGTACGCATGGCCGTGTCTGTCGTTCGACGTGCTGAAGGACAACCTCGGTGTCGACAGACAGGGGTTCCCGCAGACGGCTTGGATTGTGACTGGTACGCAGGCGGGCGAGGTCCCGGGCCAGGTGAGTTGAACACCCCACACTCTCACAATACTTCTTAACGACCTGCACATCACACGCCAGCCCACGTCCCTGTCATCTTTCACAATGCGATTCTCATCATGAGCACTGAGCTGCGTTGTGACGGCACCTGCAATCAGACCAACATGGTGGATTGTCGCTACCTTGCCTTCTTTTCCCCTCCCCACCCCCCCCCCCTCCCCTCGCCCTCGCCCACTTCGTGGGCTCAGGCTTGGGCTCGCGCTTACCCCAGGGCCGCGCCAAGGACGAGCTCGTAGTCATGCGCCTCTCCGGCCTCTCTAGGACACAGCATGATGACGCCGACTCCGACGCCGAGGAGGACAACGACGAGGTCGACGAGGACGCCAAGCTCGACTTCCTCACCATCCCACACGTCGGCAGCGTCAACCGCGTCCGCGCGGCCCCAGCAACACCCGGCGCCCTCCCCGACCCGTACCACGTCGCCACATTCTCCGAGACCGGCAAGGTCCACATCTTCGACGTGAAACCCCTCATCGACACGCTCGAGGGCCCCTCGCGCCCGCGGCAAAAGACACCAGTGCACACTATCACCGCTCACGGGCGCGCCGAGGGCTTCGCCGTCGAGTGGGGAGCCTCGGGCCTGCTCACCGGCGACATCGACTCGAAGATCTTCCTCACCACACACACGCCGACCGGCTTCGTCACGTCCCAGGCGTACACTTCGCACACCAGCTCTGTCGAGGATTTGCAGTGGTCGCCGTCCGAGCCGACCGTGTTCGCGTCCGCAAGCGCAGACCGCACAGTCAAGGTGTGGGACGTGCGCGCCAAGGGGCGCAAGTGTGCCGTCAGTGTTACCGCGCACGACGAGGACGTCAATGTCATTTCGTGGAACAGGAACACGGACTACCTACTCGTCTCGGGCGGTGACGACGGCGTGGTAAAGGTGTGGGATCTGCGCATGTTCAAGGGGAAGAAACCGCAACCAGTCGCCAACTTTGCATGGCACAAGGCGCCGATCACGTCAGTCGAGTGGCACCCGTCCGACGCGTCCGTGTTCGCGGCGTCGGGCGCAGACGACCAGGTCACGCTGTGGGACCTGTCAGTGGAGCAGGACGACGAGCAGGCGCCGGCAGAGGCGCGCGGGCCGGACGGCAAGGCGCTGGTCGTCCCGCCGCAGTTGTTGTTCGTCCACCAGGGGCAGAAGGATGTCAAGGAACTGCACTGGCACCCGCAGGTGCCGGGGATGGTGCTCACGACGGCGGCGGATGGGTTCAATGTGTTCAAGACGATCTCGGTCTAAGCGAGCAGAGTCGAGCGCAGCGAGTCTCTGCGAGCGAGCGAGCTCAGACGAACGACAAGACTGGGGTGTCAACGTTCCGATCTCATTCTAGTGGCCCACAGGCACACAGCAACTTCACAGCGACAGCTAGGACATGAGTAACTTCGCGTGACACGAGAGCAGAGGGGTTGGCCTTGACAGTGGTCAAGATGGAGCAGAATATGTATATGTTAGATGGGCTTCATGCATATAAGAGTACATTACAGGGGAGGATCTCGAAGCTGCAGATCACGATGGACGTGATCCGGCATTTGGGCTACAACTGCTGCGGGGCTGTCCTGTGCTGAATACTAATGGTGGGTGAGCCCGACAGAGGGACGAGGTAGGTGTTTAGCTCATGTACGATACGTACGATACAATGCATACAACAGTAGAGACTGAACAACTGATCATCTACGACACAACGTCTCCGATACCACACCACGCGATCGTCAACCTCTTGCAGTCGTCTGTGCACCCTACTTCCCCCCCGCCTCCTTATCCCACCCGTCGCCAAACTCCCACTTGTAGCAATCCACACAGTCCTCCTCCGCTTTAGCCTTGGGCACGCCGCCATGCTTGCTCCAGTCGGGCTTGCGCTGCCTGCTCCTGCCCCGTCGCCCCCAACCCCACCAGAACCACCCAGTGCCAGGGTCTGGTATCTCATCGTCATCGTCATCGTCGTCGTCATCACCACCCTCACCCCCCTCGCCATCACCATCACCATCTCCCACGCCACTCCCGTCATCACCCACGGGCCACGGGTCAGCCAGCACCTTCGAGATCACCTCGGAGATCCGGTGCGTGCGGATATCCACGCTCCAGCCCTTCACCGTCACCGTGTCGTACAGGATCGTCTGGCCGACGTGGCACTTGGACTCGATGGCGAAGCCGGCGACGTAGCACGTTGAGATGGTGCCTGTGCATGTGCCCATGGGGATGGGATCGGCGGTGTGGTAGACGTGCGTGATGCCCGAGTGCTCGGGGGCCACGGCGGGCGGGCCGGGGAGGTGTAGTCGGCGCGCTGGGAGGCGGTCGCCGGGGGCCTCGAAGCCGACGGCGGGGGCGCCAAAGGAGAGGCCGATGAGGGAGGCGAGGGCTCCGCCGAGCTGAGGTCAGCGAAAGTCTTAAGCAGGGCAGGCGGGGGGTTACGTAGACGACTGAAGAGCGGTATTCAGCAGCGCCGCGGCTGCCGCGATACCTATGCAAAACCAGGCTCCAGCAGCGGGCGGTCTCAGCAGCTGACGCGACACCATGACAGTAACAAGGTCAAACCACTCCAGTCATGAGACCGGCCCAGATACGTTTTACTCACCGAGTGCCCCGTCAGCCAGATATTGGCATTCGGATACATGTACGTGATGTTGTTGTACAGGTTCGTCCCGACCGTGGCGTACACACTCTCCTCGACGAGCGCATTCTCAAGGCACGTCTGCTCGCACTTGTACGCGCCTGCGTAGCAGTCGCACACAGTCGACCAGGAGAAGTCAACGCGGGCACAGCAGCAGGAGAACAATAGGTTGTCGTTGTACTTGTCGTTCTTGGACGTCGGGCCGCCTGTGCCAAGCATGCCTGCGCTTGTGCCCTTGATCGCGATGACCACGGTTGTGTTCTTCGCGTCGGCGAACTGGGGTCAGCGAAGTTCAGCTAGGTAGCTGGATTGAAGCAATTTGATGACCGTGGACAGGAACAAGGCCTTGTAGCTTCATAACGCCTGAGACTGAGTGCGACCACGACCTGAAAGGTCTGTGCCAATGCCTCTGATGCTTGCTGCTCGCAACGCACGCTTCGCGTGCTTTGCTCGCCGCTCGCTACTCACTATGTGCCCCCTCAACCCATCCGCATCCGGCTCCCACCCATACGGGATCGTCCCATTCCACCCCGGCAGCGCATGCCAGCTGCTCTCATCCGGCTCGACATAGGCATTCGCGCTCATCTTCGCCAGTGTCAGCAGCGTCTGCCGATCGGTCACGTCCGGCGCCTCAACCTCGACCTCCTCCCAGTCGTGGTCATCGCTCCCACCCCCACTCCACCCCATAGCTGCCGCCGACACGTTCGTCCCCTCCCTCCGCGCACGCGCCACCCTTGCCCAGCTGAGCATATGCGGCGGCCGCTCCCTCGCGCGCTTGATCGTTATCTTCCGTGTGCGCAGGGTCATCGGCTCGTCCGCCCCGGCGCCCCAGGCGTGCACCAAGCTCTCTCCGCCGTTCCCGTCGCTCAGAAAGAGTGGTGCAGCCGTGTCTATCGCATGCGAGTGCGCGTGTCGTGGCGACAGTGATATCGACGGAGGCTCCGAGGCCCGCCCCGCGTCGTGCCCGGGCAGCAGCGACTGCAGCGCCAGAGACGCATACGACGCGACGAGGGGGAGGCGCATGGCAGTAGTATCGATCAGGGGGGTATCAAAGAACAAGGACAAGGTAGACGAACAGAAGAGAGAGGTAGAAGAGTGAGCTGTGTCGAGTGGTGCTAGTTGCCACCCAGTGGCACTTGAGCACACCGGGAGCATTCATGACGTCGGCTATGGTGGAGGCGGGCCGGCGACGACGATGATGGCGAGCAAGTGCAATCTGACGTTGACCAGAGCACCATGGCATATCCCAGTGTCATCTCGCAGCGGGGTGAGTGAAAATACTAAGTCTGGTCAGTGCTCATGGCAGGCTCGGCCGCGAGAAACCTGCAGCCAGTACTCGACGCGCTCGCTCCTTTGATCGAGTCCAACCCCCCTTCGCGCCGCGTGCTCGAACTCGCAAGCTACCCCTACGAACACATTCTAGGCTACGCACAACGATGGCCAGACGTACACTTCACGGGCACAGTGAGGGACGAGCACGAGATGCAGGGAGTAGCGGTAGCGTGCGTTTGTGCGCTCGGAGGAGGAGGTGGCTGATGTTAGCACCAGGGCGGGGGAGCACGGACTGCCTGCGAATGTGGACCCGCCGTTACAGCTGGACGTGGGGGTGGATAGGGATTGGGAGGGGATACAGCCCTCAGAGCCTTACGACGGGGTGGTGATGCGTGCGTGGTAGGAACTGGTGCCCGCTGACAGCAGTCAATCTGATCCATTGCATGCCAGAGGGGGCGCCGGAGAGTATCTTCAAGCACCTGTCGCAGGGAAGTGAGGGCGGGAGGAGGATACTGCGGTCGGGGGGTTGGGTGGCTGCGTATGGCGCGTATCTGAATGACGATGGGAGCTTCAGGTCAGAGGGTGATGAGAAGGTGAGTGGAAGGGGGTGACGGGGACGATTTCTCCACGTATGGACTAAGCTGACCTCAGTTCGACCGCGAGTACATCAAGGCTACTCATCCGTCGCTGGGATTGCGGAAGCCCGCGAGCATCACTGCCATGGCTGAGCGGTGGGGGTTCGAGGAGGTGCGGCGGGAGGACATGCCGAAGGGGAACCTGTTCATCGTGTGGCGGGCGAAGAGCGCGTAGGCGAGAGGTTGGGCATGCGAGCTAGCACTCGAACCTTTTCATTAGGCGACAATCAACATCGACCGCAGCTCCACGATGGTCCAACATTTGCTTCAGTCGGAACCCACGGGACACTAAGAAGGCCTGCTACTGAGCACAAGAATATCTGCTGTCTGGCAGTTTTTGGCCATCAAACAGTTAGACGGTATCACGCAACTAACGGCTATCAGAGTCTGGATGGCAGTTTGATCCTACGCCAAATTACTCAACGTCTCGTTGCTTGCAATCAGTGCGGCTTTCATCATTGCTCAATATGCTGGAACTGATACGTCGACACCTAATGTTCTGACCCCTCGTTCATCTGGCTAGCACCAGCCGATGTCTCATGTCTGTGGCAGTCTCATCACATGCGGAACCAAACATGGACCACGAGACACAGTGCATCGACCATGGACCATGTTCACAACCACACATCCTTCTTGAGAAGCCCTCTTCACATGAACTATTGATCAACTGGGCACGCTACGTGCAGCGATCGTGTAAAACACCTCTAGGAGTGATCTGCTCAGCACGGTTCATCGACCTGAACGGGAAACATCCAGGCGGCGCCGGTGAAAGGACGCAGCAAGCTTTCACCGTCATCGATCTGCCTAGCCTAATGAGGATGCGGCGTTCCGGAAATGACGCTGTCGACAAGGACAGCTCAACACAAGGACAGCTCAACGACCCAAGACCGTGCTGTGCCTCAAAATCAGTCGATCACGGATGTGGTCCTGGCCTCGTTCTCCTCTGCTGAGCTGTCGAGGAAGAGAGAGCTCCTGCTGCAACTCTTGGATGAGCTCCACCTGGCATCTCTCGCGAAGGTCGATGGAGACAGTGGGCTATCTACATAAGTCATGGGACTTCGCTCCACTCAACGGTCTCTGGAAATGCAGGAGGGACAAGTTCAGGTTCAACAGGCTTCTGAAGAGTCAACTTCACCGGCGTGTCCTCGAGTACGGTGGGTCATCAGTGTACAGCCTTGCGTTGATGATCTGGCATACTGCCTTGCAATCATGACCTGGCGTACAGCCTTGCGTTCATGGCCTGGCTAACGACAGCGCCGCCATCTCAACCGCTATCAATGAGATGCTACGCGCCCGCGTGTGGCACGACGACCTGGAATGGCGCCACATCAGGCTACGCGGTGACCGCCACTCTCCCCAGGTCATGATCTTCGACCTTGACCAGTCGTCCACGTATGACGGCGACTCAGCTCAGCGTGCCGAGGACCTGGCTGGGCTCGTTAAGGCGCTGTTCAGGCATAAGGTAGAGTAGTGGCAGTGTGCTATGGGTTGAGAGGTGGAAACAAACGGTCCAAACATCGCCAGTGTCGATTGCCAGAGGAGCGACTTCACTCGCCTTGCTCTACCGTCCCTGCTTGTAGATATCACAGCCCAGCATAGACCATGCCCAGGCATGCATCATGCATGAACATGACAAGAACAACGATGAAAGATGTCAACAACGATATGCAGCAGTGTTGACCACCCCTGTTTGCTCCCGCACACGCACGCCGCCGCCGCCGGCTCTCTCGCACGTTCATGGCCCGTGAGGACACCGAGACGATGGTTGTATCCAGCATTGTCCTTTCCTATCTCCTTCTCCTCCTCTCTTCCTCTTCTCCTCTTCTCTCTTTTTCTCTCCTCCCTCCTTCCTGCAGCGCTGCTGGTCAAGTCGCCGCTGTAGTACCGCCGCCGCCTGTACTGTGTGTCCTGTTGAGCAGGAGTGTGACGACGCCGACCGACCGACGTCAATCGTGCCCCGACTGTGGTGTTGTCGCAGTTGGTGTCTCAGCCGCCTGTGTTCAACGGCCGTTTTCTGTCCAACTGACCAGAGTTGTCTGTGCACTAGCAGTTATCTGTACTGTCCGCGTCGCTACGTGACGCTCGAGGACTCTTCGGCATGACAGGGGACACCGAGCAGCAGCCGAGTGGTCAACAGCAGCAAGCTGCTGTTGCCCCCTCGCCCGCTGGCCCCGGCAATGGGACGACAACAACCACGAACACCACCACAACCACCGACCCCGAGCCCGAGCCCGAGGCAGGACCGAGCCGGCCGCGCGCATCGCGCTCAGACTCCCACAGCAGCAGCAGCAAGCAGCGCTCGTACTCCTCCTCTCACAGCCACTCCCAATCCCACTCCCAATCCCACTCCCTATCTCAGCCCCACTCCAACGCCCCCGCCCACTCCCAACCCCCGCCGCCCGCCTCGCCGACAACTTCACTCTCGCGCGCAGGCAGCCCCACGCGCCCTGGTGAGCCGCAGCTCCACCTCGACCTAGCGACGTACCCCACGCCGCAGCTGCTGCGGCTCCTAGCGAGCCTCCTGCAGCAGATCGCAACGAGCAACGACCAGCTGCGGTCCGAGCACGACGAGCATCAGAACGGGCAGCACTCGGCGGACTCGACGCCGCCACCGGGAGGAAGCGGCGGAGGAGCCGGACATGGAGGCGGAGGGAACGGAGGAGCAGGGGACACACACGAGCCGCCACCGTCCGATCACGGCAGTGCGACGAGCTCGCAGCACACACGGTCGTCGATGATCACGCACGACTCGCCGACCGCGGAGCTGTTCCACGACCACAGCCCGCCCCTCGACCTCGCCGCGGGGGATAGGTTGTTCACTGCGGCCAAGATCTCGCTCATGCAGCCGTCGTCGATTCTGTCGTTCCACGCGAGGCATGTGCCGTCTATCACTATCGAGGCGTACCTGCTGCGGATTTTGAAGTACTGCCCGACGACGAACGAGGTGTTCCTGGGACTGCTGGTGTATTTCGACCGCATGAGCAAGCTGGGCACTCCGGGCGGTGTGGGCGGGACGAAGGCGGCGGTGGGGCCGAGGGGCTTTGCGATCGACTCGTATAATGTGCACAGGTTGATCATTGCGGGGGTGACGGTGGCGTCGAAGTTCTTCTCAGGTGAGTGCACGAGCGCAGCGCGAGCGTAGCGAGCTGCTGCGCGAATTGGAGGTAGAGCAGCAGCGAGTTGCTGCTAGAGTCGGGGTCTGGCGAGTGCGGTCATGCAGTACAGCGGCGAGTGCAGGGAGCTGCTGCAATGGAAGCAGTGGAGTAGCAATTGGGCGCGAGCCAGTTCGGCGTCGCGAAGCAGCAGCAGTAGAGGTTGCAGTGGTGGACAGCAGCAGCTCGAGCTGGTGCCACTACGGACGGTGGTGGTGCTATTACTGCTGCTGTCTATCACTACTGCTGTCTACTATCACTATTAGCTCCTACGATCATTTACGACTGCTCACTGCTGTGCCATCGTTGTTGCGGACGATGATGGTAGTGGCCATGCGACTACCATGGGTAGAGGTATTGCCCCCTGCTGCTGCGGCTGATGGTCTGGCTAGCAGCAGTGGTGAAGAATACATATCAGTAATGGTTGGCAAGGGCAGTGGTTCATCTGAAACTTTACACAGCCCTGCGGAGGTCATGAACGTCGCGCGTCTGGAATGCTATCGGGTGAACACTCTCGCTAACCCCAGACGTCTTCTACACCAACTCGCGCTACGCCAAGGTCGGCGGCCTGCCACCGCACGAGCTCAACCAGCTCGAGCTCCAGTTCCTCCTCCTTAACAACTTCACCCTCATGATACCCCCCGAGGAGATGCAGCGGTATGGCGACCGGCTGCTGGCGTACTGGCACGCGCGGGAGCAGGACCTGGGGGCTGGGGATGTGGCGATGGGGGGTGAGCGGGGGGAGCGCGGGACAAGGGGCGAGCATGAACAACGACGGTCTGAAGGTCGTCAAGATGGCGGACGAGGCGGACAGGAGCATGGATCGAGGAGTGGGCAGGAGCACGACGCGGGACAAGGGGCACAGAGCTCAGATCGAGCAACAACATCTATCTCCACCTCTACCGCTGCTCAGGAGACACCAGGCGCCTCGACCTCACGGCCCGACGCAATGGACGTCGACACGGACGAGCGACCGCCCGCACCCCAACGGCGCACCTCTGCCACTACACCGGGAACACCGAGTGGCCCAGCAGGCGGAGGAGCAGCAGGAGGAGGAGGAGGGGCCTCAGCGAACGGACCCCCAGTGTCATCCAACCCCACTCCACAGCTCACGCGCTCGGCGTCGCTGCCACGGCGGCAGACGGGCGGAGGAGACGTCTCGATGCGGCCGTCGGTGACGTTTGCGCCTGTGCAGAGGGATAGTGTTGTCGGTGTGGGGTTGTGAGTGGGGTGGAGAGGGGAGTAATGGAGGTGTCATTCCGGGCTTATGGCTTATCGTTGCATAGTCTGTAGAAGAATGTAGAGCAATATCGTCGACAGACCTGAGCAGCGAAGGGAGCAGTACCGCTACAGTGACAGCAGCACTGACAAAGCAACAGGCCGCAGAGTCACAATGATCAATTGCCAGCGACTAAAACAGCATAAGAGATTTGTAGCAACCAGCAACAAGCAACAGAGAGCTCTAAGCGCACCAAAACAGGAGTGGCAGTAGAACAGCAAGAGAGTAGCATGGGAGCAGCAAACGCACCGACAACAGGAGCTGCAGTCCCAACCGCGGATTTCATTCTCGAGCAAAGTGACATGTGTCCACTGCCCACCACCTCGCGCACAGACAACAGCTCATGTCAACAACATGACGACGACAAAGCCGCTCCTCACCACCCATTGGACAAGATGCAACAACTACCGGCGGCAGTGGCAGTGGGCAACGTAACGACACCCAAGGAACAGCGAGCGCGGCGAGCCAGCGCCGGCCACCCCGCTGCCAGAGCATCACGACTCGATCGCGCTCGCTTGCGTATATGTCGACGTGTCGACCTGGCCAAGACCGCACTGCATACCGTCTTCTGGTAGACCACTGCAGTTGCTCGTCTCCATCCCCGCTGTCGGCTCCGATGCATCTTCGAAAGCGGCGCGGGGCACGTTGAACCTTATTCCACAGACGGAGAGCCAAGCGGTACTAGTGGTACTACTGCTAAGTCTAAGTCATCAGACACGCTCTGCTCTTCGCCTGCCTCTTGCGTCCGCCAGCACTAGGTTCAGCCAGAATCAACTATGCTTACTCTGCTCGGGCGAGTCGATGCATCGCTGGCGAAGCTTGCTGTGCTTCTGCCCTGCTGCATCCCTCAGAGTAGCCCAAAGCGTCCACGATCCGTAACCTTTGGTCGCTTGGAAATATCCGTACGATGGTGGATATGCAACTGCAAAAAGCAGAAACTTAGCCAAATCGTCCATTGACCTTTCTTCCGCCACTCGTCGTCGTCGATCCGCGGCATCCATCGACATCAACGTCTCCACTCCGTCCATCTTCGACTCTCTCTTGCTCTTGCCTTCATCCGTCTGTTCGCCTTGCTTGCCATCTGCCATCTTGTATCGCACCTATCGCCATCTCGCCACCTACATTACCCCGCTCGCTCGCTCGCTGCCCACTCCTCGGTCGACGATTCGGCTGAAGGCTTGTCGCTATCGCCAAGACTTATCTCTCCCCAACGGGATCTTTACTACTTTGCAACTCTGTCGATCTAGTCGTTTCTGTGGCCTGGTGCTCGATTCAACGCAGATAGATCGTCTACTGAGTGCTTTATCTCCAGCGGCGACAGTAGTCCGACTGCCCCGGCTTTGATTACTCCTTCATCTCGACCGGCTATCATCTATCTCTATCTCTGCATCGCGTCCTATCTCCTCTCCATCTCGCCTCTGTACCTCCCTCCACGCCCCTCTGCCGCATCGCGATGGTCCCCCGCCTGTCATCCTAGACTGGACATCGACCCTCGTCTCATCGCCAACACTACCTATAACTCCTCGCTATGGCCCCACCCACGCCACCCTCACACCGACGGCGGGTGGACCAGCTGTCCTCCAGAGCTGGTGCTGGAGCTGGAGCCGGAGCCGGAGCCCAGCCGCCGCCAGCAGCTGGTGCTGCTGCCGGCTCGAGCTCTGGCTCTGGCTCTGGCTCTGGCTCTACCTCCTTCGATGCCCAGACCACCCACTCGTTCGCCCCAGCCCCAACCCCATTCAACACCTACCTCGGATCAGGCGACGACTGGGCCGACGCCGGCACGACTACCCGGGGCAGCGTTCACGTCGGCAGACCCACCGACACAACCTACACCTACGACGACGAGGAGATGGCGATATCGTACCTCCCCTACGAGCCCGACGTGTCGATCGGGCCGACGCTCTCCCCGACCTCGACGACGCGCCACTCCGTGACCCGCTCGTTCACCGACGTGCCCGTCAGCTCGAGGCCGGTGCCCGCCCCGCCGCAGATCTACTCTGTGACCTCTGCAGACGGGAAGGATGCGCACTACTTTCCCGAGATGGGGCGGTCCGTATCGGTGATCGACGAGCGGCGGAGTCGCGACAACGCGCCGCATCCGACGACGCCGAAGCGACTCAACTTTATACGGAGGTCGATCAGTCGTCCGGTGGTGGACAGGGATACGCTGCGGCTGCAGCAGCTGGGGTACGATGCGGTGCTGGGGCGGGACTATACGTTCTGGTCGAGCTTCTTCATCTCGTGGATCAATATTGGATGTGTGCAGGTGGGTACAGGCTGGCGAAGGCCGAAGGTCTCCGACAAGCCGTCGACAATAACGACTGCTTCCTGATCTTGACTATCATGACTTCAATCTGATCAGTGCGGCCCCAACGTCCATCAGATTGCATGGTCAAGCTGCATTAGAGATCTGACGATTTGCATTGCAGCGCAGATCCGTTGGCTGTCTATCCTTGCGCATGGCCGCATACTGTCAAGAACAGTGCTGACCTCAGGGCACAATCTCCGCAGCGCCAGGAGCGTACAACTTTGGCGGGCCGACGATGATGGTTAGTGGCACGGAGAGGGAGCACCCTCTGGTATCTGCGAATGTCACTAACGCCCAGCTCGTGGCATGGCCATTATCAGGGATATGCGCGCTTGCTCTCGTGTCGACGCTGAGTGAGCTCGCATCAGCATACCCGGTCGCAGGGGCGATGGCATCGTGGTCGTGGAAGATGGCGCGTGGAGGAGTAGGAGGGGAGCGGTACTGGGGCTGGGTGATGGGTGCGATTGTGTTGGGAGGGCATATTGGCAATGTAAGTACGAGCGTGGTTGTGCGGTCATCGTGGCGCAGCTATGCTGTACGCCAAGCAGAAAGCACTGCGTTTGCTTCGCAGCGGACAGCGAGCATTTCACCTTATGGCCCGCAGTTTCGCATATCCCCGTTTTGAACACCTCTGACCCCAGCTCGTTCTCGTCACGCGCCAAGGCGTCAACATGATCGTCAACATCATGAACCTTGCAAGCGGCATCGAGACGAGCACAGGACACAAGGTCGGGTTCTACCTCGCCATGGTGCTGCTGGTAGGCGCGATCGGTGCAACACGGCAAGGATCTAGTGCACGCTACTGGGTCTGCGGCGGTCTCTTCACGTTCTCCGCATGGGTCGTCCTCGTCATCTCCCTGCTCGCAACAGGCGTCTCCCACCGCGACTTCAAGCGCGAGCCCGCCATCTCGACTGCCTTCTACAACAGCACAGGCTGGTCATCCCACGGATACGTATACATCCTCGGCTGGCAGTACTGCACCATCGCGAGTGGCGCCGACGCGTCAGCCCACATGTCGGAGGAGACGCAGAACCCAGCCCGCAACGTGCCGAAAGCGATGACATGGTCCGTCGTCGCAACCTACGTCCTCGCGTACATCTCCATCATTGTCATGTTCCTCTCTGTGTCGCCGCATGTGACTGCCAAGATCGTCCAGCAGGAGTTCCCAGTCGGGCACATCCTCGAAGCGGCGGTCAACAAGCATTTCGCAGTCGGGATGGCGTGTGTGTTCATTATATGCTTCTGCCTCCAGTTGCAAGCGCAGCTGCAAGCGAGCTCGCGATTCGTGTTCGCGCTGGCACGAGACCGCGCCCTGCCATTCAGCGACACGATCAAGCGCACCAACAAGAGCAAGCAGCCGTGGGTTGCACACACTATCTGTGTTGCGTTGTGGGCTGCTTGTGCGCCGACCTTGCTCGCTGCGTCGGGAGTGGTGTATTCCGTGGTCACGGTCACTGCGGGGACACTGAGCATGCTCGGATATGTAAGTTGCTCTGTCCTTCACATGTTCCACTCTCTTCTTCTCCTGACATCCCTCATCTCTTCATCTAAGTCCACTGCATTGAGGCGTACCTCGACTGCCTGCCGTTGACTTCACTATCCTTCAAAGCGAACTGCCTGACGGGTTCATCCTATTTTTCATTGACCCCTCCTCCCCTGTGCCTTTGCTAACCCCAGTTCGTCCCGGTCTTCCTCTACCTCCTCTCGCGCAAAGACCTCCAGCTCGAGGGCCGTGCATGCTGGTCGCTGCGGAAGTGGAGCCGGCCTGTCGCCGTCGCAGGCGCATTGTACTGCGTCGCCGTGATCGTCGCACAGGCCCTTCCGGGCCGCAGGCCCGTCACGGTCACCAACATGTCGTGGTCGCCCGTCGTGATCGCAGGCACGCTCCTCATCTCCTTCTTCACATGGAAGCTCTACGGGAACAAGCACTACTCTGGCCCGATCCGCGCGCTGACCAAGTGGGAAACGGGGATGGAGCTCGACATCGACAGCACGCTCCAGGCGTCCACGCAGCGGCAGCATGACGGCACGGCGTCGAGCCTCAAGCTGGCAGTCACACCGTGTATACCTGGGGAGGTGACGCATACTGTCGAAGTCGCGCCGGCCGAGTCGGTCGACTCGCTCACGAGTGATGCCGAGTGGGCGCAGGCGACATGGAGCAGTGGCACGGGGACGGGGACGGGGACGGGGACTGGGACGGGCACAGGAGCGGGGACGGGGACGGGGTCTGGCGGGTCGTCAAAGATGGATCCGGTGCATGAGGATACTAGGGGTGAGGAGGAGGAGGAGCGGGGTGGGGCCGGGGATGGATTAGGGGTCCGCGGACATACACGAGATCCGGGAGATGAGCAGGGCGGTGGTGGGAGGTTGTAAGGTGTAGGGTTATCTGGTAGGATCATGTTGTAATGTTATGCTCAGGTCTAGTGGGACGGGGTTGGCGTTGTCGAACACGATAGTCTAGTCAGCCGTGTTGAGTGGCACCGTCATACAGGAGATACGGCCGTCCGGTCCACATTGCGTTGCTCTAATAGCGCCGCTGCGGGGGGCTGAGGGCCGATCGCTCGGCTGCAGCTGGGTCCATCCTAATCATTCGCTTCAGCTCGGGTTGGCAGTAGTGCTGGTCGTGGCTGGTGGTCGCTGTCAGGTGTGATGAGGTGCTAATCGCACACGAAACCGTTCCGGTGATGATAGGTCACTAAGCCCCATTGAATGCACACCTCATGAGATCAGTTCGATTGGGCGCCGGCGTTGATCTGCACTACTCAACAGCTGCATTCTGGAGTTCTGTAAGTGCTGCCCCCTGAAAGGGTGTAGCTGTCAGTCATTTCTCAGATGTGGCAGTGTCAGTCATTCCGTAGCCCCAGCTGTTCGACATAGTGCCCGTGAGCCACGCCGCGCTCTTGGCAGCCCAAACGTGCTCCTGACATAACTTCAACAGGTACTCGAGTCCTGCTGCAAATCTGAGTCAGTCCACTGCGCTTTCGCTGCGACGCCAATTGATACAGTTTACATTGGGTCTAACGCTGGCCGCGGCTGGCCATGGACGTCGTTCTAGAGCCCTGTTGTCGATGTCGAACAGCGGCATCGAGTGGTGAAGGGTTACAACCATGCGGGCCTTGTGCGACCTCGTGAAGTCGAGAGTCATGACGGAAAGCGCGACAATGGCGAATGCTGGGGTGCGTGAGGGCGGTATCGTTGTCAAGCCGGATGATGAGATCGTTGTGTCCGAGTTATAGCGGCAGGTGGTCGTGCCAAAGCGCCCAACTACCGGTCCCCACGGCCTCATTGCTGCCGCTCCTTGATGCGCTGCCCATTCACGCTGACAAAGTGGTACAGCACGATCAGCACCATGGCCGTGACGCCGAGGCCGTTCGAGAGGTTCGTGAGCGTGCCGTCCGAGATCATCTGATGTCAGCGGGGTCCTTCGCGAGTCAGAACGACCCTTCGCCCGTCGACACCCAGGCCACTGCTGCGACTCACCTTCGGATCTACTCGACGATAGTTTAGGCCTGCTCTTGCTGAGGATGTTGTCGAAGGCAAGAAGACAACCGCAGATGACATCGACGCCGCCGTCGCGCTCGACGTGGATAATCGCGGAGTGTCGCCGATCTCCGGGTGCACCTCCACTTGCATGTTCACAAAAGTCGGATGCTGCCTAAGATGTTGAACGCGATTGCTTCCTGTTCTTCTGCGCGAGCACCATCGACTAGGGTTCCCAAGCTCACTGAGGCGAGCGCAATGACATCTCTGCAAGGTATGTGATTGATTTGGACTCGACCTGATCAACAGCCACAGCACTAGCAACCGTCGACACCGACTATTCCGCCGATGTGATCGAGTTCTGCCCTACGCCTGATTATGAGGACCTTTTCGTCTGTGGGACGTATCAACTGCTCCGGGCTGATGGGAGCAAGGCGCCTGCTCCCGGAGCGGCGGTGGTCGAGGCTGGTGGGGAGGTTGAGGTTGTGGCAGAGGCTGTAGCTGGGCTGAAGGTCGCGGCAGGTGCCAGTGGTACCACACGAGCAGGCGAGGACACTGAGGAGAAGGAGAATGCCGACGAACAGAAAGAGGAGGACAAGGATTTGGACGGAGGTAGCAACGACGACGACAACAACGACGACGACGCGTCCAACTCCCACGAGTCCCCAGAGACCTCCCGCACGGGCAGACTCTACCTCTACTCCTTGAACGACACTCAGCCAGTCGAGCGCCAGCGCATTGAGACAGCAGCAATCCTCGACGCCAAGTGGCACCCGACCTCCTCCCGCCCCGAACTCGCCATCGCTGATGCCAAAGGTGCAGTGACGTTCTTCTCCCTGTCCTCCACCAACGCCGGACCCAGCCTGAAGCAAGAGCAGAAGCTCGAAATCGCCGACGAGTCGACTCTCGTCCTCTCCCTCGCCTATGCGCAAATACCCAGCCCTCCCCTCCTCACATCCATATCCAACGGCGAGCTGGGGTACATCACCCCATCTGAAACCGGGTACACCCTCGAGCACACATGGGCAGCACACGACTACGAGCCGTGGATATGCTCCTTTGGCGCCGGCGCCGAGGGGGTGCACACTGCCTGGTCGGGCGGGGACGACTGCGTGCTGAAGCGGTGGGATCTGCGCAGCTACAGTACAACAGGGGTGCACCGGCGCTTCGATGGAGGTGTGACGACCATCGCGCCGTGTCCTGACGACGAGAACATCCTGGCCGTGGGCAGCTACGATGCGCGGCTACGCCTCTTCGACGTGCGGAGCGTCAAGAGTCCAGTGGAGGAGATCGAGCTGCCGGGGGGTATATGGCGGACGAAATGGCGCGGGAGAGAGGCGCTCAACGCGTGTATGCATGGCGGGTTTGCGGTCGTGCGTGTGGGAGGGGCAGAGGGAGAGGGGACAGAGATGGAGGTGGTCAAGACATTCCCGGGGACTCTAGGGTATGGCGCGGACTGGTGCCGTGCCCCCGGGAGGACGGACGTGGTCGCGACGTGCTCGTTCTACGATCATGTCATGAATGTGTGGCGGGTGGACTAGAGTAGGTGTATGTATATGTATGTTCTACACGCTAGTCCGACATCTCGGGCATGCTGGTGTATTGGCGATGGCATCAGCGACGATGAGTCTCGATGACTTTGTCAGTCTGTTTGCCTTCGATGGGGCTAGCGTGCGACAACGTTCTGACAGGTTGTTCGATATCACCGCTCCATGAGTTAGCGAACGCGCAAAACTTTGCCCTGGGCGAAGAATAGGCTGTACAGCGCCTGCTCTGCGCCAGAGCCATCAGACGAGTTGTGGTTGCAGCTGCTGTGGCTCACAGCGACATCAATGAGAGAACCGGATGCGGCAACACCTCACACATTTGTTCACCAGCTCCTCGCCGCAGTCGTACACTCAGACCACATTTGAGCTTTCCAGCTTCACGTCTCCGTCGCCTCAGCCGGCTCGCTGTTACTCTTGCCACTCGCGCCAGTCGCCGCCCGCGCGGTTGGTGTCCCTCATGCCAACAACTCGCCAGCCTCTCGCCTTGCGGCTCGAGACTGGCACCTTGCCTGCTATTGTACGATGCATCTACAAAACTACCTGTCGACCTCGCCGAACACCAGGTCCATGGTTCCAATAATCGCGACCGCATCCGGGAGGAAGGTATTGCGCATCATAAAGTCGGCGCCACCCAGATGAGCGAATCCAGGTGCACGGATCTTGCACCGGTACGGGCGGTTGGAGCCATCCGACACGAGGAACACACCCATCTCACCCTTGGGCGCCTCGATGGCCGAGTACGTCTCTCCCGGAGGAACAGAGTAGCCCTCGGAGAAGAGCTTGAAGTGGTGGATCAGCCCCTCCATCGACTCCTTCATCGTCGCACGTGGGGGCGGCACAATCTTGTTGTCGTCGACCTTGTACGCTCCTGTAGGCATCTTGTTCAAGCACTGGTTGATGATGCGCAGCGACTCGCGGAACTCCTGCACACGGCACAGGTACCTGTCGTAGCAGTCCCCGTTCTTGCCGACCGGGACGTCGAACTCGACCTTGTCGTATGCATCGTAAGGGGCGACCTTGCGGATATCCCATGGGACACCAGAGCCACGGAGCATGACACCGGTGAACGAGTAGTCGAGCGCCTGCTGGGCTGTGACGGTGCCGACGTCGATGGTACGGCTCTTCCAGATACGGTTGCCGGTCACGACCTCCTCGATCTCGTCGACACGCGAGCCGAACTGCGTCGACCACCTGAAGATGTCGTCGAGCAGGCCGTGTGGGAGGTCGAACGCGACACCACCGGGGCGGACGTACGCCGCGTGCATACGCGCACCGCTCACACGCTCGTAGAACTCCATAAGCTTCTCACGCTCCTCGAAACCCCACAGGAAGGGGGTCAGGGCACCGACGTCCATAGTGTGGGTGAGGACGGCCATCAGGTGGTTCAGGATACGGGTGATCTCTCCGAACAGTGTGCGGATCCACTTTGCGCGCTCGGGGACCTCGATGTTGAGGAGTTTCTCCACTGCGAGGGAGTAGCACTGCTCGTTGGTCACTGGGGTTAGCACCAGCCACCTCGGATTATCGCGCGATGCTGATTCGCAGTGCAAACCCACTCATGGAAACGTAGTCCAGACGGTCAAAGTAGGGCAGCGCCTGGGTGTAGTTCTTGTACTCGATGAGCTTCTCGGTACCACGGTGCAGCAGGCCGACGTGGGGGTCGGCACGCAGGATCTCCTCTCCGTTGAGCTCGAGGATAAGGCGCAGCACACCGTGTGCTGCCGGGTGCTGGGGACCGAAGTTGACTGGGGTCAGCAAACGAGCACTCAACACATTGCAGTCCTCCACAACTCCTCCGACGCACCAGTGAAGTGACGCATGCCACCTGTTGTCTCCGAACCGTCGATCTCGGACAGAATCTCCTGGGCACTCAAGTCGTGGAGGCTACATCGTCAGCATACCCAGTCACTGCTCCGACCCACTCCTCGACCGCCCGCGAAGACATGGGCAGCGGCTTGCCCTCGACACCATCCTGCGCGAGCTTGGTCGCAGGCTCGTCCAGAGGCGACCGCTCGGTCTGGACCGCATAGCTTCGGAGCGCGCTCGCTGTCGGGAGGCGGGCACGCGCAGCTGCAACGGCAACAGGCCGTGCTGGGGCTGCTTTTGCCAGGAGAGGCCGGAGGTTGCGGAGCATGCTGGCGATGCTGGCGATGCTGAGTAGTGGTTGTCTAGGAGTCCGAGAGTAGCAAGCTACGAGCTACAGACGCAGTTCGGCGGCGGCGTCGTCGAAGTCGAGCAGCTGGCTAGCGATGCATGGCGAGGAGGAGCGCCCAACCCGGTTGCACCGAATGCACCGTGGTGCGGGGGAAGCGGCGATTGCGAGTGTGGCGGGAGGGGTGTGGGTGGGGTAGTCACCGCCATGCGATCTCCACGAGGGATGCATGCATAGCGAGCTCAATGAAGGCCATGTGAAGCATGTGAAGGTCTATGCATGCGACGCTCTATGCATGCTGCCCACTGATGTAGAATCTAGTACAGAGTGTAGTGCTACGGCCACTAGGCCAGTGACTACAAGGTGGGGGGCTACAAACGGACAAGCCCCTGGTGCACCCCAGGGGCACTGCTACTGCTGCCACTGAATGCTGGCCTCTGCGTCGAGTCCCCACCCTCGTGCTCATCCTCGCCGCGCCGCCACGCATTCATCTCCCCTCCGAGCACACGCGCATCCTCGTTCTCGTCGTCGTCGTCGTCGAGGGAGAAGCGCGAGGCGAGATGCTCCTCCTCGTCGTGCTCGTCGGCGCGGACGTGGTTGTAGCCTGCGCGCTCTGACCTCCGCTTGAAGACGTTCCACCTGGGGCCCTGTCTGGGTTGTTGTGGTGGCTCCTCATGCGTGCTGGAGTATGGCAGGCTGACTCCTGGGGGGCGGGATATGCGTGGGATGGGGAACTGGTCCATGCCCCGGCGGCCTAGTACGAGGCGGTTGTAGATCGTATGGCCCAGGAACCAGGTGACGATGGCCACGAACACCCTAGAGAGTCTCAGCACACTGCATGAAGCAGTCTTTTGCTTCATGACCAACTCACAATCCGACAAACGCCCACACCTGCGCGCCCGGCAGCTCCGCTTTTGCATTCGTAGGACATGCGACGTGCGTCTTCCACTCGAAGAAGAAGTGGCACCCGTCCTCGCCTGCAGGTATGGATGCCACTAGGCGTGGTTTCCCAGCTGCAAACTCCTCGGGGGTGCAGATGAACTGTCATGAGTCTCCGCATTAGTACTCGAGACAGTCTACTCACTCTGATGGCAGAGGACGCCCTCTCCTCGCTGCCACGACACTCCGATCCCCCCTCATACACCAGCACGGGTTCGTTGGTCGTCGGTGAGATAGTCAGGTTGGACGAAAACGACCTGAGCGAGCATCAGCAACCCCCTCTCAACCCCCCCACCCACCCCAGAGAAAAGTCCCCATGGTCCTCCCGCCTGATATACCCCCCCACACGCTCCGGCTCGTCGACATTCCACAGCTCGCCCGCGACTGCCCGGCACACATTCAGCTTCCATGCCCCTGTGGCATTGCCCGTCACCACCTCGTGATCCGTCGCCGACGACAGCAGCGAGAGGTCGTAGTGGGTTCCGTCGTCGAGGGTGATCGTGCACGGCTTGTCCTCTTTGTCTTCGGGCATCGCGTGTTGGGTAGCAAGACGATGCATTGCAAGCTACTGTATCTTGCGACCTCGAACATATCGCAGCCGTCATCGACATCCTCCACTATGATCCTCACCCAGAACGTGCATTTACGTAAATGGACTTTTATGACGTCTCGGCAATCTGCTCCTCTTCATCTCGATCCCACTTCTCCTTCGACCTCCTATACCTTTCAACTCGAGCCTTCCTGACCTATCGAACGCAAAAGCACCTACAATGCGCCTCGCTACCCAGACCCTCCGCGCTGCCACCCGCATGGCACCCCGCGCCACCCCCCGCGTCTTCGCGCCCACCCCCCGCGCATTCCACTCGACCCCCCGCGCACTCGCCGACCCCACTAACCCCCTCGACGACCCGCGCATGCAGGAGCTGCGGGAGAAGATCCAGTCGCACGAGGGCGCGCGTGCGGCCATCATGAAGCTCGGCGAGCTGATGCAGGGCAAGGGTGGGTAAATGCGAGCGAGCGTATGCGAGCAGCGGTCGTGATAGTCTTGTCTACGGTACTCGCAAACCACGATACTCATCAGATGCTGGAGTGCTACTCGCTCACATATTCTGTCTGTTCCAAAACTTTCGCTGACCCCAGGCGTCGACCTCGGCCAGGCCCCCACAGCCACCCAAATCATCAAGCTCGGCATGGACCCCGAGATCCGCGAGGCGGGGCAGAACGTGAGCCGCAAGTTCGTGCAGCACTGACTCCAGCTCATGCGCGCGCTCCAAGACGCCGGTGTCGAGATCAACCCTCAGGTAAGCAGCTCAAGATACTTGGTCGTAGACGCCGACTCACCCCAGACCGCATCGCAGCTCTTCTCCAACGTCGTCAGGCCCGACGACCCCAAGGACGAGAAGCCGGAGTAGATTGCACTAGCATGTAGTCATGTATCATCTTGCCAAGGTAGTTCAGCCCAGCTTTTTTCTCTGCTTCGTCCAGTTCTGCTTCACACGGCTTAGACATCTCCAGCTGTGCTCCACAAGACGCAGAACAGTTGTTTCTGTGCAGCGACTTCGGCCGCTTTCTCGAAAAGCGCTACATCCGTAGATCCATTATCAGTGTCGCGACGCGTCGAGATGACTGCCGGTGTATTGTTGATCGAGTGCTCCGAGTGCATAGCCAACACTCGTCGTCGACACCAACCCCGTACGTGATGAGCAAAGCAGATATTTTGCAGCAGCCCCAACCAGCCGACCCCCCCGCCGTGCTCGACGCCCTCCGAGCCCACTTCCACCCCTCACCCCTCCCAACCCACCTACCGACCGCGCTGCAGCTCTTCGCGCACCTCGTCCTCCTGGCCGACAAGGTCGTGAGCGAGGCGGCGTACTGCCTCAGCCTGAACCACGAGGGGGAGTATGCGGACACGCTGAGTGGTGGGGATGTCTCTGTGCTTATCCGGTGTGCGAGTCGCGAGGTGGGGCGTATGCGGAGGGTGTCGATGGATCTAAGGCGGGAGGTGAGTGGTGTGCGGGGATACAGACAGGTCATGATCGATGGAGATTTCGCATTCATCTGTTGTGTTGTAACACAATCTGCGAGCCGGCAGCCATGACCTTGCTGGCATTGTTGCTTTGCTGCTGCTACTGCTGCTTCGTCGTTGCATTGCTGCGATGCTGGGCTGAGGCTTCGCTACTGGAATGCTGCTGCTTGTTGCTGCAGTGCTGCTAGCTGCTGTCGCTTAGCTGCTGCATTGCTGCTGTTGAGTTTTGCTCCTGCTTCGTTGCTGCTTCGTAGCTGCTGCTCCTTTGCTGCTGCTGTTGCCGCTGCTGCTCTTTTGCTGATGCTGCTCTTCTGTGGGCTTACCACATGCAATCAGATCATATCCCGTGTGCTGGCCACCGCGGCCCTCGGCTCGGCTGCGCCTCGCCTCGTGCCGCCTGCTGACACCAGCACCTCCGCCTCCTCCTCACAGCCCGCACCTATCAACGCAAAGGCATCCTCGACACACTGAACACCTACTTCCCCGAACACGACCCCACCGCCCCACCACACAAGATGCTCTTCATCCGCGCAGCAACGGACGAGGAACTACCCCAGCTCGCGACGCGGCGGGTCGAGGTGGAGCGGTGGATAGAGCTCGCGGACGAGAGTCACGAGTGGGTCTGGTTATGGGTGCCATGCTGACATCAGGACGACGGGTGTGCCGCCATCTATCTCTGGGGGTAGAACGTTGGCAGATCTGGCAGAGGAGGCACTGCGTCTGGCCGAGCGCACAGTGAAGGATGCGCAGAACCTCACGGACGTGTTCGACCCAGTGAAGAGTCGGAAGAGGGCGAGAGTGGGTGCTGGGTATGGGTGGTGCTGATGGAAGGCGTCGTTGCCCGGGCTCGGTGGGGGTGCACATGGCCAGGTCGCGAGGGATAAGAGGGCGAGGATGTCGATGCCGGCTGTGCTTGGGGAAGCGGTGAGGCGGTCGCGGTCGGGCTCGTCGGACGTCAACCAGTACAAAGGAAGGGGGCGATGAAGGTCAGCCTCGATATTCGGTTATCATGAGAGTAGCCTTGACTCCCGCCTGCGAATCGGTCGAGGACGACGGCTGCTGGGCTATTCGGCATGATGCCACCTCAAACTGGGATGCAGCAATGCAATGCCTTTCTCGGGCAGTCCGCTCGATATTGGTGTCGTGTACGCAATGCGCTGCGCACGATCCGTCGCTCAGGTTCGATCATCGAGCACTTCCACTGCATGCGGCGTACGCAATTTACTGCTCGGGGCGACAGGAAGCACAACGTGGAGCAGCATGTACTGCACCACAACTCCGCACTATAGTGCAATCTGTTCTACAGCACTACAGCATGAACAAGCAACGCAGAGGTTTTTATGCTCTATGATGTCAGGCGGTTTCGATCTGGCCTCGACACGATGCGAAATAGACACCATTTCGTCAAATATCGTCGGTGTCTCATCTGTAGCCGGTTGTAAAGTTGATAGACATGAACGTGGACATCCTGGGCCGAGACAAGTCACATAGCGATGATGCACTCTGAAGTGGTACTAGTGACACTCAGGCAAGCTCGGCTGATGTCAGAGCTCTGAGCACAGAAGGCCAAACAATGTGTGGGCAACATCAGCTCAATACAGACGGACGGTGTGGCTTCAACAATGTAAGATATTGGCACTGCTGCGAACCTTTCGAGCGCACTAAGACTTCCGTTAAGAGCTTCTCATAGAAAAATATCACATCAGTCGGGATAGATGTTGCTTCTGCCGGGATACGAAGAGGAGGAGAAAGCGGGTGATACAAAAACATCAACAATCCAACGAAAATGCGAGAAAAATTGCGCGAAAATACGCTGCAGATGCTCTGTGTGCGATTCACCGAATCTTGTCATCTTTAGGGTGTGAAGTACAGCTAGCTTGACAATTACAAGCAGTACCTCAGATCCACTTAGCAAGAACTCATATTATCTCTACACCTTTCGCAGCTCTAGAGGTGCTTCTGTCCGGGCTACGAAAAGGGGGAAGTGAGTGTACGAAAAAACCCTAACAATTCTCGTGAGAAAAGCGAGAAATAGCGCGAAAACAAAGTGCAGATGGCTCGGTGTGAGCTTCACCATACCTTCTCACGATTAGCAAGCGAAGTACAACTAGCTTGACGAGTACAAACAGTAGCTTAGCCCCGGAAGCGAGAGCTTATGCGATCTGTCATCGTCTCCGACGTTCATGACAGGCCGGGAATAGACGGGCAAGGATCAGCTTGGCCTCCGTCACCGCCATCGCAAGAGACTCAGCGCCTCGCTCGCAATGCTATTTAGCGTTGAGCGTAGGTTGCGACTAGAGACAGTCAGACCGTAGCTGGGTATGCTTACGACGCTTTGGTCAGCTTCTCTGCTCGGTCAGACTGAATTTTGAATTCACAGTCCATACGTCGACGCTGCCGTCGCCATCGCCATCGTTAATGCATCACGCGGTTGAGCCACTCTGACCATGTTTTGGCTAGGCTGCTCTGTTGCCATTCAATCGCCATCTGTGGAGATCGCTACATCGCTAACGCCACCTTGAGCATGTCGGTCATCATCTTGCGCTAATGCTAATGAGACACTACGCTCTTCTGCGATCAGAGATACTCGGCGATGTTGAGAATTGTAATTGCCACAGTCTGGAACTAACGCAATACCAAGACTACCATTCTAACCGTCTTAAGCCACAGCATCATAGTCCTTTGACGCCAAGTGCTACCGCTTGTCAACAAGCTTAGTTGACTAGCAGAGCTATTGAGAAAGCCTACTTTCAAGCGATGTGAGACAAGCCACATCTGGAGAGGTCTCCTCTTTGGAGTGTGGTTCTGATGACGACTCAAAAGATAGTCGCAATGACCGACAACGAGGTCGGTCAGAACAAGCTACTCGCCTTTTGACTTCATGCTCAGTGCCCACCCGCGTGCTTGCTTACTGCATGACACGTTCAAACACGTTCCGTCCACACCACTGAGTCAGCCGCTTCGCTTACAGCCTTCTGTTGCTCATTCCCTCGCCAGAACAACAGTCACCAGCTTGCCACACTCTGCAGAACCAACACTCGTCGCTCGTCGTCGCCATCGTCGCCACCGGATCGCGACTGAGGGCAAGCAGAGGGTCAAAGACGCGCTACGGAAAGTCACCATAGTCAGAGACCGTTAACGCTGCACGTGCCTGGTCGGTTACCTCTGCGCGAGTTGAGCTTATCTCGTGAATGCGGCCCCATTCATATCAATTGCGAGGTTAGTACCTCGTCCTTCACTTGTTTGGTATCGGGGCCTTGCACGATGCTGCCGTTCTACGTCCGTTCCGATCGCAACTGCACCATCGGGTGGGGAGTTGTTGCACGAGTGATCGCGACGGACGGCAAGGAGGTCGACACCGATCCCCATGACCACTTCGGAACCGGAACCTGGGACCCCCAGAACGCGCTTGTCGGGTCGCTGACCCTGCGTGGACGCTGTGTTCGATCACCACATATCCATTTTGTTATCTGAATGGCGGTCAAACAATGGATCGCAAAGCTTAGAACGGACAGGACGCAGGACGAAGTGATCGCCACGAGGCGGTTTGGTCCTCACTTTTCACGTCTTTGTAGCTTGAGCGTCCGAGCACGAAACAAGAAGCACGTAGGCTGCCTGCCGCCCGCTGGAGGAGTGTAGCCTGTTCGTAGCAACCGCAGCATTGCTGATATGACTCCTGATACCCCGCTGTAAGCGAGCCACGGCTCGTGTCTACTCACATGTTCCGATTCTCAATAGCCTGGTTCAGGGCGGAGAGATTTAAGCCTTACCAGTATAGCTTGGAATCTCACAGACACCAGCATCGTCGCTGCGTGTCGCATGATTGCCATGCGATGGCGACAAGACGCTCTCGCTTCCGCGAGCTCGGTCATCTGGTACACGTTGAACGGCAATGGAAAGTGCAAACACAACACTGAGATGCCGCACCCCAGAACTTTGGTGGAATCGGCGTCTTCAGAAGCTCCGATGTGAAAGAGTACGCATCTCTAGTACAGGCAGACTAAGGTTTGGCGCTTTCGCAGCGAGTAGCTAGAACTAGACTGCTCTCGACGCAGCCAACAGCTTGTAGACGCAAAACCTCACCTTGACCATTCCGGTGCGAGAGATAAGCTCGCGGCGCGCGATCTGTGGTGGCCTTTGCGGACATATTATCATTCCTCAGCCCGAAGCACGGCTGCTCAATGCTTCTGGCGGCGATGGTAGTGTCGTGGCTGTAACGAGCCGCACTGAACACAACAGCAGCTCAACGCGAATCAGCACTTCTGATCGCGTCGCTGTATCCTGAGGGGATCCGCTTGGGGTCCAACCTCGATGTGGTGCTCCGTATGTCACCGTAATCTCTCGCAATGTAAGAATAGCAGCGGCCGTAAAGATAAGCCCGACAGATGTGGGATATCAGCCATCGGCTCGTCACAATCCGAGGTCATCTGCCCCACTTTCCGACACGATAGCCACGTTGTCTGATAGATCTGGCTAGCGCGAACCACCGATGCGGACGTGTAGATAGCGATCGAGCTAGAGAGTAAGCTTACCAACTGTATCGTCTGTATGTTGCGGCTGCCTCTGCCGTGTGCCGTGCCGACGCCTGCGTCGTCCGAAAGATCTCGCTAAAGCAAGGTACACGCTGTATTGAGCGAACGGAATAGTCAGTATGTGGTGTTGAAGCCATGACCCTTGGAGAGCTCGTCAGTCGCCGCGAGTTGTGTTGACTGCATTGAGATCGCGTCAAGCAACAACAAGCAGAGCTGCAGCTGGGAGAGTAGATGGCCAGCTTGAACTGTCGTCATTAGAAGAGATTACAATACACGCCCGTACTCGGCTCCACATCAGCTTGTCAGCACGACCACTGGAATCATCGTTACCTCAGCCACACTGCTCCCCTCATGTTTACCCCTCAGAGTGGCTGAGAATCTCCCAATGAGATACAGCTGCTTGCCCACGAGCACCGTTACACCCACGTAGTGCACCTTGAAACAAGGTTCAGAAGACGACACGGCGTCGAGTTGTCATTTGATTCAGTAGCAACTTTGGTGCATGCCTGAATAATTCAATGGACCATTGACGCCACACAGGAACGGGCCTACCACGAAAGAACAAGCCATAAGTTGAAACGAGCAAAGGCGTGCGATTGCTGTCTTGCATTCTATCTCTGCTGCATCTTGAATCTTGAATTGCGACCTTAGCTGATCTGTATCTCGTGCGCAAGTGCGAGAGCTTCTAAGAATGCCAGGCTAGTCAGGTATCCGATCGCGCCGTACTCACTGTGGGCGTGAGCAATGACGAGCGAGCACTAGCCATTCGTCAAGTTCGCTCAAACTCACAGTGGATCCCTGCTGCTGGCAAAACCAAACCCAAAGCCGTAACAAACAACAACACAAACACTCGCTCTCTCCTCTAGGGAGCAAGCAGGAAGTGTGACCGGTCGGTCGGTCCTTGAGAGCGAACTCATTCCTGGCGGCGCCGCAATGAGCAAGGTTAGCGTGACAAGCAAGACAGACAAGAGTCCTCGGTTGGTGGACGACGTCAACACGCTCTGCACGTTGTTGTTCTTGGGAGAACCTTGGCGGTCGCCCTTCGACCGCGAGCCGTCGCGAGCCGTCGCGAGCCGTAGGCGTTTGTCCTCGCCATCGGATCCTGCTAACAGCTCACCTCCTGACGTCTATATAAACCTCGCTGACCTGCGCTGATTCTGACTCTCCAGCCCTCAAGAACTCTCCACCTCTCTCCAGTCCTCTTCCAGCTACTCGCTACACAGCACCCCACTCCGCCACAACTCACAATGAAGTTCGCCTACGTCCTCCTCTCTGTCCTGGCTGTTGCCAACGCCGCGCCCCTCGTTGCCGGCCCCGTCGGTGAGAACGGCCTCGTTGCCCGCACCGAGTCCAACGCCATCGTCGCTCGCGACTCGGCTATCCCCGCCCTCCCCCTTGACAACGTCAACGGCCTCCTCCAGAACGCCCTCAAGAACGTCAAGGGCCTCACCGACGACCTCATCACCGACATCCAGAAGCTCGTCGACGGTCTCCTCACCGGCGGCCTCCCCGACCTCGGCTCGCTCCTCAAGGTCCTTGCCCTCCCTGCTGACGTGAAGCAGGAGGTCTCGGGTGTCCTCAACCAGGTTGTAAGTATCAGCGATACGAGTCGCACTGCTCCTGTACACGGCTCACACTCAGCTCCCCCAGGTCTCGGGTGTCCTCCCCCTCGTTGACCAGGTCCTCAAGACCCTCACTGGCCTCCTCGGCGGCCTCGGCGCCACTGCCTCCGCTGGCGTCTCTGCCCGTGCCACCGCCGATGCCATCGGCCAGGTCCAGGGCCAGCTCAAGTCCGCCCTTGGCCCCCTCAACCTCCCCACCGACATCCTTGACAAGGTCATCGGCATCGTCGTCGACCTCCTCCAGCAGCTGGTAAGTGGCAGCCACTGCCTTAGACTCAGACACCTCGTGCTGACTCACAGCTCTCCGGCCTCGGCGGCGGCCCCGTTAACATCGGCAACTTCGGTGACAACCTCACCAAGAACCTCCAGGGTGCCGGCCTCCCCATTGACACCTCTGTCATCTCTGCCATCGTTGGCATTGTCGTTGGCCTCCTCGGCTCTCTTGTTACTGGCCTCCTCAGCGGCCTCCTCGGCCTCGTTGGCGGTGGCCTCGGTGGCATCCTTGGCGGCCTCCTCGGCGGCGTCACTGGCGGCCTCTAGACATAGACACTACTGCGGTGGTGTCATGATTTCCTCTTAGTCTGTTTGTAGCACGTATCGGAAGATGATGGAAGAGATTGGATCGAGAACATGCCGATATTGACTGCTAATGTGAGCGAGGATGAGTGGCAGAGTGAAAGGATACTGACTCTGTTTTCGCCACACTCACCTTACTCACATTGCACAGGGCAACTCCAGCTCTGTTTACAGAATGATCTGCCTTGCGACAACACTCAAAAGTGGCATGATATGCTATACATTGATCTGATGCTACAACACCACTTCCTACAATGCTGTCTTTCGCTCTATCCCTCAAATTTGTACTTCTCTCTTAGTCTCTCGCCATACTTGAACATAATGAAAGGTGCAGGTATGCCCAGCACCGAGATGAGCGCGATAATAGTACCTCCCCACCCCCAGCCGAGGTCGTGGAACATCTGTGGCGTCCAGATGGGAATGAGGCAGGCGAGGATAGACCGCAGCTGATGTCAGCAGGCTCCTTTGACGAAGCAAGCTCAGGATTGCTCTTGAACCGGAGATTCCCCAGACCACCTAAGAGCATCTCCAGCAGAGCGAGTTGATACACCAGAGCTTCTCTGAGAAGCTCCTCCGACACTCACCGCAGTCGCACCAGCAATCGCAGCCGCCGAGTACGGAAAAAACGTGTCGACGATGAAGTTCTGGATCGTGTTGAACGCCAGCATCAGCCCGTAACAGGTGATCACATGGCCTATTTGAGGAGCGATCCAGTGCACCTCTGCCTGTGCCGTCCAGCTGAAGATAAACAGGCCTATCGGCATGCAGATCATGCCAACTGCTGTGAGAACGAGCTGGGGTCAGCAGGCGCTCGGGCATGTTCGATTGCGGGTGCAGCTTGTATACATGAGTGCGCGTGGTCCGCCTAAAGCAGCACCTATGGCACTCATGTGGTGATTAGCAGCGCTCCACTCACTCGATACTCCGGCCGCCCATTGTCACCGTTGCGTTTACTCAGTATGCTGTATATCTTATTTTGCTGAGTTGCTGCCGTAGCTGCTGCTCCCCAGAACCCAATCGCCATACCGCAATATGACAAGCCCAGAGTCGCCTGTGGCCAGTTGTACGAGAACAAGCCCGGGAGAGACCAAGGCGGCTGCCCGAACATGAGGTTGAGCGTCACGATGAAGAGGTACAGGATGCCGTAGACGTATGCGTAGTATGCTGAGAAGATGAAGGCGACGGGGTTGCCCAGCAGCAGCCGTGGTGGGCGGGAAAAGGCATTCCGGAACGCAGACTTCGCCTGTGAGCCCGAGACCATGACCTTCATCCATGCTAGGGAGTGGTAGAACCGTACTGGGTTCATGCGGTCTAGGAAGCTCTTGATCGGTGGTTGGGGGTGCTTAATCTGGTACTGGAGTTTACGTTTGATGACCCTGGTGTTAGTGAACAGAGGGGAAATCGATGGAGGTTGAGTTATGTACTCACGGTGCATAGGTCTCCTGGGTGCACACGCAGAGAAGGAGCCAGTTCAGACCAGCAAGGATGGCCATCACACCTGACAACCATCGCCAGCCGCCGAAGAGGATCCAGTAGCCCCACATACTTCCAAAGACGGGGCCAGAGATGGGTCCTAGTGCGTATATGCTCACTGGGCGACCTCGCTCGGCAGGTGTGAAGATCTGGCACAATCAGCTCGAGCGCAGGGAGATCAACCTACATCAGCGCAGGTGGCAGTGCCTAATGTCGGTCCGACTGAACCAAACACTCCAGAAAAGAATCGCAGAATGATATACGCGGGCATGCTGCGTGTCAGTTGCAATCACCGTTTCCACTTACGATGGGGCCAGAGCCGTCCCCATGCACATCAAGGTGAAGCATATCTGCGAGCTCTGGTACGCAACCTGCCGACCATAGAGCTCAGCTATCGGTGCAAAAATGAACGGCCCTGTACTGCGACGAGTCAGTGATGGAGCTACACACCGGTGACTCACCCCATACCAAGCACATACATCGACGCAACAAGCACGCCGACCTTGTGGTTCGTCTCGCCAAACTCTTTCATCGCCGCCTGTATCCCCGGCACGGCCATACTACTCCCACACGTCGCGATAAACCCCGACACCGACACCGTCGCCGTCACACCCCACTTGCGGCCCCAGCTCCAGTTCCGGGGGTTATGTGGCGATGTCTCGAATGAATCCAGCGCTGTGAGGGCTGCCCGGGCTGAGCGACTCGTCACTGCTGTCTCGGACTGCTTCAAAGGCGGCATGGGCACCGAGTCGAGTCCCATGTGAGTATCTGGCTCGTGGTGCTCCTCCTCGTCGCTGTCGTGGTGGCTATCTCCATCGTGGTGGCTGTCATCTTGGTTTTCATTGTATCCCGTGCTCGATGCAGTCACTGCCTTCTCGAGGTCGGGCCCAGGTGACGGGCCCGTGGTTGTCATGATCCGTCTCTGCTGCTGAGTACTGAATGGTAGCAGAAGAAGATCGATTCAGCTCAGAAGACCTCCGATTCTCTCGCTCGCTCTCGACCTCCTGAAACCGGACCACCTTTAGTCGTCCGTCCAGGCGTCATGAGCAGGTGGGCAATGGGCAAGCTGCCTCCAATCGAGTGTTCCAACGCCGAGTGCTGCGTGTGAGTGCGTTCAGTACGAAGCAGTTGTGATGGATGGATATGAGTAGTACGCATGCAAACTCTATGTATAGCTAGCTCGTCGAGGTACACCGTCTCGAGACCAGGGCCAGGACGATGCTCGGCACGTCGAGTTGCGCAAGAGATGGGTGGTAAACGAAGAGCGATCCGATCGGAAATCACCGTCGGCGCTCGGCAAGCTCGGCATCTGGCGCATGTACGGATCTCCGTGGAGTTCCGCGCCACGAGGGTAACACGTGGCAGGAAGGAATCCACGTGGACCAGATGGTCGGCACGTGCCAGCCACGTGTTTACCGTTATATTGTTACTACAATATCTTGTAAAATGCACTGATTGTTGTAATAGCATTGATTAGGATCAGGATGCTAATGGATCGACGCACTATCAGTGACGTTGTGTCCATCTGGTCAGTCAAAGTGTCGTTCGCGATCGTCCGTCTGTTACTTACTGCGTCTGTCGTTCTGAACTTTCGGCCAGCCGACACCATGTCGATGCTCGACGACTGTGAGTAGAGTAGACCGAGTACTGTGCTGCTGCTGACCTGTCAGTTGTCGAGCACGCCGCTGGGCCATCAGGACCTGCGCGCTACGGCTCGCCAAGCGGAGCACCAACGCGGCAAGGCGGTCTGTCGCATGTCGAGTACGAAGGGTTCGAGGTCGACGAGCATGCGCGTGATGAGCCGTCAGCTCGGGTTCTGGCTGTGAGTTTGACCGTAATGCTCTGTTCTGGGCTGCGACTGATATGTTAGCTTGAGACCGGCTTCGTGCCCTCGGCCAGGACGTCGGGCGCGCTGCCGCCGATGTTCTCGCTCGTAACGGTACAATACACACCACCATCGGACATCCTGCAACTAACGTCTGCGAACAATATCCTATTCCTAGCAACATACCCCCTTACAGTTGTGATCATCGACCTAGAGCACCCCAAGGACCTCATCACAGTCGACCTCCCTCGGCCGTCGGCGGACAAGGGCCACGCACATCGAGATGTGACCGTCACGGCGCTGTATGCCGACCCGACGGCTCGGCATCTGATCATCACCACGTCGACAGGGGATGCCTTCTACCTGCCTGTGATACAGGGTCTGCCTGCGTCTCAGCAGCGAAAACCCAGGCCGCTGCGCTTGAGGCAAACCGTCACCTCCGTGGCATGGAACCCGACAGCATCAGATAAGAGCGACGATGCGCACTCACCGCCACCGACTGACGTCCTGCTCGGCTGTGCGAATGGGACCATCCTATCACTACCCCTGCCACCGCAAGAGGACATCTTCAAGATTGGCAAGGGTCTCGAGCGTGACCTGCAGACGGTATACACGCTCCCGGACAACGAGGCAGTCACAGGCATAGCCTTCGGCTTCTGGAGGGAGCAGAAGCGGGACAAGCGAGCATGGGTTGTGGCGTCGACCAAGGACCGCATCTACGAGGCGCAGGGGGCTGTGTCCTCAACGCACGCGGGTGGGAAGGGTGGGGGTTGGGCCGAGGAGCTGTTCAAGACCGTGCGCGAGCTACCGCCAAAGTCACAAGAGTACCCCGGTGACCCGCCGTCCTCGCAATTACGGACCTTTACCCACTCCATCGATGGCAGCTCGACCCTCCCGCCCGCATCAGCTATCGCCTGGCTCAATGCCCAGGGGCTGTACCACTCTCCTCTGTCACATAAGCCATCAACCGACGTCCTCCAGAAACCCTCTCTGCTTCCCTTCCCCCCGGCACCCGTGGCTGACGCACCCTCTGGCTTCCGCCGCGCTGCTGCGCCCGCACCAGGTCCACCACCAATACCCCAGTCCGTTGCCATCTCTCAGTGGCACTGGCTGCTGCTGTATGAGAACAGAATTGTTGCCGTCTCACGTGAGAACGAGAAGGTCGTATGGGACGAGACGATTACCCTCGGCCCGGGTGAAAAGGCGCTGTCCCTCTCGTCCGATCCTGTCTCGCGCACATTCTGGGTCGCGACGACCAGCTCGATCGTCGAAGTCGTCGTCGAGAAGGAGGACAGGGATGTGTGGAGGGCGAAGCTGGAGAAGGGGCAGTTCTCCGACGCCTTGCAGTACGCCTCGACGCCTGTACAGCGGGATATCATCCGATCACGGCAAGGTGACGCACTCTACGACGAGGGCAAGTACCTCCTCTCCGCGCGAGCGTACGCCGAGTCGTCCCGAAGCTTCGAGTTTGTCACCCTCCGCTTCGTGGACGCGGACGAGCGCGATGCACTACGAGCCTACCTCCTCGGTCGGCTAGACAAGCTCGACAAGAAGGACCTCACACAACGCATGATGATCGCCACGTGGCTGCTCGAGATATACCTCAGCAAGTGCAACACGCTCGAAGACCTGATCGCGGCCGAATCCGCCACATCAGACGTCGAGAACCTCCACATTGAGCGCACGATCGTCGAGGAGGACCTCAAGTCCTTCATCAAGGACTACAAGGCCAACCTCGACTCGCGGGTCGTGTACGAGCTCATTCTCGGACACGGCAGGACTGATCTCTACCTCTACTTTGCAGAACTGAACAAGGACTACGACCGCATAGTGGAGCACTGGATCACCGAGGAGGAGTGGACGAAGGCGATCGACGTGCTGAGCCGGCAGGACGACCTGGAGCTGTACTACCGCTTTGCGACTGTGCTCATGCGCAACGTGCCCCAGCAGACAGTCGAGGCATGGATGCGCCAGCCAGCTCTCGACCAACGGCGCCTCATCCCCGCACTCCTGCAGCAACGGTCTGAGCCTATCCCGACAAACCAGTCAGTCAAGTACCTCGAGCACATCATCCACAACGGCTCCACCAATCCGACCCTCTACAACCTCCTCCTGACCTTCTACGCGTCCGCCGAGGACCCCGACGACGGCCCCCTCCTTCGCTTCCTCCAGACCTCGCCCGACGACCCGATCTCCGAAAAGCCCTACTACGACCTCGACTACGCGCTGCGCCTCTGCAAGGCCAAGGGGCGGATCCAGCCGTGCGTGTTCATCTACTCCCGCATGGGGCTGTACGAGTCGAGTGTCGCGCTCGCCCTGGAACGCGGGGACCTCGAGCTCGCCAAGCTCAACGCCGACAAGCCCGAGGACGACGACGCGCTGCGCAAGAAGCTCTGGCTCCAGATCGCGAAATACGTCGTGCAGGAGAAGAGCGACATCAAGAGCGCGATGAAGTTCCTCGAGTCGACCGACCTCGTCAAGATCGAGGACATCCTGCCGTTCTTCCCGGACTTTGTGGTCATCGACGACTTCAAGACGGAGATCTGTGCCGCGCTGGAAGACTACAGCGCACGGATAGACGAGCTCAAGCTCGAGATGGCGGATGCGACGCGCTCCGCCGAGTCGATCAAGCGGGACATCGAGGCGCTCTCGACGCGGTTCGTGGCGGTAGAGCAGAGCGACAAGTGCTGGCGCTGTGGGCTGGGCGTGACGACGCGGCAGTTCTACGTGTTCCCGTGTCAGCATGCGTTCCACGCGGACTGTCTCATCCACATGGTGTGTTTCGATTCGCAAAGACAAATAGGAGCCACACTAACCACAGGCAATGGAGTATCTCCCTTCACCGGCGCTGCGGCGTATCTTGCACTTGCAGAACGACGTCGTGCGGTCAGAAGCAGGAGGGAGGGCGCTGCTCTCGTCGAACTTCAATGGCAGTGGACACGGCACACCGCGCCGGAACGACGCGTCGGAGTTCTTTGCTGCGCCGGGCCGTAGGATCGCAGCTGCAGGCGACAAGTTGCGGGAGCTCATCGTCCCCGATGCATTGGCACAGGCAGTCAGCGGTGGGAAGAAGAAGCGGCACGTCGATCCGGCGGACTTGGAGGCGGCGAGAGCGGAGCTGGACCAGCTGGTCGCTGGGGTGTGTCCTCTGTGTGAGGGGTCTATCGTAGGCATTGACAAGCCGTTCGTGAAGGAGGAAGAGGACGGCGGGGATTGGGCGGTGTGAGCGGTGTGAGCGGTTGTACTATACTACTATACATAAAGTAGATGCACGAGAGCATGCAATGCAACACAGTTATTTACAAACCCATACGACTGCGACAGGAATAAATGCAGGAGATTTATCGTTTGGACCAAGCTGCCTTCGTTTGCCAAGTCACTTAGGGTTGAGGAGTGTCATGTACAGACAACTCAGCACGAAGCAACAGATCGACAAGTCAGACCACTTGCTGCAGCCGTCAGTCTGGGATACTTTGCGAAACATTGGACATGTCATTCATTTGTCATCTATCGAGAGAGTGTCTACGGCAAAGGAGGGGATCGCTGGAGCCGAGTGGCCGAAGTGGAAGTGCTAGTATCTACAAGAGAAAGTGCTTCGAGTCAGAAATCGCGGTCACACCCAACTCACCATGAAAGTTCAGCTAGCAGACGCGTCGCGCTTGCTAGCAGATGCCTCACGCTTGCTGGCGGAGGCGTCGCGCTTGCTGGCAGAAGGATCGCGCTCGTCGATGAGGAGGTCGCGCTTGCTGGCGGAAGCCTCGCGCTTGCTCGCAGAAGCCTCGCGCTTGCTCGCAGAAGCCTCGCGCTTGCTGGCTGAAGCCTCACGCTTGCTGGCGGAGGGGTCACGCTTGCTGGCGGAAGGGTCGCGCTTGCTGGCGGAAGGGTCACGCTTGCTGGCGGAGGCTTCACGCTTGCTGGCAGATGGGTCGCGCTTGTCGGCCATGGGGACGGTTACGGCTTGCTGGATGATCGATTTGACACGCTCGGTGAAGTCGCGGAATGCCTTCTCCAACTCACTGAATACATCCACCACAAGGCTGCGCTTGCCAATGCCGATGCCCTTCCCGACTTGCTGAAGCATGGAGCCAAACTCACTGAGGAATGACCTGATCTCCTCGTCGCGCTTGCTGGCCGAGGGGTTACGCTTGCCGATACCGATACCCTTCCCGACTTGCTGGATCACAGAGCCAAGGTCATTGAGGAACGACCTGATTTCCTCGTCCCGTTTGCTGGCGGAGGGATCGCGCTCGTTGACCTTGGACTGGAGCATGGTGGCTGCCTCTCCCGCCAAGGTGCGCAGGCGGTAGACAAACACTTGCATTGCCACTTGGAGCTGAGAGACAATGGGGATAGGGACGCTGCGCTTGCTAGCAGAGGGCTTCAAGTCACCGGTGAGAATGCGCATCCAGTCTTGCAGCAGACTCTTGATGTGCTCGAGGGCCGTGAGAACCTCGCCGACCGCAGGTACACCCGAAAAGTCGCGCTCGTCGAGGGAGAGATCGAGGTCGCCGGTGTCTTGGGGAAGACCATTGTAGTGCTCGAGCCACTTAACGGCGAGCTGCAGGAAGGAGACAAAGACATCGATGAGCTCATCGATGAGCTCTTGAGGGACTTCGATGTCTCCTGCCACTTCGGGAACGACGTCGAGCTCACCCACATCGCGCTTGGTGCCAGTCACAGTGTCGAGGCCAGACTCCACGTCGAGATCGGGCAGGGGGGCGGGCACAGGCTTGGGAGTGATGTCGTCGAGACTCACGCCTTCGAAAGTGGAGAGCAGGAAGTCGATGACCGCGGGAGGAAGTCCAGAGAGGAAGTCGAGCTCGGGCGGTAGGTCAAGGTCGGGAAGGTCTCCGCCGACGTCGGGTACGGGCTCGGGCTCGGGGGGCGGTTCGCGCTTGGGTATGGTAGCTGCAAAGGCCGATAGGGCGATCGTGGGGGCGAGAGCGAGAATGGAGAGTCTCATCTTGCAGTGTGGTGTGAGAGGAGATGTCTGCTATGAGCACTGAACGTGGTCGAGAAGCATAGAAAGCTGGTAAGGAGGGAGTGCGTATGCTACCACACAAGCCGTGCCATGCTTGCACGAGCATGATGGTGACACGGATGGGAAGATGAGTTGGGTCATGGGCGAGGCAATGAAAGATGGGTTCCCAGGAGACAGCACAGAGGAAAGTACAGGCGATGTGGGACAGAGGCTCAGCAGAGGAGGTAATGTGAAAGGAGGGTGGGGCTAATCTCAGATCACGACGACCACAGCGATACGTGATGAGAGAGTGGAGTGTCACGATAGAGAAAGGGTGAGTAGCAAGCAACGGAAAGGCAATGACGAGGAAAGTAGGAGGCAGTGATGAGCAAACTGGGAGGGAACGACGAGGAGAGTAGGAGGCAGCGATGAGCAGTCTGGGAAGGAGTGACGAGCAAGCTTGGAGGCAAGAGACCAAACTCACCTAGTATGCAAGAAGGAAGCGATTATATTGCGGTGAGAAGTGAGAAGTGAGAACAAGAAGAGGTGGGGAAAAGATCAGTCGCGGCCTCAGAGGCTGGGTTGATATACCCACTGTGAGAGAGGGTGAGTCAACCAAGGAAGGTGGGGATGGCGAGGAAGGTGGTGAAGGCGGGCAGGGCATTCCCAGAGGCAGGAGAGCCGAGGTCAACCACAATTGAGGAAGGTGAGGAAGGTGATGAGGACCCCAGTCGTCAAGTGAAATCAGTCGCGTGCAATCTCGCCCCTCTTTGCCTCCCCCACCTCGTGCCCCCGCCTCGTGCCCAACACGCCATCTCGATCGAGTCCAAAGGTCTCGGCGCCGCGCAGGATGCTACCATGGTGACGAGGACGGGTGCGAGAGTGGGCTTGGCGACGCTAGTCGTGAGAAAGGGGTCTGGTGGGTGCACGAGGGCTGTGCCAGGCGTGCAAGGCGGGTGCGTGGGGCGTGAGAAGGGCGCACGGAGGGCGCATGGAAGGGCGCAGGTGATCGGAGGTGCTCGACGACGAGGGAGGTCGCGCCGACGCCACCTGCTGCGCAGGGAGGTGGTGGGCCTGCTAGCCATCTTCTTCCCTATCTCTGGGGCGTCGTTAGCTCGCCGTTGGGCTGTGAGAGTGATACAGTGCTCGAGCACTACGTCGCGTTGCGTCTCATCTCGTTTCTGGGGTGAGCGGCGTCTGAGCAAACAAGCATCCTGCATGAGTGCTTGTGCGATGTGGTGCTCGCCTGAGGGCCCATGACAATGACAGAAGGTCATGATACGTTAGTGCTATCAGTGATCAGTGAGTTGCACGGCAGGAGGTTGCTTCGCGTATTATCAGTGCTATAGTCCGAGCTGTGGTCAGCTATCAGTAGGTTCCTCAGCCTCGGGGATTGAGCTGATACTCACTCATTGCCTATCAGGGGCGCAGCAGTGCCCTCAACGGTGCCATGGCCCAAGCTGCAGCAGCCATCATGAGTGCTTGACTGATCGCACTGCCAAAGGCTGCATACCTGAGTCCTGATGTGGAGACAGTGACTCCCCCGCCAACAACCTTCGACGTATTGTGCTAGGTCTAGTCCTTCCGTCCTCTCGATGCGAGCGATGCAAGGCTGCCAAAGCCTGCGCGTGGGACTGTGCCTACACTCTTGCCGCCAGGTCGCACGGGAGAGAGGAAGGTGGGTATGACACCGTCACCGCTCTGCCATTGTCAGCGGGTGCAAGGGTTGCTCTCCTTCCTTCTGACTCACATTCATGATCGGGTCCCAGGTGAAGGCAGCAGGTGCAGCACCACCGAGTATACGCCGCTTCTTCTTCTTATCAGCAGGCGCAGCCTCCTTGGCCGGTGCATCGTCAGCAGCTGCTGCCTTGATGTTGTCAGATGACGTTTCGCGCAGAGGCTTCTTCTGCCGTCAGCTATGCTCATACCATAGCCTCACCTCAGCCTTTGGCTTCTTCTTGACTGCCTCATCGTCCGACTCAGTGGGACTGGTCTTGCGAGACCGCGGTTTTGTGGCCGCTGCCTTGGTCTTGGCCTTTGGCTTCACAGGCGATGGTGTTGGCGATGCTGATGGCGTTGCCACGACCTTCTTTGCTTTCGCTGCCTTTGCCACAGGCTCAGCAGCCTTTGATGCTCGCAGATCAGCCAGCTCGCTCTGCACTTGTCAGCATGACACTCCCGCACTACTGCTCACCTCCGCCTCCGCCAGCCTCTCGTTCTCCACCTGCAGCGCCTTGGCCTTCTCTTTCAACCTGGCGTACTTTGCGTCCATGCGCTCCTTGTACTCCTCAAAAGCTTCCTGGGCCTCCTCCGCTTTCTGTGTCTGGTCCCTGACCTCCTTCTTCATCGCTCGGAGTTGTGAACGCAGCTCTGTGAGCTCCTCATCGCCAGGGATCGCTTTGCTTGCCCCGTCTGATTGCAGCTGCTCGACCTCACGCCGCGCCTCCTTCTCCTTCTCTCGCAAGCTCTTGTTTGCCCTCTCAAGCTCGGAGACCTTGGCCTCCAATGCTGACAGCTCTGCTCGTGTCCCAGACTGTGACAACTCGAGCGCCTTGGCCTTGTCCTCCGCCGCACGCTGGTGGGCCAGCGACGTGTTCGCAGACTCGAGTGCGTTCTGACCGTCAGTGCTATCACATATATCACCGACCTCCAGCTCTGCGATACGCTCGTCCTTCCCACTAGACTCGGAGAAGAGACTAGTCTCACGCGCTTGAAGCTTGGCAATTCTGTAATCGCGCCGAATGAGCTGCGCCTCGATCGACTTTAATTTCCGGTCATTGTCAAGCCGCAACAACTCTTCCTCGGCAGCAGTAAGAGCAGCCTCGCGCTCCTTGAGCTTCAAGAGATTCCCAGCCTCAATGTCAGCTATGTTTCAACCCCATCCACCACGTACCACTGCTCGCTCGGCCTCCAGGAGCGCATTGGAGCTGGCGACGGTCTGCTCCATCCTCCTCAGCTTCACAGTCGCATCCTCCATCTGAAACCTGGCCAACGCCTCCCTGTTGTTCACCTCCTCCAAAACATGTTGATGCTCTTTCGCTTCAGCAGCAGCCTTGCGCTACACGTCAGTACCACGCCCACATCACACCTCACCTCGATGGCATGCAGCTTGCGCACGAGCTCCTGAACCTGCCCCTCGAGATTGCTGATCCTCGCCCTCGTCGGGCCCGGCGTCCCTGGGGCATCGTTGTCCGACGCCGCACCGGGGCTGTACACATCCGCTACTCTATCTCTGCGTCGTTGCCTCGGCGGTGTAGTCGACATCGTAGATGAAGGAGAGAGTGCGAGGGTCAGTTACCAGTTACCCAGACGTTTATCTCGGCTGATCATTTGTTTACATCGACCACTATCATCGGACCTTAAAACATCCACCCGGTTAGACGTACCGGGGATGCCGAGTACGAAATCACGTCGCGACTGGAAAGCAATGTTCTGACGCGCTCACTCCGACATCCACATCCAGCATCGAACAATGGCCAGCCAGTCAGAGGAATGGCTCGCGAACGCAAATGAGGCACTCGAGCTCCGGATGGGTAGGGGCTTGATACGGTGTGCGCTGACACGCAGTCCGGGCCGAGGAGGATGAGGAGAGCATGCCGGACAGCGAGGAGGACCAGGCCGCTCTGAACGCGTTCGGGCCAGACTTCACATACCCCATCTTTGGTGACCAGGAGAAGATCTTCGGGTACAAGGGATTGGAGATCAAGGTGGGCCTCGAGAAGTCATGATGGTGCTGATGAGCTAGCTGCACTTCGCATCCGGGAGCTTGAAGCAGTACCTCCACATCGAGTACACGGACAAGATCAGATCCGAGGACACCCCAGCCGATGACATTGAGGGGACGCTGTACAAGTTCATCCCGTCTGACTATACAAAGTCGGAGAGCGCGTTCACTACTACTGTTGAGGAGGATGCCAAGAGCTTCAAGCCGCTTGGAGAGAAGATCGCATCGTATGTTCGCCCAGCAGTCAGTGGGAAGGGCAAGGGCAAGGCGAATGGCGCTGCGCCGCCCCCATCTGAGGACGACGACGGGGCAGTAGTGTACGAGGTGTACCACGTAAGTGACCTTATATAGCTCTACTCACTCCAGTCGACATGGAAGACCCCAGGCTTCCGGGAATACCACAGGCGGATGCAGATCTTCATTCTACTCTTCATCGAGGGAGGGAGCTACATCCAGGAGGACGAGGAGGTGTGGGAGTTCTTCACTCTGTGAGTCGGCAAAACGCCTATAGCTGATAACAGGTACGAGAGGCGGAAGCGTGAAGACGGCACGTTCACGTACCACTTCGTAGGCTACACTTCGGTGTACCCCTTCTGGTGCTTCCCGGATATGGTGCGCGTCCGCCTGAGCCAGTTCGTCATCCTCCCCCCGTATCAGCACTACAGCCACGGATGTGAGTACTACCAGTAGAGCGTGGCCTGACTCCAGCCCAACTGTATCAGGCGCTGTTCTCCTATGTTCGCGGGAAGGAGGGCGTCGCCGAGCTCACAGTGGAAGACCCTGCCGAGTCGTTTGAGGACCTGCGTGATCGCAATGATCTGCGCTTCCTAGTCGAGGAGGGTGTGCCGGAGGACCCGATGTTCCTCAAGGGCGTGGGCGTCGACGACAAGGGGGAGCGTGGCGAGTGGGAGACAAAGACGAGAAAGAAGTACAAAATCGCACAAGTGAGTACCAAACACGGCAGATATGAATGATGCTCATACCAGCGCCAATTCGACCGCCTGCTCGAGATGCTGCTACTGCGTCAACTCGACCGCTCAGATGCCGAGAAGGTCCGAGCCTTCCGCCTGCAGGTCAAGGGACGGTTGTACCGCTTCAACTATGTGAGTATGTGTACCTTGACATAAGCTGACGACAGGAAATGCTCTCCCAGATGACACCAGAGGAGCGCAAGGAAGCGCTTGCGAAGACATATGACGGCGTCGTCGAAGACTACGACCGCATCCTCGAAATGACCTTCCACTAGACTCCGCTCTGCTGCTGAGTTTGCCTGGATCTATAGGCCCAACCCCTCCCCCAGATATTGTAAACCCTTAGTGACATAGTGACCGATGATATTGTGCAATGCTAGCAACTCTACGCAGCCTTTCTCACCCCTCGACCTTCCACAGCGCACGCGAGCGCTTCGGCTTGCGCGTGACCTGAACTCCCATGCCGTCCCCGTCGTCCCTCAACGCAAGAACGACGCTCTCCTCCATCTGCGGTCCTCCCCGGCCAGCTGCGAGCTTCTTACGCTGCGCGATGGCGCGCTTTGCGAACGCGAACCGGTCCTGCATGAACGGGACAGGCAGTTCCGGGCTCTCGACGCAGTGCTTGAACAGCTCGAACGGCAGAGGGACATAGGCGTTGAGTAACCGTGGGTCGGTGTGCAGTGCGCCCTGTGGCTCGGCGGCCAATTGCGCAGGCAGGGCACGAAGCAGAAACTCGAGCACGTCTGCGCGCAACCGGTCCGAGTACTCGCCGTAGGTAATCTGATCTCCCCACCCACCGCCGTTGGCCGTGTACGAGTCTGCTGGGAGCGGGTGGACCCACTGCACAAATTCGAGGACGTTGTCGGCGGACAGCGTCTCCCTGCACACCTCGTAGGCATGGTGCACGAGCTCAGGCATGTTGCCGAACAGGTACGCCGTGGCCAGCACAGCACGAGCGTTCGTAGGGTTGACAAGGTGCCCTGCGGGGTCTGCCGTCAGCATCATTGATACATCAAACGCACTGTAGAGGTGCTGGAGAGCAATGTACACAGCCTACTGTCAGTTCAAGCCGCTCGCACGACTCACCTCCTCGGTGATGTTACCATCAGTGAAGGCGAGCTGCATAGTGCTCCCTGGCGGCAGGGACTCAATGAGATGAGCAAGATACGGGCTGCGTGCGAGGATTACTAGTTGTCAGATCGTTCTATACCGCTTACTCACGGCGGTGAAGCTTGACCGACGATTGGAAGAACACCACCTGCACGTCTGCAAAGCGCTGATGACAGAAGCCCGTGTTGAAGATGTAGCTCTGCATGTCGGCAGCAAAGGATGGTCCGCTGATACTGCAGCTGTCAGCAACATCTCGCGAGTTGGCGTACTCATTGTTCACTGCCTTGGAGCTCCCCGCGTCTCCTTGCGAGTTCTGCGACGCATGGACACCGTTGGGCAACCCGGCGACCGGCGCGCCGCCGAGCGGAGTGGTCGAGGCAGAGCGAGCAGCCATGGCGCTGGGGTAGGAGGCGCTCGCTAATGCAAAAGGTTTTGTCCCGGAGCTCGAGGTGATGCTCGCCTAGTCTTTACGCTGCGTTGGGCTGCAGCTACGTGCTTTCGAGGACAGAAAGAGTGGACTGAGTAAGAGCAACGACAGAAAGTGGAGGGATCAAAATGCGAAATGTCAAGATGACACCTGACCGGTCTTGCCACCTAGCGAGCAACAAATATCGACAACGCTCTCATCCTCACCTTGATTCTCGTCACTTCAGAGTCTGGCACGACTCAGCGGGACAGATGAACCACCCCATGCGCCGCCATGGGCACCGGGGTCCGCGCGTCGAGGTCGTGTCGGAGACGCCAGGGGGCGCCGATGCGCCCCCATTGACGGTGACCATGCTCGGCGCTGGTCAGGAGGTCGGTCGGTCGTGCTGTGTGATTCAGTATCGAGGGAAGACGGTCGTCTGTGATGCGGGACTGCATCCGGCATACCCTGGGCTGGGTGGTCTGCCCTTCATCGACGAGCTCGACTGGTCGACCGTTGACGCCATCCTGATCACTCAGTAAGGGCGAGTTGTGAGCCGCTACTGACAGTAGCTTCCATGTCGACCATGCCTCTGCTCTGCCGTATATCATGGAGAAGGTGAGGGGCTCGCAATGTTCGCTGGCTAACGGCAGACCAACTTCAAGGACGGCAACGGCAAGGTGTACATGACGCACGCTACCAAGTCGATCTACACTCTGACGATGATGGATACTGTGCGGATCAAGTGGGTTGAGCTGTCCCGGACAGGGCTGATGCCAGCGACAACCACGCCGAGGCGGGGAAGCTGTACAACGAGGCGGACGTCACAGCATCAGTGGAGCTGGCTATCACTGTCGACTACCACCAGCAGATCACCGTCTCTGGAGGACTGCAGTTCACGCCGTATCATGCAGGACACGTCCTAGGCGCGGCGATGTTCCTCATCGAGATCGCGGGCCTGAAGGTGCTGTACACTGGCGACTACTCACGAGAAGAGGACCGGCATCTGGTCATGGCGGAGGTGCCGCCGGTGAAGCCCGACGTGCTCATCTGCGAGTCGACGTTTGGCGTGCACACCCTCCCGGATCGCAAGGACAAGGAGGAGCAGTTCACCACCCTGGTTAGCAACATCGTGCGGCGAGGCGGCAAGGTACTCATGCCTATCCCGTCATTTGGCAACGGTCAGGAGCTGGCACTCCTGCTCGACGAGTACTGGAACAACCACCCCGAGCTGCAGGGCATTCCGGTATACTTCGCATCTGGTCTTTTCCAGCGAGGAATGCGAGTGTACAAAACATACGTGCACACAATGAACTCGAACATCCGCTCCAGGTTCGTACGACGAGACAACCCCTTCGAGTTCAAGTTCGTCAAGTGGCTGAAGGACCCGAAAGACAGGCGGAAGTACAACCTGAACCAGCCGTGTGTGGTGATGGCGTCGGCACAGTTCATGTCGTTTGGACTGTCACGCGAGCTGCTGGAGGAATGGGCACCTGATCCGAAGAACGGCGTGATTGTGACGGGATACTCTATCGAGGGTACGATGGCGCGCACGCTTCTCGGCGAGCCGGATACGATCGAGTCACTTCGAGGCGGAAAGAAGATCCCACGGCGGTGTACGGTCAAGGAGATCAGTTTCGGTGCGCATGTCGACTATGCGCAGAACTCGAAGTTCATCCAGGCTATCGGGGCACCGCACGTCGTCCTGGTGCACGGCGAGGCGAGTCAGATGGGCCGTCTGCGAGCAGCCCTGCGCGACATGTACGCCACACGAGGGCAGGAGATCAACATCCACACGCCGAAGAACCTCGAGCCACTGACACTGTCGTTCAAGGCGGAGCGGGTAGTCAAAGCGATCGGCAGGCTGGCCGAGGAGCGGCCATCGCACGGTGCCCACGTCAAAGGTCTGCTCGTGTCCAAGGACTTTTCGTACACCCTTCTCGACCCGAAGGACCTGCGCGACTTCACAGGTTTGAACACGAGCTCGATCGTGCAGAAGCAGTCATTGCCGATCGGAGTAGACCTCTCAGTGGTCCGCTGGCACCTCGAGGGAATGTACGGCGAGGTGCAGGAGTCGCAAGACGAGGAGGGGCGGAGTGTGTTGACTGTAAGTGGCTAGAGCCGTCAACCTCAGCCTCAACTGACATCAGGTGATGAACGCTGTCCGGGTAGTGCGCATCTCCGACGTCGAGATACAAATGCAGTGGGTCTCGAACACCAGCAACGACATGATCGCCGACAGTGCGCTTGTCGTGTTACTGGGCATCGACAGCTCTCCAGCGACTGTGAAGTGTGAGTAGTGTGCAGCATACTGTGCAGCCCTGATCCCAGTGACATCCAACCCACACCCACATTCACACTGCCACAAGGCGCCCGAGCCCGAGTCCGACTTCGACACGCTCGAGATGTTCCTCGAAGCGCACTTCGGCAACGTCATCCGCCCACCAGCGGGCGACGAGGATGAGCTGACCATGAAGGTCACGGTGGACGGTGACACCGCGATTGTTGATCTAATCTCGATGGTGAGTGGAGTGAAGAGCCGGCGCTAACGGGCAGAAAGTAGAGAGCGAGAACGAGGAGCTCAAGGGGCGGGTAGAGAGCGTGCTGGGTATGGCGTTGACGACGATGACGCCCTTGAGCCGGCTGTATGTCGGGCAGGAGCTGAAGGAGGAGGATGTCGCAACGGGCCAGGTTGTAGAAGTCGCATAGATGCACTGCTGCATAGATCACAATCTGGACATGCGCTCGCTCTACTCTGCAGGGCCAACCACTCGTCTGGCCAGGATCCACGGGGCATCACATCCTCCCAACAATCGTACATTGACATAGTACTATAGAATGTATACACTTCCTCTCTACAAGTGGCTAGATCCCCGGGCGCGTCTGGAGGAACTCCGGAACCAGCCCCGCACCGGTACCCAGCCCACTGCCCGGGTCCGGGCCATCAGGCGGACGAACGAGCGGGCGGTCGCCCCGCGCAGCACGCCACTTGTTCGTCACCTCGTACACCTCGTCGTCCGCGAGGATACTGTACTTTTTCAGCCACTCCTCACCCGCCTCCCAGTTGCGGTGGTCGAGCACATCGTCGCCGTGCAGCGTAAAGTCTGTAATGTAGCCGTGGAACGCCTCGACGAGGTCGTATCGCCCGCGCATGAGGATCATGCGGTCCCGCATAGTCGGGAAGAGGATGCCGTCGATCGCGTGCTCGTGCGGCATCGTGCGCTGCACGTCCGTGGGCTGCAGACTTGGTGGGAGCTTGTACTCGTGATTTATGCGGAAGCTGTGGTCAGCAAGGAACACATGGTGGGGGGTCTGCCTTTTTCGTTGGCTTACGCACTTGTTCAGGTGATACGTGATGAGCTGCAGCGCTTCCGTCTTACGCTCCGTCGCCTCCTCCCCCTCCATCGACTTGCGGAGTTCCTCCTGCAGTCGCCGCCGCTCCTCGACTTGCGCTTGTGTCATGTTGTTCGGGTTCGTCACGATAGCAGGCGATGGCGGCTGGTCCATCGCCTTGTTTGTCAGATGCGCAACCGCTGCTCGCAGGTTGCGCTGGTGTTCTGCCTCTGGGCTCTCGTGCTTTCCGTCAAAATCCCGTCCGGAGCCAGGAGTGGACGATGGTCCCCGAACAGAAGACGGTCCGACGTCACCACTACCGCCGCTAATGCCCAGTGTCATCGGCGGTAGTCGCCCACTGCCCGGCTGATGTTGCTGGTGATCGAGCCCGCCGAGTCCCATCCCCATCCCAAGGTCCATCATGCCGTGGCTGCCTCCATAGTGGCTACTGCTGCTCGATGGGCCGGCAGTACCGGTCCCCTCGCCTGGTGCTGGTCCGCCGCCACCCATACGCACGGGGAAGCCGGGCAACGACGTGTAGTTGGATGGTCCGGGCGTAGCCTGTGGCTGCTGATAGGGGTTTGTCTGCTGCTGTTGCTGTAGTGAGCCATACTGCTGTGGGCTGCTGAGCGACGGCCCAGCGGTTGAGGAGCTATTGGGGTCCAGTCCAAGGTGCTGGAAAAGGAAGTCCCATGCGCCAGGTTCGGAAATCGGCTGGTCACTGGCGTGCTTCTTGAGGCTCTCGCGCGTCAACTCCTCGATGGGTGACTCACTCGCCCGCTTGCGCTTCGCTGCCGGCGGTACTGGCGGGAAGTGGCTCATCGGCTCCTTGTCCTTGCCAGTAGAGTGCTTCTTCTTGTACGCCTTGAGCGCCATGAACGCGTCAAAGGCGGTGTCCGTGTCTTGGCGGTTGAGAAGAGCGTCGAGTTGTTGCGACGTGAGGCCAAGCTTGGGCAGGCAGGAGCTGATGCCTACGGGTGTGAGCGGACACCTCATGACAAAAGCCGTGGAACTTACCATCGCCAATGAAAGATGCCATCGATGCGATCATCTTGCGCAGGTCCTTGTTCTCCTGCAGCAGATTGCGAACCAGCAGAAGGACCAGCTCCATGCGCTCCTCCTTGTTCGCGGACAGGATCTCCACACGTGCTTCAAGGTCGCGGATCTGCAGTCAGCATTGAGCTCTGGGTGCATGGCAGTGCTCACGTATTGTTGCTTGCGGAGGCGGAACTCGCGCTGTGCGATGCGGTTCTGTGCTTTGCGGATTTGCGTTGCTCTAGAGTCAGCAACAGTCCGTCGCGAAGAGCAGGCCCCTCGCGCATGATCCAGATGGCCATTGCGATATCAGAGATGAAGGCTGCTGCACCTCATAGCTCCACGATGACCGTCTTCTCCCTCCCCTCCCGGCACACTCACGAGCTCGTCTTCTTCTCCTCCTCTGGCGGCACGCTCCCCCGGCTACTGCTGTGATCGCTCATGTCTTCGTACCCCATCTTGGCGGCGTATTCAACAGGTCACCGATGTTGAGCAGTGGATGCGTTGTACAGATCGATCTCAGGCCCAGCGACTACTGCTCGCGATGGACCAGCCTTAGTCCCGCCGGCGTCAACGCACAAGGCGAGAGCAAGAAGATATCTGCCGACCGGCTGCCTGCCACTACTGCTGCTTGGTCTAGTTGCCTTGCCGCTGCTGAGTCAAGCAGCTCGATTACTCCTCGTATGCACGATCCTCGACGACCGTCAGTTCGCAGTGTCGCAGAAACCGCGGATGGCGAAGCTGTGCTAGTGTGAAAGAGACAGGATGAGTAAGTAGCGTTAGTGGCTGGGAGAGATGAAAAGGCGGAGAGATCTGTGGAAGCCTCCCAAGATGTCCGTCCCCAGTAAGCTCGACGGCGGAGAAGAGCGGTCGCAGATCCAATGGAACGTCGCATTCCAGCAGGCGGGGGATGCAGAGCAACTGCCGAGGCAATGCGATGGTGCTTCGAGATGCATAGTCTGATGAGTTCTCAACGCCTCCTGAACGTCTGAAGGTGCAGCAACAATCGCGCACGACCACGGTGACCAGGAAAGCCATCGCGTTCGATCAACCTTATCAAGGCCAATTGCTGACAACATCAGCATTACCCAATCGACCATATCGCATTCCATAACAACCGAGCGACACGACGAGAGGCTGGAGATAGGTCGTCGCGAACATCTGTAACAAGTACAAGTAGGCGGACGCAAGCAGTGGACACGAAAGCACAAGGATGATCGCGAAAGTCGTCGTCGCGATCGCGGCGATCGCGCTCCTGCACTGTACGCTGATGTCGAGGGCGATGAGCTGACAGCAGCGGCGTACTCGGCGTATGAGTGTTCGTACCTCCAGGATCAGAGGAGACGCGTGATGGGCTTAGCTGACGACAGACCTGAGTGCGCTCAAGGCATTGGGAACACCAGCAGCGAAGCTGCCCAACAGTGTGAGTGGGCTGCCGGGAGTAGGCCGTCCAGGATCGCAGCGACAGATCAACATTGGTCAGAGCTGGAGGTGTAGACGATCCACTGTGGCTGCTGCTGCTCGCTCCGCGTCCATCACGGCTTCCAGAGCCTCTCAATCACCCGGCACTGAGGGACCACGTCAAACGACGTACCGGATGAAGGGCCTAGAGGTCGATGTGGATTGCAGTTGGTCATGCTGCATGGCATACTAGCAGACTTGCGCGTCTCGCCCTGTTTCCGATTTCTCCTCATCTACTGGGATCGCAGAGCCTGCTGTTGACCGCGAGCGTTGAGCAGCGAGGTTGTGCTTTGCTTCATTGCAGTCTGTATGAGAACTAATGCTGACCCCAGATCATCATCGAGGCCGTCGTCTCACTCATCCTCTTCATCCCGGCCATCGCTCTCGCCTACGACCCGCTGGAACCCGTGACGTATCGTGGAGAGCTGGCCAAGCGGTATGTGTCTCTTTCAGGTGTACTCTGGCCATGATGGCCCAAAGACCTCTAGACACAATGAGCCTGTGCTCGTGTTTGTGTCCGAGTTTGGTGATCCCTTCGTGAGGCAGGCTGTTACCGCTGTGCTTCAGCAGAGGAAGGGCTGTTGCTACCGCGCCTCTTTGGACTCTACCGTTCAGCCTCCAACTTCGCCGCGTTCTTCCTCTCTCACCCTGCCCCTGCATCTGCCACCTGATCAGCGCTGTCGACTGTCTATAGCTGCTGGTCAAGACCCCGTATCTGTACTTGCACCTGCTTTGCCCTCGGCACGCACACTGACAGCAGCACCGCCGACGACCTCGACGCCCGGATGAACTTCATGCGCCTGAGCCCCCGCGGGGCCGCCCTGTTCGGCGACGCGCGGCCAACAACCCCGTCTCCAGCCCTGCGGTCATAGCACTTGTAGAGAGCTCCAGGTCAACACGCTACTATCATGCATGAGAATACGACTACAGAACAGTGCTGGTGTGCTACTGTTTGGCGGATACGCCCCCAAGAATGCGAAAGTGACTCTACTTCTGACCACATCAGCCTCGATCTCCTACACCCCCCGCTTCCTTCTTGTTCTTTTGCTGCCTCCCCCGTGTTCTCGTCCATTCTCGATTCCCTGCTCCTTTTGCTCAATCCTACACGACTCCGTTGTCCCTTCTTTTCTGCTCTTACTCCTCCCCAGTCGACTTGCGATTCGTATCCTTCTTTCCTTCCGTGCTTCCTTACCCTTTTTCCTCCTTCCTCCTTCCCCTCCCTCTCCCTCTCCTCTCCCTCTCCCTCTCCCTCTCCCTCTCCCTCTCCCTCTCCCTCTCCCTTTCTCTTCCATCACCCCCCCCTCAGCGCTTCGCGCTTAGGCCACAGCGACAGGATGCGGTTGCGGCCCCGGTGATTGTCAGGCAGACCCATTCACCAAAGCCGGCAACTGCATCGGCCTGCCGGTGATATCGATCGGCCCGCCCACATGGTGACCCTCCTTGTTCGGACCCATGCCCTTCATCGTCGGGTCGTACATGAGCTTCAAAACCCCCGTCGACACGAGGAAGTCGAATATCCGCCCTGACTTGTTCACGTCGATCTTCATCATCTTGCGCGCGTCTCGCCTCTTGAGCAGGCCCTTCCGCCGCTCATTCTCACGCAGGTACGTCTCCTTGATGAGGAGGTACGGCTTGGGCAGCACCCTGAGCTGCGAGCAGAGCGTCTGCTCCTCGTGCGAGAGGAGCTCGAGCGACGCCGCGTTCGCGAGGTTGAGCGGTGCGGGGGGTTTCCGCCCACCGTGGCCGGGCACGCGGGGCGTGGGGTCGCGGCTGGGGCCGCGGGAGTCGCCGTTGGCTCCAGTGGCGGACGGCGGCGGCGTGCCGTGCAGGAAGCGGTGTTGGCCCTGGTTGACGCGTGCGCCGGTGCGGATGATCTCGGTGGGTTCGCGGGAGAGCACGGGTCGGTATCCCGCGCGCGCGGCCTTGGCGGTCTCGTATGCCTCGCTCTCGGCGGCGGTGGTGATCCCAAAGCGGCGGTACTCTTGCAGCTCGGCGATGCGGCGGCGTAGTTGTTGCTCGTAGATGAGGCCTTCGATGAGGACCTCGAAGTCTTGCGCGGTCTGGAGCTTGGCGAAGACTTTGTAGCGGGAGATGAGTTCGCGCTCGTCTTTTGGTCGTTTGCGCTCGTTTGCCTGGATCTGAAAAGTCAGCAAGGGCCAGAGCAATGGAAGTCAAGGCAGGAGCAAGCCGGCCAGCAACTTGGAAATCTGAGCCCAAGACAGGTGTTGCTGAAAGCTATGTGCAGTCGACAAAGTAGCTCAACCTCAGGCTGATTGCAACACCTCCGTCCAGAGAACCCAAGAGTCCAAGGACCCAACGCCCCGTCCGAGGCCCTGATATTGCTTCGCTTGTAGACTACCGCTTACCACACTCACCCTCTTGTGCTCCGTCAACCCGCGCTCGAAAATCAAATCCTTCGCCGCCTCGCGCTTGTCCAGCTTGCTAAAGTAGATATCCAGCAACGCAAGCTTCACCTCCAGCTCGTCCTCATCCTCCACCTCCACCGGTGGATCGCTGACCACCTCGTCCCTCTTCCGCTTCTTGTTCTTCTTCCCACCCTCCTCCTTCACCTCCACCTCAGCCTCATCAGGGGGCTCCTTCTTCACCACGTCCTCCTCGTCCGGATCCCGCTTCGGCTTCACATCTGCGTCCACATCCACTTTCTCCTCTTCCTCATCGCCCTCGCCCTCGTCCTCATCCTCCCCATCTCCCTCCTCCTCCTCGTCCCCTTCGCCATCCTCGACCGGCTTCGTGACCTTTGCCTGCGGCTGCTCGTCCCCGCCATACTTGAACACGAGACCGAACTCAAAGTCCTTCACGACCAGCTCGGCGTCATTCTCGAGCTCAGTCTCGAACTCGAGACGGCCAGGCATGTACCCGCCCACCTCGTGGTTTGTGGGGGCAGACACGAGCGGCGCCATGGCCTCAGCAGGCGGCAGGGCGAGCGGCTTGCGCATCTCCTCTATTCGGGCCTTCTTTCTTGCCTGGAACTCGTCAGGGTCGATATCGAACGTCCGGTCCATCGGCGGCATGAACGTGTTGAAGCGCTGGTCCTCGAGGTCGTCGCTCTGCGGCATCTCGGAGGGCTTCTTCACCTCCGGCCCGTCCCCGACACCGAGGTAGACCTCGAGGTAGTGTTTCTCGCACTCTTCTTTCGTGCGCGTGCCGACATGTTCTGCGACTTCGATCCAGTTGCCCAAGCCGTGCAGGATGAGCCCGGAGATGAGGAGGAGCTCCTCGTCGGCGCCCCAGTCGTGTGTGAAGATGGGCGTGGAGTGTTGTTCCTGGGGTCAGCAAGCGCAAGGGTGGGGAAAGTGTAGCGATAAGCTACAGATCGATCAGGAATTGCAGGGAAGATGATCATGGTAACAGAACGGGGACCTAGTTCGTGGATTCACAGGCTGCTGAGCAAGTGTTCGACAGCATTGCGACCAGATCATTAGGAATAGACTGAACACTGTCCTCTGAACAGCCTCGACGTTGTCCTCTGAATGGGACCGTCTTCTGAACAAACCCTTTCGTCTGGACAGACTCGACATCGGCGTCTGAACAAACAGGCTCGATAATATGCTCTGGACAGACTCGACACCGTCCACCGAACATGCTCGACAGTGTCCTACCAACAGGCACTCGGCATGCTCAAGATACTGACTGAGATCATGCTGTCGAGCGAGCTCCCGTGTCAGATTGCTGTCGAGTATGACTTCAGCATCCTCTGAACAGCTGCCGAGCATGATCTCAGCAGCCTCTGGACAGCTTCCGAGCATGACTCCCTGTCGAGCATATCTCTCTGTCGAGCATGACTCTGCAGTCCCTCGAAAGCAGTCGAGCATGACTCTCCAGTCCTCAAGAAGCAGTCGACCATGACTCTGCAGTCACCGCAGATAACATTCAAGCAATATTTCGATTCCATAGCCTCAAACATCGCATGCGAGCTCGCTGACGCTCGCTCTCATGCTCTGCGCTCGCGCGCATGCTCCACTCACCACAACCTTGTACGGGTGCCAAGCCCGATGCTCCTGCACCTCCGCTCCTTCCGAAAAGCAATTCGGACACAGATCCACCTCCTCGCACTCCTTGGCTGCACACTTGATCCGCACCGTATGCGTAATGTCGATACCGCATATGTCGCAGGTGTACTTTATCCCTGGCTCTGTGATCACGCGGTCGTCTGGCCGTGCTGGGTCGGCTGCGCGGACACGGCGCTGTGTGACTGTCATGCTGGAAGAGCTACGCTAGGCTAGGCTCGAGCTTTAGCTCGAGCCGAGGCTAGCGGCGAGCGACAGGTGACAGGTGACAGGCAGTGGCAGTGGTTCGAGTGTGTGCAGTGGGTTAGAAGCAGTGAGCACACAGCGATGCCTTGAGCAGCCTCTGTCGTGTGTCTTGTCGATCTTGTCGAGCTTGTTGGTCGCGCGATCCAATGTCCAGTACTGTAATGACGCGACAGTCACCCGTCAATAAGCGGGTACTCGTCCTCGTCCTCGTCCTCGAAATCGATCGCACTCGCTCGATCGTGCTCTCTCGCACCCCGTCGTGCGACCAGCGCTGCTCCTTCCAGCTCGTCCAGCTCGTCGAGCTCGTCGTACACTACCTGGTGCACACACGTTTTGTTGTTGCCGTTGCTATTGTTGATGCCAATGACCGTGCCGAGCCGCGATGGTGGACACGAAAAGGGCGGGAATGAGCGACGCGGGGGCCAGGTGGGCCAGGTGGTGAGCGATCGGAGACGACGCAGGCGATTGATTCGATTGGGCCTGGGTGTGTGTGTGTGGGCGTGGGTGGGTGTAGTGGCGAGGTGTGTGTGGTGGGGTGTGTGTATGTATGCAGGGGGACTTTTGCTGGATTCGAACGCAGTTTAGGGGAGGGTCAATGCGATGTAGTAGGATAGGAGGAGGGGAAGGGGGGAGTAGTGACGAGGGGGATAGCTCGTCGTCGTAAGAGTAGAATGCAGTAGTCGGGTAGTAGGAGGTGTAGGAGGTAGTAACGAGTGCTATGGTGGTAGGCGGTAGGTGGTATGCTATGGCGCTATGGCGCTATGGTGCTATGGTGCAGTGGTGGTAGAATCGGGGCTACAATGGGGGGATGAATGCACCGGGGGTGGGGTGTCAACAAGCGGCGAACAATAGCAAGGGGTGAGTGAGGAAGGTAGGCGAGGAAGGTGAAGGGAAGGCGGAGAAGGTGGAAGTGGAAGAGGACGACGGGGGGGAGGAGCACGAGGCACACACCGATCATCCCTCGCACTTGAACTTCCCTGCATTCGCCCTCTGCTACGCCCTGGCGTCCCTGAGAGGGCGCTTGGATGCTGCGCGTGGGACACGAGGGCGCAATCGCGAATACCATATACGGTGGCTGGTATTCAGGGTCGGGCGCAAGAGAAGGCTCAGGGAAACGAGCGTGCATGCGGCATGCGGCGTGCGGTCAAGTTGATTGCCACGTGCGGAGATTGTGTAAGGATCGTAAGGAGGGTTGATTTTCCGCGGCGATAGGGATGCAGTTAGTGGTGATGCCGAGGGTGGCGGACAGAGTTGGCCGTATGGTGGGTAGATAAGAGAGATAAGAGGGTATGCGAGACACGACACGGGTGTTGCGATGTACTCGCGCGAGGGTGATTGATGTATACAAGGAGGGTTGGCGAGATCCTGCATATCCTCGTTTGAGAGTAGCCTTGTCGAGGATACAGTAGTGCACTGATTGCCAGCTTGGTTGCAGAGTGGCCGAGTGCTCTATGCATGTGCATGTGCATATGCAACAGGCAGAAAGAGGCGTCACACAATATGGTGCGGCTCTCGTGATAAGATAGACAGAAGGTTGGGTAGCAGTAGCCGTGTCGACAGGGACCTTGGACCACATCTGCCGTGCATCGAGTTTGTCGCCGTAGCACGCGTAGCACGTAGCACTGTGTGCAGCGATCGCTCTCATTCATGTGGATGTTGTGATATGTGGGAGCTCAAGCACAACAGTCAGAGTTGGGGAAATTGCACGAGTGGTAGGAGGAAGGTTGAGTAGCCGGGCACATGAGGGCGGGGAAAACAGCTAACAGCTAAGAGTGCCTGCCTCCAGGCCGAGAAGTGAGATGTTCATGTCGCATGTCGCATGTCGCAGACACAACAGAGTTGCTGTGCACTCACTAGTACTCACTACTGAACCGCCATGTGTGCCATGCATGAACGGTCTCGAGGTGACTGACACAGTGCATATGCGCTTTGCAGCTAGTGATGTTGCAAGCGACTCTATGTTGAGTCGGGGAGCTGGCAGTAGACATACATAATATGGTAGGTACTCAGCGAAGTCTTTATCAATACGACTCTGAACGTTGCTTCGACACCCTGTGAATTCAGACAGACAGGCTTTATCTGTCAGCTGTCAGTCAGCATGGGACTGTACTTTTTGTAGCGATGAGCGTACTGTGTAGGGGTACCCTTTGATCAGTTGCTGGACAGGCAAGCCATGCATGCATGCTCTTGCCTGTACACATCTATGATCTACGACCTGTCGCACTACACGAACGCTTGTGGGTTGGAACTTGTGTGTGTGTGTGTGTGTGTGTGTATGTGTGTTCGTTGTGTGTACAACGAGTTGATTGTTATGATCTCTTTGCGTCACATCGCCTACAAGAAAGCCATCACTTCATGCCCCGGTCGATGCTGGCTGACCTTGACTGACTGCATATCCACCTCCCCCTACTCAGATTGCTTGCTTACAACCCTAACATGCATATATATACATCGTGAGCACTCGACGTTCCTCCCCTAACCATACTTCATAAGCTTCATACCCGCTCTTGCTTCACCCGATCGGCATCTCCGGACCGGCATCTACAAAGCTACAAACCCTATCACCGTAGCCGTCAATTGCCTGACAGAACCATATGCAACAACTAAGCCCACCATAGCTTATGCATTTCACACAACTTGCTACTTGCTTGGTCACACTTCATCGACTGCTAACCTTTCCTCACACCTCCTCACTGATCACCGACCACCCCACCCCCATGCCCGTGTTCGACACGATAATCCTCGGCGCAGGCTGGTCTGGCGCCGTTGCTGCGCGCGAGCTAGCGCGTGCAGGTAGACAGGTGCTGATACTGGAGGCGCGCGATCGGGTCGGCGGGCGAGCACTCACCTGGACGTCCAAGGATGGGCGCGAAACGGTCGACCTGGGGTGTTCGTGGATTCATGGGTATAATGAGGGGAATCCGGCGAGGGGGATTGCGGAGGAGCTGGGTGTGGTGAGTACCGTCTCTGGACGCCGATATGGTGCTGGCCCTTGTGATATCGGTGTTGCTTGATGACAAACGTTTCTGGGGCCTCAATGCGTCCATTGCTGGGACGTTAAAAACGAAGCGACGGCTTTGGATTATTATCTGACTCTCTGGCAGTCCGGTAACCTCACAAGAGGTTATGGGAGGACTGATCAGGTGCTCGATGTGGTGGAATACGTCCGAGCTGACCGGACCTGCGCTTCTTGAGTCTCAGTGCGATGGCGCTGAAGCAGCTATTGCGCTGTGTGCTGATCGCATTGCAGCAGCTACTCAGCTTGCGAGCTTGGATTCTCGTGCTCAGATTCTCCCTCTCTATTACCAGACATGAATGAGGGGCAAGACATCTGTCCGAATGTTCATGCTTCAACCCCGCCTATCTATCTCTGCCCATCTTGATCGATCGCTGCCAACTCGTGCATCTTGTCTGTGGCAGCTCCTCAATGTGCTCTTATGCTATGCTCAGATGTTCTCTCGGGCTTGTGACCCGCGGCTGTCGCTCGACATCGCAATCATTCTCTTCCGTCGTCGACTTGACCAAACCCTCTCTGCCTCCTCTCTCTTCGCCTCCCAGGCATACCGTCGGGCTACCACCGACTTCTTTTCACAGCCTATAAACCCTGGCCGGGTCACCGCCTCGGCTTCTCCATCAACCTCACTCTGCTCCGGCAGAATTGGCGCTCGAGGTTCACTACCACCATCACTCTCTGTCGGTTGTTGACGACTGACTGAGCACGACATCTCTCTGCCGACTCTGTCCCCTCTCGTCTCTATCTTCAGTTTCACCACTCTGGCTGGGCTATCGCACAACCTGTGTTTCCCGCGCCGCTCCGGCCGAGCTATCGCTCGACCTTCGCTCTTCACCCCTGCCGCTCCGGCCGAGCTTCGCTCGACCTCCGCTAACCCCAGCCCGCCCACCTCCCCAAACCAGCCTCCCCCGCCATCTACGGCCCCGACGGCCCCCTCCCGCCCTCCGCAGTCTCGACCCTCGCCTCCTCCCTCGGCGCAGCCAAGACCGCCCTAACAACCCCCTACCCCCCTCCCCCGCCAACCACCTCCCTCGCCTCGGCCCTCCTCTCCGACACCTCCCCGCTCCTCACCTCGACCTCGACCTCGACCTCCTCCAACTCCATCCCCCCGGCCATCGCACGCGCCTTCGCACGCACCCTGGAAGTCCCCCTCGGCCTGACGCTGGAACAGGCCTCACTCCGCTGGGCTGGCTGGGAGTCCGCCACGGCCTTCGCTGGTTCCGACGCAGCCCCCGAGGGAGGGTACCAGTCCCTCGTGTCCCGTGTGCTCGAGGACGCGAAGCGTGCGGGAGCTACCCTGGTCCTCAACTCACGCGTCACGTCCATCTCTGACGACCCGACATCTGCCCAAATCTCCGTGTCAACCCAGGACACAACATACACCGCCCACAGTGTGATCTGCACTATTCCCCTGGGCGCGCTGAAGACCAACCCTGTGACCTTTGACCCACCCCTGCCCCAGCGCCTGGTCGACACCATCGCGGGCGTGCATGTTGGTGTGCTCGAGAAGCTGCTTTTGAAATACGACTCCGCGTGGTGGCCCAACGCCGACAGCGCGGGGAGCTACGTCTTCCTCCCCGAGTCGTCCACCGAACAAACTCAACCTGGAAAAAGCTCCTCACTCGATCAGGCGCTCCAAGGCTCCACGCTGATCACTGCAAACTTTGCAGCGGGGACCCTCCACCCAGGCCCGACGCCCACACTCGTCACGTACCTCTCCGAGACGCCTGCGCGCGCGCTCCTGGGCTCAGGCGCGAGTCCCGCAGAAATCGCAGGCGCATTCCACGAGTTCCTGAAGCGGCGGTTCGGCGTGCCCGACGCCCCCGGGCCCGTCGAGTACGAGGTGACGAACTGGCTCGGTGACCAGTATGCGCGGGGCGCAACGACGACGCCGAGCGTGGTCAGTGAGCATGGGGAGAGGAGCCCGATGGACTTCAAGGAGCTGGGGAGGCCGCTCTGGGGTGGCAGGCTCGGGTTCGCGGGCGAGCACACGGACATGGAGCACAGGGGAAGTGTGGCGGGGGCGGTTGTGAGTGGGCTGCGGGAGGCGGGGAGGGTGGGGAAGTTGTTGGCGAGGGTGGGGGTGTAGCGAGAGTTAATTGGGCTTGGAACGAACCATAGAGACCTTTGACTTCCATAGATTGATACAGCTTAGGATGGATAATTTGGTGTGTCTGCAAGAAATGGCGGACCAGGTAGTCAGGAGGTGGCAGTTTAGTTATACGAGGTCGACATATCCTATCGGGACCCCCATTGACCTGAATTATCATCGTGGCCTACGACCAGTGCAGGCCGCACAAGCAAGCATAGATCATCATCGCTGCTGCTTATTGAGAAGGCAGTGACATGCCTGAAGTCCTGCAGTGGTGCTTGTGTCCTGAGGGTAAAGGGTAAGTCGAACTCGATCGGAGGTCACACGCAGCTAGCAGATGCCGTGTAGGCACAATGAGCATTCGACGTTGGAAAGACCACCTTGAGCGTTGAGAAACTCCGTTTGAGCGTTGCGAGCGCCTTTTCCTCGATACTCAGAAGCGGGGAGCTCTTGTTGAAGCCACATGAGATTATTCAAAATGTGCTGGTCGGCAGTGTTCTTGAGCCTTGAGGCAGCGTGCTTTGGCTTACCTGCTGGCCTTGACTGAGTTGTCTCGTACTGACGGAAGTGATGGTCGATCAATGCATGCCAGCTGGCCCAATTGTTGTCCCCGGGAATGAGAGCTTCTGGGCGACGAGCAACCTCCAAGGTAACAAAAAGCCGTCAGCCATCAGTTAGTCATAAGTCGATCGATCGATCCAACGTGTCAGATCAACGCAGGCGACCTGCTTGCCATCGCGCCATGTCAGTAGCACGAACATGTGTATTGCACACCACTGCATAGCTACGCTACACAGACTTAGGCAGCAATGGTAACCTCAACCTCGACTCCGGGCTCGAGCGAGATCGAGGTGATGGCCTTGACAACCTCGGCGGACGAGGTGAGGTCGATGAGGCGCTTGTGGATGCGCATCTCGAAGCGGTCCCAGGTCTTGGAACCCTCACCACAGGGCGACTTGCGGGTCGTGTGCTTGAGGACCTTGGTGGGGAGGCGGACAGGGCCCTTGACGCGGAGGTCGCGGTCCTTGGCGCGGTTGATGAGGTCGGCGGAGACTGTCATTAGCGACGGACGGACGGGTGACAGCACGGCCGGAGCAGCGGTGGCAGCGAGCGCAAGGACATCAAGAGCACGAAGGAGATCGAGCTGATTGCTAGTGCTAGATGCTAGATGCTAGATGCTCCGTGCTCTGTGCCTCATGCGCTCGCGCGCCCCCGCTGCGCGCGCGGCGGCTTGCTCGCACTTACACTTCTCAAGGTTCTTCACGTTACGCGAGGTAAGCGTGATGCGAATCTTGTGGAGCTTGGGGGCGGCGCCGGCCTTCTCGTAGTCCTCCTTGGAAGCCATTTTTGATTACTTGATGTGTTGAAGAGAGGGTGAGGACGGGGCGACTTAGCACCAGATATCGATAGCTGGCGCAGGCAAAGTGACCAACCGTGAAGAGCTGAATGCGACAAGTTGGCAGTTTGGCCAATTTGGTGTAGTTTGGGAGAAAAGGTGGAAAATGAATATCCCGGGGATATGGTTCCGCTATTGCTGATTAGCAGTGGGTGGTAATGGCAGGTGATTAGTAGCGATTCTAATGGCCAACGGGAGCTTTTCCAACACCTGGCATGCTCAGAAATGTTCAGGTGGTCAGGTCAGGTCAACAATCGATGCATCATAGCAGAGTCGCGTTCACCGACAACAAGAAGCACGCACCATGGTCCGGCTCATCACCCACAACATGCTGGCGTGCCATGTCCGTGAGTTGCGAGCGGGGGGCCGGAAAGGATCTGCTACTGCTCTATGTACGTTGGGTCCCGAGCTGACCCCAGGCAACTGCACAAAGGACAACTTCCCATTGCCATTCTCTGATGTCGAGCTCGTTGTGCGACCGGCAGAGCCGAATCTCGACTTCCTGAGGAGATTCCTTCCCAAGCTCGATTGGAACGCGTTGGTAGACACCGCACGGTCACTGGGAGACGAGGCGTTGCCGGACGAGATGCCAGAGCAGTGGACGGACGAGCAGTTGTTGGCGCTGCACCATGTGTTGCTGGAGGTGGGTAGAGTCAAGGGCAAGGGGATGCAGAGTGGAGGAGTGCTGTCAAGGTCGGGCGAGGGGAGAGAACGTTGTCTTATACATGAGCGGAGAGCTTATGACTGGCGTTGACATCGTTGAAACCTAGTTGAGGACAGGTGTTGAGAACAGTGGCAGAACGTAGCCGGTGTGCAGAAGTGCAGATCTGCTGTCTGCTACAGGTCTTGTGTGTCTCCCGGAGCCGCAATCCTCTTAACCCTGTGACAAACTGACGCCAGATGCACGTCGAGGAGGGCAAGATGACCTGCCGCGGCTGTGGGCACGTATACCCCATCCAGAATGGCATTCCTAACATGGTGAGTCACTCACTACCTACAACCACTGCTCGCCTCGCCTCGCCTCGCTGACAGCAGCTTCTGGCCGAGCACGAGATTGCTCGATGATACCTGTACTCTACTCCTGGATTCTGCCTCTCTCATTACCATATGTACTGTATGCATTGGATTGGATTGTCGTCTACCTCCGGCCGTAGCCTCCCTGGCCATAGCCGCCTTGACCACCGTACCCACCTCCGCCACCACCACGACCTCCATACCCTCCTCGCCCATCACGGGCATCCCTGGGATCCCGTCCTCCAGCAGGAGGGTATCCTCCGCCCCCAGGTGCACCCGCACCTCCTTGGCCATACCCTCCACGCCCGTACCCTCCACCGCCTCCCCCACCACCTCCATAGCCACCAGCACCTCCACCATGGCCATACCCTCCATCCCCTTGGCCGTATCCTCCTCGCCCAGCGCCTCCCGCATCACGCCCATACCCTCCTCCGCCTCCGCCTCCTCCACCTTGCACGTACCCATCTGCACCTCCATTTTGCCCATATCCTCCTCCTTGTCCGTACCCGCCGTCTCGTCCCTGCCCATATCCGCCCTGTCCATAGCCACCACCACCACCTCCTCCACCCCCACCCCTGCGACGGTCTCCGCCCCTGTCGTAGTCGTCGCGTGGAGGTGGTGGCGGCGGCGGCGCAGCATCGCGACCCCACTGCCGCCTTGCAGGCTGGGGTGGCAGGCCGGGCGGAGTGGCGCTGTGGCCGCCTGGAGGTCCCCCAGGTCCGCTCGCCGAGCGCCCAGGAAGAGGCGAGTTCCCACCGGCAGCTGGCCGCCCATTGCCTAGACCGGGGAAGCTCGGCGGCGTAGCCCGGGATGGCGCTGAGGACGGTGATGGTGCAGCAGGGCGTCCTATGAGCCCAGGCAACCCCGGGAGACCAGGTAGACTTGCTGCAGGTGGCGGAGCAGCATCCCCACCCGGACCAGGCAGACCAGGCCACTTGGACGCCTTGGTGTTCTCCTCTGCCTCGGCACGCATCGCACCCTCCTCGCCTAGGTGATACCTGTCGATCTCGTGGTTTGCGCCAGGGCGCCCGCGGCACCAGAAGCGTGCAGTGAAGTCCTTGGAGCCTGAGCAGAGGATGTGGCCTAGCGGGTGGAAGGAGAGGGAGAACACTGCGTCGTCGTGGGCCTCCTCCAGCGTCGTGATGGGTGCTGAGGGGTCTGGGGCTAAGAGAGACCAGTAATGAATTGCGCCTGCTGCGTCGCCTGATGCCATGAGCGAGTGGTGGATAGGGTGCCACGCGAGGCAGTTGACCTCCTTTGACGACGGCGCCTTCATCGCCTCGAGCTCACGGAAGGTGCGGATGTCGAACAGGCGGATGTACCCGTCTCCGCCTGCTGTAGCGACGATGTGGCCCTCCGGGTTCCACTTGCACGAGTTGATGACTGACCTGTGCGAGTGGAGGGTGCTGAGGTCCTTGCCGCTCCGAGGGTCCCAGAACTTGACGAGCATGTCCTTTGATCCTGAAACGACGAGACCCTTTGTCGGGTGCCAGTCGACACAGCGCACGTCCCATCCGTGTCCCGACAGCTCACGCTCAGCACTGGCAGCACGGTAGTTCCAGATCTTGACCAGTCCATCGTCTCCTCCCGTCACGAAGCGCTCGTCGTTTGGGCTAAAGCTGATGCCGTGGCATGCTTCTCGGTGGCCCTGAAACCCGTGGATGTTGGTCAGGTGCGGGGTGAAGTACTTGATCCACCCGGCCTTGTCAGTCGACACTAGTGCCTGCCCGTTGTGGGCGTACGACATGGAGCGGATCGAATCTGCGTGCACCTGGGTGATCGACTCGTAGTTGAATGATGCGCCGTTCCATAGTGTGAACTGGCCCTTGTCGTTTCCTGTCAGCAGGCGTCGGGCGTCAGGCGTCCACTGTGGTTAGTAGGTTCAGATCAACAGTCAGCATCTCGATCCACCCACCTGGACGACTCTTGTCGGCGAGCGCTCCTTGTTAATGGACGTGTGAACAAAGTAGTCGCATATAGACGTAGACGGGTTGTTGATATGCGCAGCAGGGGGTAGGAGCTACATGTCAGAACAGTCCCAGCACTCCCCTCACATTGATGATATCGCTCGGGTTTGGGTGTATTGGCGGCAGGTAGCCTGGCAACCCCTTCCGCTTCTGTATCTACGATCGTTAGCGCCTGTATCACACCTCCCGCTCATACCATTCGCCACTTCTGCACCCCGCCCATGTAGTCGACTGTCCTGCGCGGCTTGTACTTGCGCTGCTGGCGGCTGTCGCCTGGCGGGCGCGTCACGGCTGCCTGGTACGCTGCCTGCTCGAGCACCTCCTCATTGTCGGGGTGATTTGGCTCCAGATACCGCTTCGGCTCCCAGGTGTCCCCGAACGACTGCCGCGAGGGTCCCGCAGCGGGTGCCGTCGCTACTGCTGCAGCCATGGTGCTCGACGTTGCTGACAAGGGACGGTAGTGTCGATGCTATCAGTTGCAGTCAGAGCGAGCCAACGAACATGAACTCGATGACTTCGAATGACAGCGGAAGCAAATCACCACCACTGCCAGCAAAACAGACGTTCAGCAAAACCGACCGCCTTCGTGTCATCGTCGTGGCCGTTTGTCATCTCAGCAGCATCCATTCATTCCACTTTCTGTATCGCCCGCCGTCTTGCGACAATGGTCACCGTCCCTGCGCATTGCTTGTGAACGTCTTACACTCAGTCCGACAGCCGCAGAGCGGTGATTTCGTCTTTCGCTCTGGTCTCAATTCTGGCGACCAAGTCTAGCCAAACTTATTACCCCTCCCTTACCCGATAACAACAACAACAACAACAACAACAACAACGACAACAAAGATACCCTCGACCGTTTGCGATACGACTACCCTTTGAGGACATGGTCTACGACCCAATTCGAGATTGCGACGTGCCATCGCCAGCGGTGAGCCGTCGCCCGTCGCTGTGGGAGACGCCGCCGCCCAACGCTCCGAATCTGCCACACCCGACAGGCAGTGCAGGTGGGCCACCACAGCCGCCAGCGTTCGGCAGCGACCAGCGCAGCCCAATGCCATCGCCATCACTCCGCCCGCCGAGCAATGCCGGCCTGCGGTCTCTCCTCAACGACGAGGACGTACCTCCGCCCCGCAGAGGGAGTGATGCGACTGTCATGTCGGCGGACGATGAGCATCGCCCTCGACAGACGAGGATCGTGAGCGACACCAGCACATCCGTTCGCCCCGGGTCATCGCACAGCGCAGCAGACTACAGCTCCCGCCTCTCGAGCCCCAGCAATGCCTTTGTGCCGCCTCCCATGACATCGCGTGTGACGAGGTCGCCGTTGATCAGCCCGCGCACGCCGTCGATTGCCCTCTCCTCGCCGGCCAGCACGTCCGGTGCAACTGGGTTCGATCTGCCTCCGCACCATGCTGGGCCGTCGTCCCGCCGATCGTCTATCGACACGCAGCGCAGTGCCATGCCACCACCAGCGGAGCCGGTGCGCCACGAGGCACCAGGAAGCGCGTACAGCGGGCACTCGGCGGTGCACTCCCCGAGCACTACTGCGTCGCTGTCTCCTCGTGGGTCTTTCGCCCAACTGCAACAACCCAGTAGGCAACCACCAGCACCGCAACAACAGCAGCAGCAGCTGCAACAACAGCTGCAACAACAACAGCAACAGCAACAGCAACAGCAACAGCAGCAACCACAACAACATCCAGAACATCGAACACCGTACGCTCCCCGCACAAACGGAGGACATTCACGGCCCCAATCGTCTTCGGCATCAGTCTCCTCGCCCGAGCTGACGCCCAAGCTTGTGGTCTCGGAAGAGGCTCTAGCCCCAACCCCAGTACCCGCCAGCAACGGTCGACCTCGTGCCCCAGTACGCAAGTACGAGCCTCGCAATGCCCCGCCGCCACGCAAGACCATCACCGAGGACGAGCTGGCGCGTCTGCGTGCCCTGGCCATCCGCAACAACCCACTACGTCGCAAGGCCCCGCCACCTGCCCCTACCCAGCAACCACCATCATGGTCTAGCCGGTCTCCCCGTGACTCGTTCGACACCGAGGCTGGGCCGTCGCACTCGGCTGGTCCAAGCAGGCGTGGATCGAGCACTAGCGCGGCAGGTGGGCGCCCGCCATACCCAGCTCGGAGCAGTGACGAGGCAGGAGGTGTTCCTAGCAAGCGGTCGTATGACGCGGAGGGCTCCGATAGCCGCGATACGAAGGCGCCGCGCCTCAACTACTCGGGTAACGCGGCAACCGTTGCGTCCCATTACAACTCGCGGCAGGAAGTAGGCGTCGAGCAGCGAGAGTTTTCGCCCATCATTGGACTGAAAAAGTTCAACAACTGGATCAAGTCGGTGCTAATCGGCAAGTACGTGAAACGCGGAGGCGCCAAAGTGCTCGATATCGGGTGTGGCAAAGGTGGCGATTTGAACAAGTGGAAGCAAGCACGGATATCTCTCTATGTCGGGATGGACATAGCAGCCACGTCAGTTGACCAAGCGCGTGACCGATACAAGACGATGAGGGGCCAGCGTTTCGACGGCTTCTTTGTCGCACACGACTGTTATTCCAATCCAATCTCCGAGGCACTGCCGACCGAGCTGGCTCAGCGCGACCTGTACGACAACGTCTCCCTCCAGTTCTGCATGCATTACGCCTTCGAGACGGCATCCAAAGCCCGCATGATGATGGAGAACGTCTCGCGCTACCTCCGTCGCGGAGGAATATTCATCGGCACGATACCCAATTCAGCGCTGTTGCTGTGAGTGCTGCAAAGAATAACGCATGCTGACGCACAGTGAACGCCTTGACGAAATACCCGAGGGAGAGGAGCTGTCGTTCGGCAACTCGTGCTACCGCATCGCATTCAACGAGCGCCGCCATCCAGGTGTCTACGGCCACGAATACCGTTTCTACCTCGAGGACGCAGTGGAGGACGTGCCTGAGTATATCGTCGACTGGGACAACTTCGTCTCCCTTGCGCGCGAGTACGGTTTGGGTCTGATCTATCGCAAGACGTTCAACGACGTTCTACAGGAAGAGCAGAGTTCACGTGACTTTGGCCCCCTGCTCGGCAAGATGGGCGTTATCAACCAGGACGGAGAGAGTGCAATGGACAGCGACCAGTGGGAAGCGGCCAGTGAGTCAAGTCGTAGGGTCGGCACTGACATGCAGACCTGTACATGGCGTTCGCCTTCGAGAAGCTATGATCTTGGTGTTTTGGGTCTGACAGACGACAAGAGCGTGATGTAGCCTTTGTAAGGCATGTCTGCATGTCTATGTATACATGTAATGTGCAATGCTGCAATGCTTTTCCTACATCCTCTTCTTACCGTGTGACGAACACGCACTACTTTGCCGGGGTACTGAGGTCCCTCCTCTCCCAGACCTGCACGACAGTCTCGCCTAGGAAAACCATCTCGGGGCGCACCTCCTCCACCCGGAGGTCCTGCAGCTCGAACCATTTCTCGTCGTCGCCCCCACCCCGTCCGCATCTGGCATGAATTTTCCACGCTGTTGTGCCTTCTTCCTCCTTCTTGCCCGTCTTGGACGTCGTTGATGCGACTGTGCTCTCCAAGGTCACGTTGGACAGCAAGTCATAGACCAGATGGATGGGATCAGACGGCTTGGGGTCCACATCTAGTCAGGTCAGCTTCGTCTATCAAATCCTGCTCACATGGTCCCATCTCGACACCGCGGATGGGGAAGTTCACGATGGTGGGATTCTTCTCCTCCACAAAGTTGTTCTTGGTGAACCGCTTGATGTGGAGGATCAGGTATGGTGGCAGAGCGGTGAGGTGGTGCCTCTTGAGGCTCGGTCCAAACTCCTGTGTGGTCTTGCCGTCAAACTTGGCAAGGATGGCAGACAGTGGCACCTGAGGAATGATCTTCTTCTCATTCAGGTCCTGGAATAACGGTGTGGGAGGCAAGTCCAACGCTAGGAAGAGGAACGGAGACGACACGGTTTGGATCTCTGCCTGTCAGCAAAAGCATCGACTTTATGCTCACCTCGAGAAAGATCAAACACCGGTCTTGCGTAGTCCTTGTGCACGATGACCTGCTGCGTCTCGATCTGCACTCGCCCCTGGAACGTTGAGTAGATTATAGAGCTGTTCCGCTTCTTCGACCCTCCCAGATCGCGATGCAGCGTGTTCACGAGCCATCCCAGAAACTCAACTGGGTCTGCCTGCTCGGTCATCTTGTACTTGCCGTTACTCCGCTTCGCCACCTCCTGGAGGAACTCGTGCGGCGACACCTGTGACTTGAACAAACGTGGATTCCAGAATCGCTTGGCAAGTGCTGCCAAGCGCACGACGAGCTCCGTCGGGCGCGCAGCTTCTTGCAAAGCTGGCGTATTCGGGTTGAGGAGGTAGTCACGCAGGGGCGGGACATGAAGCAGAAGTTGGAGAACAACGTTCATGTAGTCATTGGCCTTGATATTGTTGAGACCAACGAAACCAGGAATGTACGGCTTCTTCTCCAGGGTGTAGCTGGGTGGCCGGAGATCGCTCAATCCAGGTAGTTGTGCAGGGTTGTACTGAGGGTTGAGGACGGCCAGGATATCGTTCAAGGACGGATCTGAGACCGGATACCCCTCTGGCAAGACGTAAAACTTCTCTGTCGCGAGGTTGAGCCACACGCGATGGTTCTCGCCCACCGCATGCCGATATGCCCAGGACCCACGTCCTCGTCCTTGGAAGTACTTTCCACACACAAGGCAAGCGTACACATTGATGTTGGATAATGACTTGGAGCACAGGCGCTCGAAGTCGAAGTCCAAATTGGCACGCGATATCTGATGTCAGCGACCTCCTACGGCGAGCTAAATGCAGTGCTGGTATATATTCTCAGTCTGTCACCGACACTGTAATGCGGGGATGCTGAGCAGAGCACAAAGCGTGGTATAGGTGCTTGATCAGGGGCACAACTCACAGTATCCAAGTACATGTCACTTCTTGAGTAATCCTCCTCTGGAGGTGCCTGCACTTCCTCCTCGTCGTCGCTGCTCTCTTCATCAACCTGCTCATGACCATTTGTGGTGCTGTCATTCGTCACTGGAACTTCACTTGTTACTTGCGCCGGTGCGTCTGATCGTGCGGGAGAGCTAAGCGTAGCTGGGAGATCGGCGTCCAGCTTTGGTCGCTTGGCCGGCGGCGGTGTTGGCGGTGTAGAGGGCATCGTGGGCAGATGGATGAGCTGCTCAGGCGCGGAGAATGGCGAGGTTGCCAGAGCTCCAACCACAGCAGCAATAACTTTGAGCTGCGATGCTCTGTGCACGCGTAACGTCGGACCTGTTGCAGGCTATAGACAGCCAGATGCTTATATTGTCAAACGAAGTGCTCGTCAACATATGACGCCTAGACAAGAGCAATGGCCGAGATTGTGTGTGCCGAATTGGTTCCGTCTTACCGTTGTGTGTAGCAGTGTGTGTGTGGCACCTGTCATCTCAACTGACCCGCTCACGCTTGAGATGGCACCTCCCACCTCCCCATGCAGCGTCAACATCGATGATATGTGCGAGAGTGGTGACCAGCATGGTGCATAATAATATCCATCCATCACAGATGCGGATATATGATTATGGAGCGATAGTAGTACCCAGAGGAAAGAGGTCGTTTTTATTTGTACAAGGAGATGGCGACTGATGATACAACTCATGGATGAGCTCAACTCATCCTCTTCTATACCTCCGATTGCTACTTTTTGTGCTTGGACCCAGACGTCGTGGGTGTTTCCTTACGCTTCTGGCGCGTAGGCAGCCGCACGCTTTGGTCCGCGAAGCATTGCGTCAACTCGGTGGTGGGGAGGACGCCGGGGAATCGTTTCGCAGAGCTGCGCGTCAGTACTGATAGTTCAAAAATACGCACTATACTGTGAATGGATTACTTGACACCCTTGCCAGGGCTGGGACGGACTGTTCGCTCGACACTGCACTGCCCATCAGACTGCGATGTCAGGATCGTTGATCTTATCACAGATTATGATTGACTCACGCAGATACGTCAACAAGAGTGAAGCGGAGAGAGAACGTCCCCTCTGTCCGTATCCCGAGGTCGTGGGTGAAGAAGTACAGCCCCGTCTGGCCATCGGGCCCCTTTAGTCGCTGGCATACTGCCCCCAGGAAGCCGACGAGCACCCGACTGTATGATGACGCCTGTACACGCTCCTGTTGGGGATCAGGGTACAGCGACGGAGGCGAGGCTGTGAGAGGAAGAACTGATTGTCGGGATATCGGTGAGGGTGCGTGTGTATACAGTGGGAGAGACTGGACGCGACTGCGATAAGAGCCACCAGACGAGGTCCATGGTCGCCCCTGTGTCGAGTGCTGCCGCTCCCACTCTTCGTAGTTGCCAGGCGGATGCAGCCTGTCTCTCACAGAGGCGTAGGGGCTAGTACTCCAGCTCGGCTCATGATGAAGATTTGCTGGTTGACTGGCTGGCGAGTATCCGGAATATTGCCGCTCCAGAGGCAGATCGTCTGGACGGGTCTCCGGAGTCCATGTTCGAGGATCCACTGATGTGGACCCAGAACGCGTCTCCGCGTGCGATGGACCTGCGCGCATCGACCAGTCCTCTCGTGGGTCTTCATGCCATTCGACAGAGGCGGCACCATATTCGCCGCCGCTGAAGCTGGTACTCCTCGGAAGTGCCTCGGCTTGTGACTGTTGCGGCCAACCCGTGGCTAAAAGTCTACTTGATGGTGAGGTATATGCAGCATTATAAGATGTCGCTTGAGCTGACGTTCAGCTTTAGATCGCCAATTCACACTTACAGTAGCTGTCCCAGTCCCTTCGCATGGAAGCATATCCTCCAGCACTTGCGCCTGCGCGCAAAGAGGTACGGCTGAGCGTTGTCTGAGGCGGCTGAGAGGGCGGTCGGGAGGGCTGCGAGTACATGCCTTGCGGATCTGACCTCGAGCCTGGGTGCATGACAATACTGCGCTCCTGTGTCCCATCGCTGTTCCACAGATCGACCATCAGGATCAGGTGATGGATGTCAACAAGGCTGTGGTCAGCATCTGTCTTCTACATTTATTGGTATATTATTCAGAATACAACTCCCTATCATAACTCACTGCGGGGCAATGGCATTGCCTGCCTTATCCATGACCCGTAACTGTATTATCGGAGGCGGCGACAATGGACGTCGGTCCTAGCGAGTAAGCTGCACGAAGGCGTATAATCACTTCAACTTACCTTGTCACCAAAACCACACGCCCGTGCTCTTTGTGGCTGCTGTATGACTTCAAGAGTGTATACCCTGACGTGAGCGCCACTCCAACATTGCACCTACAGATCTCGCTGTGACGTGCCAAGGCCTAAGGCCACGCTCGATATGCTCGGTGACCTTGGCCCTGCTCGTTTTGTCAAGGTCCTCCGGTCCGAGGTGCTACTCGCCTCGGAGTCCGAATTGCCCTCCTCCAATTCGTCCACGAGCAGCTCAGGCGAAGAGGGGCGGCGTTGTGACTCTTCCTTAGTCGTCGCCCATTGTGCTCTTGTGTCCCCAGAGGCCGTAGGGTCAGAGGAGTCACCGGCTTTGAAACGCTTTGACCGAGACCGAATCTCGGTGTGGACCTGTCCCTCTTTGGAAACGCCTGGAGTGGACATCTGAAGGAGCCAGATTGTCGGACGACTGAGGCCGGGCCACGATGCCCGCGCTCCCAGCGCCAATGCTGGGCGAGGTATCGAGTATGTTTAGGATTTCGACCACGGGTTTCGGACTTGGTATGGCGTAAGGATATACTGTATGTATTGCCGTCAAGTTGCAGTAGACAGGTAGGGAGGAGTATCGTGCAAATGTGCGGAGTGGTGTGGTAAGCAAGTGTCAAACGCAGGTCCACAAAGGTAACTCAAGCCGGTCGTTCAAGAAGCTTCTCAATGGGTCATGGGCAACAAGGATCGTGGATGGCAAATGTTGAGATGCGCAAGATGCGCAGAACTGAGCCCCTGTACTGACAACAGAAGAGTCATCTGCAAGTCGATAGGTGTTGACAGGCATCTGTTCGTCGTGTGTGAGTCCAGTCATCGAGCAAGCAGCCTGGCAGACGATGGAGTCATCGTATTTCGACGGTGGACTTGATTCCAGGCTGTCGATCTCGAAATGTCAAAAGCCATGCCCAGATCCCTGTGCCAGATAACGTACAGCGTCAGAGCCGCACAGGATAACTCCGCAAAGCCTAGCACCACTGGGCCAACCGCCTACTAAACGCTGGCCAACTAGCTGCAGCTGCCACTTCTGGCATACCACTACACAGCAAGCAGCAATGGCAGGTAGGGTGTGGCAGTAGTTTGATCTGTTTCGAATCGACACCGCCTGGGTCCTCGTATCACGCCTGTCACGTTTCGATACGTCGTGACACTATGTTACAACCCATACCACAGTCTGAGGCCACCCCATCTCAAAAGATGCGTTACACTTCAAGACGGCCGATGTCATGATCTGCCGCTTGACCGGCCTCCGTATGAAAAAAAGCGATAAAGCTGTGCCAGCCTGCACACCTGATGCACGCGCTAAGCATATTGTTCGACACTAACTCCCTCTGCGACACCCAGGACACTGCGCGCTACTAGTTTCCTGGGTCACTCCTTCCTGGGAATGCAAAAGGCAGACGCAGAGACGCAGAGAGCACAAAGCCAGAGGACCACTTCTCGTCCGGATTATTTGTCCCGAACCTTAAGCGCACTACTACAACAAGAGCCTGCCTGCCCTGCCCTCATACCGAAGGAGAATTACGAAGCAGATCCGATGGTTCCAAGGGGGGTCACAACAACCCCAGGCACCCCGGGCCGCTTCGTTCGGTAAACATCGTCATGAAGGTAACTCTCCGCTATAAGCAGAGTTCTACCGAGATTTTCAGGTCCAGCGTGTTCACAAGCTAGTGATAGTCTGCTGGTGGACAGGTGGACAGGTGGACAGGTGGACAGGTGGACAGGTGGACAGTGGACAGGTGGACAGGTGGACAGTAATGACTAGTGCAGTACGGCGTTCACGAAAGAAGGGACGTTACTCACAATAGCAATTGCAGGTTGCTTCAGTTGTGGCCAGGGCCACGCCCCTGAGAGGTTTGATGAGCGCAGGATCGACCTTCGGATAATTGGGCGGATTGTTTCCGCTAGTCTAAAGTCGATGTCGAGGACAAGTGAGGTCGAATATGAGGTAAATGATTATGCCAACTGCTTGGGAGAGCAGAGTAGATGTTGAGACAGTCCAGATGTATGAATATGTTGCTCTTGCCGTGGGTTTTGCTTGACAGTTGCGTTGACTTTGCAGCGCTTGACGCGCCTACTGGACTTCGGGAGGTGGAGAACGCCGAGCGGTGAGATAAAGATATCTTCGCGACAAAGTGCCTTGTCCGTCGGAGAGCCCAAGAGGTCAGATATGACTTGGTCCCAGCTGATATTCTCGATGTTCCTCGGGTATCTAACAGCAAACGAGATGTCAAGATGCACAGGTCGGCAAGTTTCGATGCTGTGGTGTCGTCGGTGACGTGCAATCTGTCGCGATGAAGTGTTTGATCGGGCACCAGCTAAACGTCGTGACCGGTTATGAGGACGGTCGGCTGGCCGAAAACGGTGGTGCCAGTAAAGCCCCTACAATTGCGGGTCGTGAAAAGGCGAGGTCGTGAGAAGGCGGATAGATGTCGGTCCTATGCTAGTCAGTTCGAGTCCCGGAACGATGTCGGTCGCGTGTAGAGACGGGACAGCAAAGATAGAGCAGGGAAGCCGTGCCAATGACTCTCTTCGACTGTCATCACCAACAGAGTGACGGCGAGATGGAGCAGTGATTCTGAGCGTGCCAGCAGGAGTATTGCAGAGACGCTGGTTACCTGGAGAAGGCCGTGCAGTTCAAACGACTCTTGATAGCAGAGAGACGAGTGGTTGATAATCTCCTGTTGACCCAATAGGTCACATCTCAAAGATCTCGCCGAGTTCGGGATACGCTGTGAGAGTATTAAAATACTCTTCCTGCAGTCCGACACCCATTATTGTGGGACTGCCGCTGGAGAATAGAGCACACACCCAAGCCCAGAACAGTTAATCAACTCAACCAGCAACTCACCTACTTGACGAGGCCCTTCCAGCGGCTATGAATTCGTAGTTCGCCTCGACTTGAGGAATTCTGGTTGTCCAGTCTGTAAAGTTCGCCTCTGCGACTCGACGGCTCGCCGGCCTTGTGGAAAACGATGGTGATAGCTCAAACGAGTGTGATGTCGAAGTCGACTGAATGCGAACGCGTCGCAAGTACACTGTGGTCTCAGAGTCGCGAAGAAGCTCTCAATCGATCAGATCTACCATATATCTGGTGGTCCCCATAAAGACTTTCAGCAGCAACACAACTCGAAGAGGCACGCGACTAAACTCTGTCTCCATTCGGCAACGTCCTGAACTCCCCCTACTCCACCCCTGCCCTCATTCCAACATCGTCTTCGGGAATCACAGAATGCTGTGTGGCTACAGGTAGGGTAACATCTTCTGAACCGATCATGAGAGGCGTCACCGCGTCGCCCAGCACCACCACGACGCCAGCCCTACGTCCTGCTCCTGCTCCTATACAAACCGCAGCCCACGCTCGCGTGGTGACGAAAGAGTCGGTCGGAGCGGCATGCCGTGAGAATGGTGTACAGCCGTGCCGAGTTGAACATCTGCTGATCCGCCACCGGTGTCTGTGGCATCCTGAATCCTGAATCCGAGACAGAGCGTAGTGCTAACGTGCTAGCTCACCGCTAGCAAAGTGCTTCCACAACAACGTAATATCGTCTGATCTACGCGGAGTAATCTCGGGTTTCACAAAATGAGGCGCACGCCACAGCGCTGTCGATCTTCACCGAAGGATTCGTTTGCGCAATGCAGCAAGGAGGGCTGCGTCTGCGTCTACCAGTCAGTAGCGCTGCATTGCGCATTGCACTGCTGCTGCATCACAGCTAGATGACCCTTCATGCCCCACTGTACGCAATTACTGGCACTGTTCCTGGGTTCGGGAAGTTCAAGCATCGCCTCCAGTTGCCATCGGGGCATCGTGGATGCGTCACGCTGCTGCGCCTGCAAGAGGACCATTCCGGCGCTGCAAGCAGAAGCAAAAGCAGCAAGCTCCAAGCAGGACAGCAGGACAGCAGGACAGCAGGACAGCAGAAAAGCAGGAAACGCAGAACCGTCGGGTGGACGGGCGGTTTGCAGCGCGCCGTGATGCTGTAATGCGGGTATGAGCAAGTGATGCTCGTGATGTGCGAAACTCATTGGCTCCTGACCCGACGTGCAGCAAGCGAGCTTGCTTGCTCGCTTCTTGTCTGCTGTATTTTCGCCGAGCAGATCTGGTGAATACAGACGAGGTATAGCAAGGTACTCGTCGAAACGAGCATAACGATAGCACGATGAGATATCAGAACCCACATGCTGCACTCGTGCGTGTTCCCAAAAAGCGATGAAGCTTCGTGGTCAGGTGAGTAACTGGGCATCTTACAGATAATGTACCGCCGGAACGATTGCTCGGCCACATCGCCGAGATGTGTAAAGTCGATGGTGTGCTCTTTTTTCATCCCAGCAACTGATTGTTGTCGCGCAAAGATGAGAAGCAAGCAGTGCTGCAGCGCTCATCTAGTTGTAGAGTTGTCGACCCCGCCTCAGTGTAGGAGCGCGGAGCACTTGTAGCATGCAGCAATACTGACCAGCACGTTGGCCGTCGTCCGCTCCGCCACACTGACCTTTCAACCGTCCGTTTCAATCATAAAACGCCACAGCTAACACCGAGCCAGTGGTAAGCATACGCACAACATCAGCCACAGCAGAGGCACCGAGCACCTTCCAGATCGGCGGTCGCGTACGGCGCTGCGCCAATCTGAACACCTTGACAGACGTCGGGACGAGCTTCTTCTGCGTTTGAATCACCACAGACTGATAGACTGAGCGGGTAGCAATCCCACTCGCCCACTCCCAGCTCCCTCCCTGTGTTCATTGACCATCCTCCGGTGCCTGTCGTGCTTGGGGTCGTCGATGCTGGTATTCGTGATGGCCCCTGCCGTGATTGTGCACCGAAACAAAGTGTGGCTCAAAGCATGTTGGGTGTTCCCGGGCGTTCGCGACGAGCAACAGCTTAGTAGAGATGGATGGGAGTGTCAGGCCGAGTGTTGAGCTCTAGGCAGTCTTTAGCGACCAGCATGCTGCTTCGAGAAGTGTAAGGAGGTGTTCGTTGCAGGGAGGTGTTTCGTGCCGTGGCAAGGCCGGGCAGGAGACGTCGGCAAGCTGAAGGTGTCGTCGGACTAAGGTACTATGCGGCCTCAGCTGCGGCCCTCAATCACGTAACTGCCAGCCGTGGTGGTCGGTAGATTGTTGACTCGGACTCGGACTTGATGAGTGTTTTCAGAGCCGTCGCATACGTCCGGCAGTGATAGTTAGTGTGGGGAGGTACTTCAGTACTGCATGTGGTGTGTGGTCCTCGAGAGAGGCGTCGAAACAGTCGCAGTTCTGTCATGAGTCGTTCCCCCACTCGATCGAGGGACGACGACCACAGTTCCGTGGTTGGTTGCTAATGGTTGCTAGCCCATTTGGATGACGAAGGGCGGCCACAATGTCAGATGGTATGTTCAGCCTCATAATGCGAAGTTTCCGCCATGCAATCAGTAATACATGGGAGTGGCTGTGACATGCCTATCATTCGTTCACATGATACAACAGAAAGCAGCTCTTGATGACTTCAAGGGTCATGCGATGCCGAAGCTATGGGATGCTCGATGTGAGCCTGTCGATGGCTCTAAGCGTAACGTCGGATGTGAGACTCGTAGCCGACATGACAGTCGTCTAGCCCCGCGGGGAATCGTCGACGTGATGAGCAAATGAAACGCCTCTGGTTGGCTTCTGACTGGTGACGATGTCAAAGGCTCGCTAGGCGGTTCTGCCTGATAGGCAGTGCGCACAGTCAGTGACAATCGGTTCAGACTCTGACACCATCTAGGGCTCTTCAGAAGCGGTCCTCACTGCCATCAGCATGGCCCAGAGCCACAACCACAACTCACACCTGCCTCGAGTTCTGAACGCGGATGTACAGCCAATTCACAGCCTCGCGTACCCCCGTTCTATCATCAGCCATGCCCTCTTCCACCTTCCTCGCCTTGTAGCACTCACCCCTCCAACGCCGACGCCCCCATGACATCCAAACTCGCCATCCTCTCCTCCTTTGCATCCCTATCCAACCCTCCCTCGCCATCCCTGCTCTCGACTGAGGGGCTCTCTAGTGCCGAGTCGTCTGCGTCTTGCCGTTGCCGTTGCCGCGCGCGTTGCCATGCCTCGAAGGACTCGCGGATCTCCGCGACGGAGAGGGAAGAGGCCTTGTCCTGCTTGTTGGCGAGGAGGAGGAGGGGGAGGTTGAGCAGGCGCGGGGAGTTGAGGACCTCGTCTGGGGTTAGCGCTGGCGCTGGCGCGGAGTGCAGCTGCAAGCTGCGCGGAGCGACATGTATAGCGGACGGCAAGGCGCTGCACACGATCGATATGTTGCAAACTCCTGCCACTGTAAACCACATGCAAAGCTGTGCGAGCGGTCGTGCAGTTGTCCTGCAGCTACATGACAGACATGCAAATCATGTAAATCACATGAGATATGCTACATCATGCACGTAGATCGCAGATTGTGTGCTACAGGCAGAAAGATCATGTAGCTTCTGTCTTCCAGAGGCAGCGGCAGCTTCAGTGTGTTGCAAACTGATGTGTTTCCATTGTCGTGATTGCAACCACACGGACTCACCAAACACCTCCCACGTCTCGCTCAGCCTCGCCTGGTCGCTCGCGTCGAGCACAAACACAACGGCATGACACTCGTCATAGTACCGCGGCCAGATTGACCGGATATCTCTCTGCCCGCCGAGGTCGAAGAAGTGCAGTGTCGTCGAGGGGAGGGAGATCTTCCCAACTACGGGGTTAGCATATTTCATGCTCGCTCTTTCTCATGCGCAGAGACTGCGATGCTCAAGATTAGTTTGCAGAGCGTGTTTACTTCTCCATGTGTAACATGCGCCCAGCTGGTGTCGGGACATACAGCCCGAGCTGACACTGAGGACGAAGTTCAAGTTCGCGCGACTCACTGTTCTGCCCCACGGTCGGCCCAATCTTGTCCGGCGGCATCCCCGGTGTGGGGTTGTAGAGCGTCTTGATCTTCTCGAGCATGGTCTGTGGTCAGGCCTGGGGGTGTATCGTGGTTACCGTCTTGCCCGCCTGGTCGTCAGCAAGCCAAGCAATCCCTTAGTCCGCAGCTCGCTCACATTGTCCAACCCAATAATGACGACCGAGTACTCGTCCTTCCTCGTCAGGTAGGTATGCAGCCCTTTGAAGAGGTGATACATGATGATAGGAGTAGCTGTTGTGGCAAGAGATGCAAGTGCTGGTTATTGACACCCGCGTGCGATGAACGCATGGACGGAGGTGTGTGGCTCCGCACCGGAGACATCTGGCTGTTGACATCCGTGGTTGCCGAAGCGCAGAGTACACAAGCTGCAGCGTGCAGATCAGATGGGAGCCTGAATGAAATGAGTCGATGCGTGAACTCATGCCTGCTCGTAGTTGTACTAAACCTGACTTCTGTACTGCTTGCTTTACCAGGTAGATGCCCGCTCAGCTGAACTGCTTGCCACATCATGGCATTGGCTACCTCCGGCTTGTCTGTGCTAGCGTCCTCGCCCCTCATACCCCGTACCTGCTCTCGCAAGCGTGACAAACTTGTATCCATTGCTATACTGCACACTCTCGCTATACTGAACCTGCTGCTCAACGGCATCATCTGCCGACTGCACTGCCCTACTCAAACTACATGTACTTATCTTACGCGTGATTGCTTGCTAGCTCACGCCCTCGCTCACTAGAAGCCATAGCGCTCGCCCGCAGTGCGCGCCATGATGTCCTTCACTGGACCCAGGAGGCGGGTGAACGCCTGCTCGCCCAGAGCGGCGACACGCACCTTCTCTGCAGCGCGGACAGTCGCTGCGCGTGCCTGGCGATTGAGGAGGGCGAGTTCTGTGAGTCAGCATTGCAGTGATAACATTGTATAGCTCAATCGCCCGAGCATCACCCACCTCCAAAGTAGTCGCCACGACCCATCTGCTTCACGATCGTCTCCTTGCCGTTGACCGGCTTGATGGCCACGGCGGTGCCCCGCTCGATGAGGAAAAAGTCGTCGCCCATGTCGCCGCGGCGGATAATGTCCTGCCCCTCCTCGAAGGTGCGCGACTCGAGCACGTCGGCGATCTTGGCGCGCTCGGCGGGCTGGAGCGACGAGAGGATGGGGACGGTGGAGAGGAAGGACTCGTAGAGCCGGCGTTTGCGGGATGTGTGCTGCTGTTAGCGGAGCTGGGCCTCCTCTATCGCAGAGAAGATGTTTGGGTCCAGAGCATTGCACCTGCTTCACAGCCGTGCTCCGGATCTGTAGCTTCTAGGTGCTAGCTAGTAAGAACGGGCAATAGACTATAAGCCTGACGCCTGTCTTTGATGCTAGCAATAGCATTAAAGCCAGCAGCTGCTTCCAGAGCATGATGCTTGATCCCAGTGAACCTGACTCACATCGAGAAGGATAGTGCGGAATGACACACGGTCCAACGCCCACAGGGTACACGGAGTAAGGGAGATGATGGTCGCTGCACGCGGGGCACTGTCATCAGCACTCGTACCCAAAAGCCCGACCCACTTGTGCATCAACGCGAGCTCGCCAAACGAAGCACCCTCCGAATACGACGCCACCTTCTTACCCAGATCAGGCTTGTCGCTCTCGCCAGCATCCACCCCCTCCTTCTTCACATACACCTCGAGGTTCCCCTTCTCCACGATGTAGAAGTAGTCGCCCGCATCGCCCTGCTTGATGATCGTGTCGTTCGCAGGGATAGTCACCTCCTTCATCGCGTTGAGCACATCCGCCTCCTGCTCCTCGTCGAGGTTCTTGAAGAGGAAGTTGTCCTTGATCGCCTCGCGGATGCGCGTGAGCTGCTCCGGCGTCTTCTGGAACACGGGCATCGCCGCGGGGCCATCGTCCTCCTCCTCGGGGAACGACGAGAGGTCCGAGCCGAATGGCTGCCTTGCATGCGCAGGCATCAGCGACTCGGCAGACACCGACGTGCGGCGCCCGAGCGCATACTGGGGGATCGGGGGGTCGTCCTCTGCCTGTGCGGCGTCGCTGAGGCCCTTGCCCACTGGCGCGGAGGGCGTCTGCGCACTGGGACCAAAGGGCGAGGCACCAAAGTCCACCCCGACAGGAGGTGCGTTCTCGCTAAAGGGGGAGGAGTCGTCCTGCGGGCGGACAGAGGTGGTCGAGCCGCCGCCGCCTCCTCCAAAGGGTGAGGAGAAGAGGGGGGCAGCGGCAGCGGCAGCACCAGCAGCAGCTGCTCCACCAGCTGCACCAGCCACACCGGCAGCTACTGGTGCTCCAGTGCCAGAGCCGCGACTGGAGTGATGGGCGAATGGTCCGTCTGTGGGCCCCATCTCGGAGGTTGGGGATGTGCCGGCGTGGTGATCCCGGCTGGAGGGGTTTCCTGGCGACTTGCGGGAGGATGAAGAGGCGCGCTGCTAGTCAGCGCTAGGACACTTACGTAGCACTGATATCCTATTGTGCTTCGACTCACCTCCTGCCTCAGCTTGTCTTGGAACCAGTCGGCACAGAACTGGAGGACATCGTCGGGCTGCTGGCGAGTGACGTCCCTGTTCAGGTCGTTCAGGAGGGACTGGTAGGCGTTGCTGGCCATGGGGGGGGGGGGGGGGGGGGGGGGGGGGGGGGGGGGACAAGGGTGGGTTAGATGAGATGGTGCTCGCTCTAGACAGTGGCTGCCAAGAGCTTGCTCGATGGCGCCGGAGGTGGATGACCTAGAACCTAGATACCGGTTCTCAGGAGAGGTCTATCTATACCTGTCGAGTACCGAGGTCTCTGTCGTCGCGGCTGCAACTCGGTACGCAATCTGGACGGAATGTACGATGCGGTTGGTGATGCTTGTATACGATCTTGACTTGATCAGGATGGATGAAGGACGATGCTGCTGATGATGCCTGAGGCTGAGGCTGAGGCTGAGGCTGTGGCTGTATCGACACTGCAGACCAGACCACCCACCCGGTAGCGTGTGGACGATGATGGATGGGGGGCGGGGTAGTAGGGTGGGCTCCGTGATTTACCTCCGTCCGTCCCATACTAGGGGCATCCTGTGGCGTCACCATGGCATTCCGGTGATCCTTGCGGGTGCAGCTAAAGGGGAGGGCGACATAAGTTTAAGCCTGTTTGTGAATTCATTACAAGCAGCTGGTATTGATCCTATATTCATTCCGCCCGGCATTTCAAACTCATGCTATTCAACTGCCAAGGTCTGGGTCATACGAAATCATGACATGCATAAGCCATATAATTGATGGGCATCTGAGAGAAGTTTACGCCCGAGTGAACTCGTTAACTCTGCATGCATTTGACGATGAGGCTTGCTGCATACTATCAAGCAAACGATACATTGAAATTCAATCTCGAGCCACCTATACCTACAGTATACGACTGTACTAAAATCGGTACAGTGAGGCGCCGGGGAATTTGGTTGCCATTTGGGGCGCATCCGGTTTTGTCCTGACGGGACCACACCTGTACGGGGCGCTGCTAATGTGTGTTTGTT
>BEDZ01000030.1:0-197731 GCA_002335625.1 Cutaneotrichosporon cyanovorans | reverse complement strand
CCCCCCCTAGCCCTCCTAGTCATGAACTCCAACCCCCAACCCATCCCCCATCGCCTCTGCCTCATCACCCATCCCCTCCCATTTCAGTCAACCCAACTCATCTCCCCCATCCCCCATTCTATTCCCCCCCTCCCCCACCCCCCCCCCCCCCCCCCCCCCTCCCCCTCCCCAACCCTTCCCCAAGACCCCGACTCACCCCTTGACATCCACTTGTACCCAGTAGATAGCATTAGCCACCGCACCAGTCGACACCTGGCCGACATGCGCGAACACGAGCAGGATCACGGCCAGGAGCGTCAGCGCCGACCCGCCGAACATGCAGTATTCGCCGCGCATCTTGGTCCAAAGAAGAGGGAGGGGGAGTTGAGTGGGGCGCGCTGTTGATTGAGAGTTGGGGAGGTGGCTAGTACGACCAGAGCCAGTCGAGTCGAGGTCGGATCAAGAGTCAAGCAAGGAGAGCAGAGTAGAGACAGTGAAGCAAGTAGCAGCTAAGTGGAGCAGTCGAGCAAAGCAGAGCGGTCGAGTATATAGCAATGGCAGTGAGCAAGAACTACCCTCATGGCCTCATCAGATCTTCATCAGATCGTCAGGCCATAGAATGCCTCTCGATAGTTTGGCGCTGGAGACCTGGCCCGCCTCCCTGCCCAGCTGCCCAGTCCTCCAGGTTGGTCTGGACAGCGCTCCTCTGCTCTGCCCTGCTGCATCGACTGCACCTCATGCACCTCATGCACCTCATGCACCTCATGTACAGCACCTCATGCACCACACCTCGTGCACCACACCTCATGCTCTGCTGCCGCCGCCCGCTGCAGCACTGCTCGGCACGCGCCACACGCCACGGATTGTACATCATGAATTAATGAACAGGGGGTATGCCGTAGCGAGCAGCGGTAGAATAACGCGTCGCGATGAGCAACGAGCCATATGAGGCTTAATGAACGCGAAGATTGACGCGCGGTGCCTTGAACGCGAAAGAATACCGGCGGGAGGTAAGGGAGGCTATTCGGGCGTGTATTCATGGAAGCCCTGGGTGGCCGGTGGACTGCCTGGGCGGACTGGAATGAAAAGTTGCATACCATGCTGCTGGAGGAGGGACGAGGGACGAGGGACGGGATGCATGGGGTGGTCTGGAAGAGGGAGAGGCAGTGCGAAGAGCGGCTGATGGAATGAGATGAGAACGTGAAGATGAGACAAGAGGAGATGAGCTAGATGAGGCGGGAGGATTGCACGACGCGACATAGAAGTCATGTAGATCGACCATGCATGACCCTGGACATAGTCTGTCACGAGTAAGCTTGCTGAGGTTGTTGCTTGTTGCACATTGGCAGTAGTGGTGTGAGACGCGAAGATGCGACGCGCGACGGCAGGGAAGAGTGCAGCGCGCAGCACCTCGCCCGTCGCTGCAACGATGCGTATCACAGAGGATCAACGACCATCACGACAGGATGCCTGGCCTGACCTGCCTGGCTTGATCTGACGGAGTGTTCCTCACAGGGGACGAGTGACGTTGCAGTCGCAGCGAAAGACATCGTTCAGGCTCCTGGCAATGACAGCGGCAGGTATGTAGCGGACCTCGTCGCACGTCGCACAGCTAGCAGTCACAAATTCAGTCTCTGACAGGTGTGGCGATGCAGCAGGAGCGAGATACATGGCTCCGCTCTGCTGACAGGGAGCACCGGCGACGGTGTCGACAAGTTCAGCACAAGCAGCTCAGGCAGCTCAGGCAGCTTATGCAGCCCTGGCGTCTCCGGCCAGTCGCGCATTGTGTGGTCATTAAGCAGCAAGGACAACCTTAGTTGGGCTGCTAGTAGAAAGCTGTCACCAGGCAGCATATGCAGCATACGACGGACGCACAGACTCGAGCTCGATGGGCTGCTGGCCAAGTTGGGCAGTACCAGGTGCGCAAGCAGCACGAGCTGCTTAGGCAGCACGGTCAGCACGGGGCAGCTCTGAGAGCTAGGTGGCTTGAGCCAGTCCGACACCGCTGGCTGCACAAGCAAGATGAGCAGCACGAGCAGCTAAGAGAGCACAGGCAAACTAGAAAGGTCGTGATGAGCAACGCGAACGAGGTGAACGGCACAGTCAGTCAGACGGTACAGGCAGCACAACGGCGTAGCAGCATACGTACAGATGAACAGGCAGCACAGGCAGCCTGCCACGGAATCATTCGCACGAGCTGTGTAAGTGCAAGAGATGAGGAGGATGTACTACTATACACGCGACCCCTGCTGCCAGTGCTCGCCGTGCTCAGTACGTTCGGAGGAAGGTTTTTCTCAACGAGCTAGAGCAGGGCGTTGCTGGTCTGGTGATTGGATATGCGCTGTTGAGCCTGAGGCCCAGAATCGTGCAATCCACCCGTGCAGGTAGATGTACTGCTGCCAAATCACAGGTGCAGTGCTGCCAAGTGTCATAACACTTTCAGTGGATCAATAGCGAGTAAGTATGCAGTCTCAGTCGAATGGCTGCCCCTGCACAGGCTTCGGTGGCTACACTGTACTATACACCTTCATCAGTCTACGGTATACTACGACATCGGCGCTATGCCGCCTTGATATGCTGCTGTCAGCGGTGTCCGGGCAGACAAGAAGCAAAATGAGGAATGCCTGCAAACGCCAGTGTCGGGGCATCGACAGAAGAGCAGTAAGGAGAATAGGCAGCTGGGTATGACTGACAGGAGCTCTAGGGAGCTGAATGCAGCAACGCTCTGCGGATTTACTGTACACATCGCCACCACTTCAACTCGGCGAGCCTAAGGAAGGCACTCATGTACAGTTGTGAAACTGACATACCCGGACTCTCTCACCCTCCTTTCACGCTCTACACTCTCCGAAGCATCCCAGCCTTCTCATCATCGCCTATCGCACCCTCATGTGCGCTCGAAACATTCCCCGACACTCACCAGATCATCAATAGTCGAGAACAGCAACCCCTCGGACATGAGCGTCTCAATCGCCTCCATGACGTCCTCGCCGTTCGCATTCCCGCACTGGCGCGACACGACCGACACGTGCAGGCCGTCCTCGTGGTCCTCGGCCGCGACGACCTCCATGACCTTGCGCTGCAGGGGCGGGAGGTGGGCGTACTCGCTTGCGCCGGTGGTGGTGGTGGTGGTTGTTGCGCCTGCGGCGTAGTCGCTTGCGGAGGTGGTTTCTTTGGCCTGGGGTTAGCGAGTGAACGGATGCGAGCGAAGCGAGCGTCCGGAGCTCGCAACGTGGTCAGCGTAGTATAGAGTGAAGACATCGCTAAGCCGCGAGATCGCGACCTAAGAGCTGATTAAGCCCAAAAACGCGCAGAGGACATGACAGACTGAAGTCCATGATCAGGTGATTGCGACTCATAGCAATGAATCAAAAGCCTGCCAGAGTGTGAAACATGGCCAATAATGTCTAATCAGGCAGAGTGCAAACATCCCCATCACCCGTTGCAGTTGACGATATGTCTGTCATGGACCTGATCACCCATTGGTGGGTGAAAGACCTGCAGTCATGGTCACTGATATTATTCAATTGCCACAGAGCACGGTGAAAAGCGTGCACGGCGGCAGACAACTGGAACGCGCAACGTCGGCTTCTCGAATCACAGAACTTGGAAACCGACTTGTACTCACCCCACCAGCCCCCGGATTGCGCAGACTCAAGCTAACCTGCAGCGCCTTCAAGAAGTGGTGGAACACCTCATCGTGGTCCTCCACCGCACGCATGTGCTGCGCCGAGACGTGTCTCTTGCCACCAAACACCTTGATCGTGCCAATCACCACGACGTACTTGTCCTGCGTGATCCCGTCGGTCTTGCCTGCTTCGTCGTCGGCGCTGTCGAGCCACTGCCGGACGTCGATGTAGCCTGTCCCGTCGCCGAGCTCGTAGGAGACGTTCGTGGTGGTTTGGGATTGGTTGCGAACTGAGCCGACGAATTGAACCTGGGGTCAGCTGGCGCCTTGCGAGCGAGCGGAGCGAGCGAGGCGGCAGCGCCGCGTACTACGGCCAGCTGCTGCCGTAGGTAGCAGCTGGCAGTAGCAACGTAGGTAGCAGCTGGCAGTAGCAACGTAGGTAGCAGCTGGCAGTAGCAACCAGTAGCACCTTGGCAGCGGGGCAGCCGGTCAGTAGCAGCCAGGTTACAGCTGCTCCATTGCAAATCTGCAGCAGCGGGGCAGCAGCGACCAGATTCGCAGCTGGCTGGTAGCCAACAAGTAGCAGCTGCCAGTGATAACAAGCCAGCTGGATAGTGCAATTGCTATATGCCCAAGCAGATCATGCCTGGTACATGTCTGATCAGCACAGCAGCAGCTGACAGACACTGCCCCTCGAACCATAACACTCACCGTCCCCACATCCACGCCATCAATCTGGAACTCGGCATCAGGATGCACCTGCCCCGCATCGAGGATCTGCTTCACCGTCACTGGCCGCAGCGACTGGCTCCGTCCTCCCTGATTGTCAGCACTACCCCAGCTCCACTGGCTACCTTCTTCTGACCCCCCGGGGAGCTCTGGCTGCCATATGGCGATCCGCCGGGCATGAAGCCGCCGCCTCCTCCTCCGCCGCCGCCGCCGTAGTATGGGTTGCCGTCGTCTGCGGTCGCGTCAGTAGTGTCCACAGAACAAGACATACTCATCGTCCTAGTATATAAGTAGTGGTATACGATTGGTAGTCGAAGTTGACGAAAGGATAACTAGCTGCACCTGGTATGCAAGAGGCCTTTAGTGGAACGACTGACCTTGACCTTGTTGTGATTTCGTTGCGTTGATGTTTCCACTCCCTCATGTCCGACGCGTCGCGGTCTACGCGGGGTGAGTAGATCGGGTCACGTGCATAGATACACGTGGCAGCCACATGGTAAACCACACTGCCACGAGTAACGCACGTGGTTTGTTCGCAGACACGTGACTTGGCTGTTAATTACATAATATGCACGTGCCTTCCGATCCGCGATTTCCTTCTGGGTTGGGTTTCACTTATTAGAAAGTCGATTATTAGGCATAGCAATTTCTGGCAAGCTCAATAGGGCTTGCAGCTGTCTGATTACAAAGCAATACAAACCCAGCCCCTTGCCCATTGCCGAGGGAGTGCCACACATGCTCCGCTCCTTGCCTCTCGAGCCATGGCGCACAGATCCTGCCATCCCCTCCAAGACTCGTTCTCACCTCTTACTCGACGCCGTTGTGGGCATCAGCATCGCCTTCGACCAGCTCATCGCCATCACCTACCACCCCCTCTACTCCAGTAGGCCTTATCCTCCTGGTAAACAATCGCTGTTGACTGCTCGATAAAACACCTGCTGTCACAAACAACTCATCGGACTCTGCCGAATCCAGCGCTCTTATCCGCCGTCGGTCTCCTCCGGGCTCTCAGCGTCCATCCTCGTTTCCACAAGTCGACAACAACGATCACAAGCGCACGAAGCAGCAGCATCCACGACCGGAACTCTGTTCAAACCCACTAGCCTCCGTGTGCTCTGGTGCTCTGAAATATTTCCACAACCCGGATGAAGGTCCCATCGTCTCGGCGCGAGTCGTCAGACTCCTCTGCTGCCCACTATGCGCCATATCCCCCGTCCTCGTCCTCGTCCTTCTCACATCCAGCAGGTGGGGGTGGGGGGCCGCAGCCGCCCCCGCCACCGCCGCCGGGGCCGCTAGCGCGCTCGGGGAGCCAGAGCTCGTTTACGCGTCCGTCGCCGTCGGTGTCGTCGACCCCGCTGCCGGATACACAGCCGACGTACAAGGTGGCCAGGGCGATCTCGTCGTGTACACGGTGTAGGTCGAGAAAGCAGAAGTGCGATGGGAAGCTGCCGGCGTGTTCGGCGTGCGAGCGGGCAAAGGTCGAGTGTATTGGGTTTGATGCGATCAGCAAGACAAATGTGTCGAGAAAGTGAGTTGGGCGAGCATGCGAGCGACAGCGAGGGTGCGAGCGACAGCGAGCGTGCGAGCTGCATCGATGAGTACTGGTGTTGGTGGGCGGGAGTGTCGGAGCGTGTTTCTTTTCTGTGTTCGTCTGGCTGGTGCAGTTCAGGCACTGTGTACTGTCATGTCGTGCGTCTGTACGATTGGCTTCGGCCTGAGTGTGTTTCCGAGTACACGGAGTGCATAAGAATATGTCGGGCAGAAATGGTTTGAATAGTGGTCCACACAATTCAAACGTGATGCACTCTGGCCACGTACTGAGTGCTGCTGGTCGTTATGCGGCAAGGGATAAGGCGAGGGGTGTAGGAGGTTGCACTGGCATGTTGTGACTGCCAGTACTGGCAGTCGCCCTGCCTTGTCCTCCTCCATGGCAACACTTGGGGTGGCGATTCGGCGAGCTCATCGTCAGCCGGACTTCAGCCTCGTATACCAGGCATGAGCAAGTTAACTGGCATGTTATGCGCTGGAGCGGGCTGGCAAGTGGTCATCTGGCCAACGTCCTGCTGTCGAGTGCTAGCCTGTTGTTGACCAGCCTTGCCCCCACACTACGACAGCAAGCGATGTCGTAAGCATCTTGCCCCTGAGTGCAACGACGAGTCACACAGATCTGCCATGCTTGCTGCATAGCGAGCATGATCTTCTGTTTAGTACTTCCTGCTTGGAAGTCTGGTGAAGAAAATGAGTAGAGTAATACAGAAGTCAAGTGCCCTGTCCCCTGCTAGGATGTGCTGGCAAGGATGTTGCGAGTTCGTGAGATCAGCAAGCCACCTGCCTGTCGAGCATACTGCCATCTGCCTCTCCAAATGGTCATGCTGTTGTTAGAGCAGTCATTGAATACCCCTGCACCTTGACTTGGTTCTGACCACCTCTCCCTTGCAATTGCTGACGCCAGCCACCTGCACCAGCTCGAGCAAGAAGTCGCCTCCCTGCGCGCACAGGTCGCCGCCCTCCAACAACAGCAGCAACAGCCCGTCGACTCCATAGCCCAGCAGAAGCGCGACATCGCCGCCGGCGTGTCCCAAGGCATGTCCTCGTTCGTGAGCCACGGTGGGCTCGCGATCGACCCCACACTCCAAGGGCCCGAAGGCGATCCTCCCATGCGCTCACCCTGGGACTCGCCAGCAACAGGGCCCAGCGCCCACCTCACCGGCCACCGCCGGGCGTCAGAGTACGGTCTGCCCCCGACGCCACACACCCACGACTCGCCAAACTCGCCAGTCACCACCAGCAGCACTCACCGAGGCGGGTATGGCAATGGCAACAACGGCGGCAGCGTCGACCTGAGCTCGCGCCACGACTACCGCGACCACCGGGATCGCCACACGAACCCCATTACGGCAGGCAGTGCTGGTGCAGCAGCAGCGACGTCGCTCACGCGGATGGTGCAGGATGCTGCTATGCGCACGGGCCATGCGCTGCAGAATACACTCCTAGGCAACTCTAGCAATGATCACAACACTCCGAGTGACGGCCACGGCGGTGGGAAGGACTCTCCAGTCATCACTGGCGGACCAGAGCCGGATCGCACAGGCGCTGGCGCAGGCGAATTTCACGGGTCGCCTGACGACTCGCGCACCCCCAGGTCATATGGCAACATTCCTACACCTTCGGCGCAGCACCGCGCGTCGTCGGTGTCCTCGTCGGGCCGGAGTCGTGTCCGCCGTGCATTCCAGGTGCCCCCGCTGCCTCCCCAGGCGGCTGTGGAGCGCCTCGTCGCTGCGTACGTCGACTTTGTGGGCGTGACAGCTCCGATCATCCACATCCCTACGCTGGGCAAGCAGCTCGCCCGTATGCGCGAGGGCGGGCAAGACGTGACTGAGAGTGATGTGTTCGTGGTCATGATGATGCTTGCGTTGAGCACAATGGCGAGCTCACGCTTCGTCGACCCGCCGGACGAGCTGCGTGCGTGTTCGGAGGCGTTCCACGCCGAGGCACTCAAGCACCTCGACGCAGTGTTCGAGGAGCAGAGCTACGTCAGCTTGCAGGCTATTCTCTTGTTAGTATGGTACAGCCTGCTGAACCCGGACAAGGGGTCGATCTGGTTCCTCGTCGGTCTGGCGACACGTACCTGCGTCGATCTCGGTTTCCACAACGAGAACAACTCGCAGACCGAGAAGCTCGACAACCTCGAGATCGACATGCGCCGCCGCATGTTCTGGATCACGTACAAGATGGACCGGCTACTATCCCAGTCGCTCGGGCGCCCGCCATCCATTCCCGACGGGTTCATCTACGTTCCCATGCCTGCGCTGCAGCACGATGTGGACATCCACGCGGGTCAGTTCACACCGCTCACAGGCGACCCGTGCCCGTACAAGTCGCTCTTTGCCCACACCATACGCCTGCGCCAGCTCCAGTCCGAGATCCTGAACCACACGTACGGCGTGAACGGCCAGCCCCTGCCGAAGCAGGAGTGGTTCGACAACATGTTCGACCGCCTCAAAGAGTGGCTGTCCTCCGCGCCCGACCCGCGCGGCACTGTTTCCGCGGAAGGCTACGCCATCTCGTTCCACAACTCGTGCCTCCTCCTCTTCCGCCCGTCTAGGGGGAACCCGAAGCCGAACCGCGCGTCACTGGGGACAATCCTCGCGTCGAGTTCGTACATCATCCGCATCTACCGCCGGATGCAGATGAACAACCGCATCTCGTGGCTCTGGATGACGAGCCACTTCACGTTCATGGCCGGCCTGTCGTTCCTGTACGCCTTCTTCAACCTCTACAGCCTGGGCGATGAGGGCGTCCCGACGCTCGACGAGGCGATGCTCGACATCGAGTCGTGCCTCGCCGTCCTCGAATACCTCGCCGTCCGCGTCCCCTCCGCAGCAGCATGCCACGACACGATGCGGCACGCGTCCCGGGCGATCATTGAGCAGCTGTCGAAGATGTCCCCGCCGAGAAACAAGGACATGCACATGCATGGTTCTTCCTCGGCCGCACGCTCCCCCGGTGGCCGGTTCCGCGCCGCCGCGCTCTCGTCAGCACGCGACGACCCGCTGCCGAACGAGGCGTCCTTCCCCGCCCCTCTCCCGCCCACGACACTCCCGTACGAGCTCACGCTTCTCGAGCACCTCTTCCTCAACCCGCTCACATCGCACCAAAAGGCATCAGGGTACACGAATGGCAAGTGTCGCCAGGCCGCGAGCGCAAGTGCGGGCGTGACGGCACCGGCACCAAGTGCTGCGAGTAATGCCAAAGCGCCGGCGTCGTTGCCTCCGGCGGCATTCCACTCGTTCGGGCCGTATGGGATCGCCGCGCAGGTGGCTGCGGCACCGGCAGCGGGTGCACCGAGTGCGTCTGCCCCGTCGACGTGGCAGCAGGACAACACGCAGCAGCAGCAGCAGGATGCAGCCCCGGTCGGGCAGCAGGATCAGATGCTCAATGGGATCTTGGGCACAGGTGACGCAGCGGCGGGCGCAGCGAATGCGGGAGGAGCAGGGAATGTTGACGCGAACAACAGCTTTGACATCTTCTCGTTCTTGATGGACGAGGAGGGTGGGTTGAACTCGATCGGGACGGGGGCGTGGAATGCGCTGGATGTGCCGGCGGACTTTCCTTTGTGGAGCTAGGCGCCGAGCGACGGCCGAGCAACGACGCGGAGCCGAGTTGCGAGGCGTACGAGTGTTGCGACGTGGACGAGTGTTGCGACGTGGACGAGTGTTGCGACGTGAACGAGTGTTGCGAGGTGCGAGAGTCCGGGGCGGTCTTGAAACCATTATGGAGATTCTGGAGGCTGAGGAGCAAAGGGGTTTGTGAGTGGGCGTGAGTGGGATCGTAGTGGCTTATAGTACATAGATGAGGACAATGCAACGACACAGGTTCTGAAGACATCGCTTCGTAATACGTTACATCTAGTGTACAGCTCTCTTCTACATGGATACCCAAATCGAAAACAATCGGCTTCAGACAGAGTCGACGAACTGCTTCCCCAAAGCTGCTCATCGCTCCGGCCTTGCAGTCAGCAGCGGTCAGCAGTCCGGGCTGCGTTGCCCAGGCATCGCTACTCGATCTCGCGCAACGCGTCGTCGCTGTCCACGTCCATCGCCTGGAGTCCGTCATCGCCACCATCACCCTCAGCATTACCCGCCTCAGCCGCTTCCCCGCCATCACCACCGTTCCCTGTGCCGACAGCCTCATCACCCCCTGCCGTATCTTCTCCCTCCCCCCCCGCCTCGCCTCCCTCCCACTCCCCCAGCCCCAAGAACCCCTCCGCCAACCCCTCCCCACTCTCAGGCACGCTCGCCCTCCCCCGCGGTCTGCCTGGTCCTGCGCGCTTCGTCCCTCCCCTGCCGCCGACTGACCGGCGGGCCATCTTGCCTGCTCCGGCTTTGCCGCCGCGCGAGCCAGGTCCCGAGGCGGGCAGGTTGCGCAGTAAGCGTTCTTCTTGTGCGCGGGAGAGGACGGTGCCGGGCGTCCAGGGCTTGCCGCCGCGGATGGAGGTGACGGCTGCGAGGAGGTCGGGGTGGGCGTCGGGGGTGATTTCGACTGGGGTTAGCGAACACGAACACACTCGCTGCGCTCGTTTGCGATATATGGCAGCATCTCTCCAGCTCAGCGAGCTCAGAACAGCCTACTCATCTCAAAGCCTTGCTGCCTTGATAAGAGCTGCGAAGGACTGCGCATCGAGATTGCAGCAACCTCAGGCCAGCTTCATCCTCAACTAATGCGGGCCTGGATTGGAGCATAGGCCGACACTAGTTCGTTGTAGTGTGGACGGAGTCTCGGTCCAGCCCCTAGGGCTGGAGCAATGATCACGTTCAAGTGACAATCCACATGTCCGTTGCCCGCTCAGCTTGTACTCACGCTTCACGTCTCCCAGGTCGCCTGCGCGCGCGATGTCCGCGAGATCAGACAACGTCGACACCGGCAGCGTCATACGCCCGCGCGCGCTCACCCGGCGCCGTGGGGAGCTACCGGGACCAGTCGGCGTGTCGTACATCGAGAAAGGGGTCTTGGCCGGCGACGAGGGGCCGGCGACTGGTGTCTCTGGCTGTGTCTCGGTCTGTGCTGGTGTTGACACGTCGACCTCCGGTGTTTCCGGTGTCCCCGTCGCCTCCGTCCCCAGCTTGCCCCTGCCTCCCTTTGACAGCCTCCTAGGCCGAGCGGGGAACATGCCCCTCCGCAACGCAGGCGGCGGCTTGTCCTCCTCACGAGACACACCCCGCGGCTCGAGCACGACGCCGCGCATCGTCACGCGCTGGTTGGTCTTGATGATGGGCTGGAAGCGGGCCTTCTGGGGGTCGTCTTCTTCTGCCCGTCAGTTGAGCTCAACAGCATCATAGACCTGTCAAGATTCAGGGAGGCCACACTCACGCCGGACAACATCAAAGATCACCTCGTCGCCAATCAACGGCGCCACGCGCCCCTCGAATATGTTCTCTCCTATGCGCAGGAACGGCATCGGCGTGTCTATGCCCTGCTGTCAGCAGGGCTACCAGAGTCACGCACAATAAGCTGGTACGCTGCTTCGGTCTGCAGAACACGGCTGTCCATCGTACTCCCTAGATCGAGAACGACATACTCCTGCCAGTCAGCGAGCCCCCTCAACTCCCTCAAACCCACCTCCTCCTCCTCCTCGTACTCCTCGTCGTCGACGTCGTCCAGTGTCGGTACGCACTGCCACCCCGGTGGGAACAGTGTGCGCCCAGACGCAAGCGTGCGCGCGATGTCTGCGTCGTTTGAGCGCGCTTCCTTGCTCATGGCACCAGTTATGCGATGCTGAGATCAGTCAAGTTGTCAACATTTGTTGTTGTTGCCGGGCAGCTACAAACGGATGTACGGATTTTGACCCCGCGAATGCCGGATCGAGTCGGTGGAGCATCATGAAACTCGATCGCGAGCTCATCGTTCGCGTTCTTGACCACACCTTTCAAAAAACAACAGCGCAGCATGGCCAAGGGAAAGGAGAAGGAGAAGCCTCTTGCGTCGCTGATGGCCGGCGCGACGGCAGGCGGTGTCGAGGCGTTCATCACGTATCCGCTTGAGAGTCTCAAGACGCAGCTGCAGTTCACGCAGGACAAAAAGGTGAGTTACAGGAGGCTTTGAGGGGTCGAGACACAAGTAACTAACTGTAGGCAACACCACTATCCGTACTCAAGGACACTCTCGCGCAGCGTGGTGTGCGAGGTCTGTACGCAGGTGTGGGAGCTGTGGTCATCGGTAACGCATTGAAAGCCGGCGTGCGGTTCACAACGTATGACCAGTTCAAGAGCGTGCTCAAGGACGACGAGGGGAAGCTCACGGCGCCGAGGAGTATGCTGGCGGGTCTGGGAGCGGGTATGATGGAAGCGATCATTGCGGTCACGCCGAGTGAGACGATCAAGTGAGTGAAGTTGGTGGGACTGAAGGTGCTTGAGTGTACGGGCTTCAGCATTGTGTTGCTGGATTCGGCAAGCTGGGCATGCTGCAGTGGTCTAGTCGAACTTGGCTTCTCGTCCATGTGGGACACCGCTGATGACAGAACCAAGATGATCGAGGACTCGAAGAAGCCCAACCCGCAATACAAGGGCATGGTCGACGGTGTACGCCAAATAGTCAAGTCTGAGGGTCTGGGTGGCATCTACCGCGGACTAGTGCCGGTCGTGAGTACTTGGCTGCATTTCGACTCCCGTATTCTTCATCCATTGTTTCGGTGCTGTGTAAGCTGCCGACATATTCCCACAAGGGTCTGGGCACACTGTGCTCGTCCATCTCTTGACTTTGCCTTATAGTGAGCTTGCTGTCACACGACTGACCGGTTGGGCGGAATGACAATCTGCACTTTGTGTCTGCTTGTCTCAGGCTCTGGCACCCTGATTGGTCTCTTGCTCTTATCCCACTCGCGGTTCGGCGACCTGACAGTCGCCTCCCGCTCGTGCATGGCTAACCCCAGATGCTCCGCCAGGGCGCCAACTCGGCCGTCCGCTTCTCCTCCTACTCAACTCTCAAGCAACTCGCCCAGGGCTCCCTCCCGCCGGGCTCCAACCTCCCTGGATGGATGACCTTCGGCATCGGCTCCATCGCCGGCATTATCACAGTGTATACCACCATGCCGCTCGACGTCGTCAAGACACGCATGCAGACCGCCGCCGGACGGACACAGTACAAGAACTCCCTGCACTGCCTGTACCGCATCGTCACGGAGGAGGGCGTCCTCCGCCTCTGGAAGGGGACGGTGCCTCGTCTGGGACGGCTGATACTCAGTGGTGGTATCGTCTTCTCCGTGTACGAGAAGGTGTACCCCATTGCTGCGAAGCTGGTGTAGGGTGGTCGTTCAGGTGCGATAGAGCTAGATGGTGTAGATATGTATGCCTTGTCACGAGATCTGTGATTGGTGAACAGATCGCAAGTCGCAAGTCCTGATTAAACTTCCAATGATGAAGTTGCCCGTTACATATGCAAGTGCAGCATTGGAGTGTGTTAAGCATTCATGGATACCGTCAACGCAGATTAGTAATGCCTGAAGACATCAGGAGGACCGGGTTGCAGGTACTGCTTTTGTGCGTGCCACAACTCCACATGCATTCATGACAACCAAGCTGCACAAACTGATGCTCTATATAGCGCCTATCCTGGAGGCAGGAGCGACATGTCCACCTCCTCAGTAGCACCGACGGGCAGGTCGTCCTCCGTGTACCGCGTGATAGGGGTACGGGGGAGTGTCATGACACCCGAGCGCGAGCTCTCGAGGATACCGAACGGCTTCACTAGACCCAGGAACGACTCAACACGGCTGCTCTTGGCCGTGAGCTCGACGATCGCGCTCTCCTCCGCGACGTCGACGATACGGCCACCAAACTGCTCCGCGAGGGTCTTGATGGCTCCAAGGTGGAGGTTCTTGGCGATGAGAGCCTCGGAGGGGGAGATGTCGCGCCTGCGGGAGGGGTACAGCTCGCCAGACTCAGACTCGGTAACACCAGCAGGGAGACCAGAGCCGTTGCTCCCCGCGGCCTCAAAGTTGCGCACGAGCGCCTCCTCGTGTGCGACGAGGTCGGCATGTGCACCCGGGTTGAGCTGGGCGCTGGCGAACTCGGGGCCGAGAACGGAGATCTTGACGAGGAGAAGCTCGCGCTCGATGACGGGAGTGTTGGTGTAGTCGAGGACGGCCCAGACGGGGACGAGGTCCTCGAGTTGCCGGCGGGCCTGCTCGATCACGGCGTCCTGGCCCTTGAGGACGATGGACATGCGGGAGAGGTCGCGGATCTCGGTCTGGCAGACGACGAGGGAGTCTGGGGTCAGCCGAGCACGAGTACGCGAGCGCAGCGAGCGTGCGAGTGCGGCGAGGCGGCGTCTAGTTATCGAGCGCCAAGGGGCGGGTAGTAGCGGTAGCGACAGGGGATACCATCAAATCGCTGATTCTCGAGTAATCAAGCAAAGCGAAAGGAGACAAGGCCAGCACAAACGAAGCACTCGTAGAGACAAACTTGCGTTCATGCAAAGTCTGAAGACGAAGAGTCACGACCTGCCTTTGTTTATCACAGTTGCCCTGTCACGATCTCTCGGCAAGACATACACAAGAAGTCACGCGAGAGTATCGCAGCCTTCGCCTGTAGTCCCACACTGAGAATCTGCGGCACTCCAATGTATGCCTGCAACAATCTGCACTCCAAACATCGATCCTCTCCAAAGCAACACCACTCACCCACCCCGCTCGCCCGCACACCGACTCGACGCCCTACTTCTTTTCCAACTCACCAATGTTGAAACCTCGTCCTGCGAGAATACCAGACACACGCGACAGCACACCAGGCTCGTTCTGGACGAGACAGTTGAGGAGATGGCGCTTGAACGGCTCCTGGCTCGGCGGGGGGGTGTTGTACAGGATGTTGGTGACTGCCTCCTCTGCGCTCGCGGCGCGGGGGTGCGACATGCTTGCGAGGTGTGGGAGGCGGCGGGACGGGCGGTGCATTTTGTCTGATGTCAGCGGGGGTGTCTCAGTACTCGATTCAGAGGTGATGCAGGTATGCCGAACACCATAACGCTTGCTACGATGTTGGATGTTGATCCGGCAATGGTCAGAGACCACAAGCTGCGACGGGCAACAGCATTCACCAGTTACAGCTGCCAACATGTGTCACCCAGCCCCTTGCCTGCTCCTTGTAATGCAGCACCCTTTGTCGATACAGCAACGATATGCACCCCCCCGCGCAACTCACAGTCCAGTGCACTCGTCGAGTCGTCGATCGGCTTCGGCGGCGCGCCCGGGCCCTTGGCCTCCTTCCCAGCTTTCGACGCGGACGCGAGCGAGCGCGCAAGCGCCGGGCGGCGAGCAGCAGCAGCAGCTTGCCTGAGAGCGAGCATGGTTGGAGTGGTGAGTGGTGGGGAGGAGTAAGTTAGCAGTTAGCAGCACCTGGAGTTATGCAGCCAGACTTTTGCCCGGCACAGGATCGACTGGGGACCCGAATCCGAGTCGACAAAAGGTCCCGCGGGGAAGGTGGGTTGGGCGGGGTTTATCTGGTCCCCGGGGATTGTGGTGTTGATAAGGAGGTGGGGGTGTAGAGGTCGAGTTGTTGCATCTCTCTTGTTTTCGTTCTCTTTGCTTTCTTGGATCAGCTTGAAGAGTTGCCTGTACTGAGGACTGACATGGCTGAAACGACGTGAGGCGACTGGGGGTGATGTGTAGTCGTTTTGTCGTAGGACCTGACACTGGACAACTGACAATGGCATTGGGGAGTGCTCACCTAAACGCCTCATCGACTCTGACGATATACTCTGACGAAAGACATATCTCTCAAGCGACCTACATGAGAGACTATCTGACATCCAGTCCTTCCTTATCGGTACCTATACAGCACTAAGCTACGTCTACCTAGCTCGGTAAACCACTCGAGCAGGCAAGTATTCGACGAGGTCAACAAATGCATGCCACCAGGACACGCAGAGCACCAGCTCTTCTGAAAACGGCTACGACGGCAAGTTGCTCCGACAGGAGAACCCATATGAAAGGCTGCTACAAACCTCCTGCGCGAGTGCAACTCACACAGTGGGCTTGGGGCAGGTGTTGGTTGCTATGAAGCCAACAATGATTGCTAGCACCCCACTCAGCCATTAGAGGTGAACGACAAAAGCACGACCACGAGGAGCCGAGTGCGACTGAGCGCGCCTCGGGTGGCTATGTCTGCCATGCCTGCCCTTCCTGCCCTTCTTGCCCTTCGGCTTGCACTTCTTAGGCTTAGAGTTGAGCCCAGGTGCCTTCGAAGGAGTCGAGCCAGGAGCCGCACTGCTCTGAATACCACTGTCAATGCTCTGGGAGACGCTGGCCCCCCCGCTCTGAGCACCACCACTCGCGCTTGGGACGACGCTCGGGACCGCATTGCTGTCGGCAGTGCTCTGAGCCGCACCTTTATTAACGCCAGACGCCACACCACCCTCCGAGGCACCGCTCGCTGCCGCCCCAGCAGCAGAGCCAGCAGCACTAGCAGGGGCGGCACCGCCGTCGACTGCGAGGTTGGCGTTCTCGCCCAGAGGTGAGGAGGGTGCAGCGTTGGAGGGCGAGGAGCTGGGAGCTGAGCCGGAGCCGGAACCAGAGCCAGAGCCAGAAGGTGAGCCAGCACCATTGGCAGCATCGACAGGGCCCGAGTTAGGGTCAGAGCCCGAAGGCGAAGGTGATGCAGAAGCAGAGGCAGAAGGCGAGCTCGAGGCGGCAGCCGGATTGGGCGCCGCAGGCCCAGCAGGTCCATTATCATCTGAGAGCGGCGCACCTCCGGCAGGCAGCCCAGCCACCCCCGCCAGCCCAGCACCCTCGCCGAGCACATCCGCCGTCGTCCCGTGGCACCCACTCGCCACGTTCGCCGCGAGGGTCCAGCAGTCGTCCTGCGGGATGTTGGCGATGATGCGCCACGTATCCTGCCCCACTGGGTTAGCGGGGAAGAGCCCCGTCCACGCATTCGACACATCGTCGCTCTTGGCCTTTGCCGTCGCCGCGTCAGTGTTGTCCGCGACGTCCTGGTTCGTGCCGCACTTGATCGCGTCCTTGTTGACAATGTGCTGCCACCACTCGTCTCCGGGGTTGTTGCAGTCGTACAGCGCCGCGTCGACGCCCGCGAGTTGACCATTGTACTTTGCGAGCGCCCCCTTGCTCATGTCTGTCTGTGCTGGGTCGACCGGTGCAGCCAAGAGGAGCTGGTCGCCGAGCCCGCGGTTGTTCCACACGACGTTGGGCCTCGTCCATCCTGGCTTGGTGGTGCTGTCGCACTCGGGCTTTGCGTCCCCATGATCCACATCCCAGCGGCAGTTGGAGCCCGCCAGCTTGGTCAAAGGCGCAAACCACCCCACGTTCTCATCAGGCAGCATCCCCTCGTTGAGGCAGTGGCCTTTTTCGACTGCGCCGACAGACTTCTTGAGCGCAGGGCACGAGTTGATGTCGTCGCCGACCTCGCATGTGTTGATCGCCTCGCGGAGAACGTCTTCGTCCCACCCGGAGACGAAGTCGCCGTGATAGCTCGTGCCGAGGGTGTCGCCGTTGGCCAGGATGAGGTTCGCCTGCCCCTTCCGCCATAGCTTCTGCAGCTCGGGCCCAAAGAAGTGGCTCGTCTCGAGGTTGAGGGTCGGGTACTTGATCGGGTGGGTTGGAGGGCACCGCAGGTCGGCCGAGTTGAACCACCCCTTCCCACCACCCTCGTTCACAGGCCAGGTGAGGTGAGAGAAGTGGTCGTGCGAGTCGAGCGACTGGTTTGCCCAGCCACACGAGGGGAACTGGATGATCGTGTGGACTGCATCGCACCCGTCTGGGACCGAGGTCCCGTTGGGAAGATACTTGCCCGTGTTGGTCTTGTGGCCGTTCTTGGAACAGTTCATCTCGAAGAACCAGGTGCGGATGTCCTTCAGGTTGCGCTGCATGGCCGTGCCGCTCACGATGCGCATCCCGCGTGGGAAGGGGGTGATGTAATTGTCGTTGTTGTTCACTGCGCCAAAGTAGTACGTGCGAGCCGTTGACTGGAGGGGCTGGTACGTGTTGTCCTCGTGGATGAAGTACAGAGTAGGGGACCAGTAGTTGGACATGTCGGACTGGGGCGGGGCAGTCGTGCAGCTCGACTTGGCCTGGTCCTCGGGGCTGTTGAGTACAGCGCGGAAGCGGCTTGCGCCAAAGACGTTGTGCGTGTGGCCTGCGATGTCCCCGGGGTTGACGATGGGGTCCAGGCGCGCAGAGACGAGCATCTTGTGTCCGAAGACGAACTTGAGGGCCCCGTCGGGGGCGTGGGCTACTTCGCCGACTGCGCGGGATTGCAGGTCGCTGCTGCCATCGGCGGTCACGCCGAGGGCGGCGAGGCCAGCGGTCACGAGAGTGGGCAGGCGCATGGCGAGACTTGTACTTAGATCTTGAAGCGGAGTCAATGATCAAGTACTGGTTCCACAAAACCACGAGGACTGGCTGGAGGTCGAAGCTGGCCTCAGGTAAAGACCGGGTTGATGAGTCCTGTTTGGATTAGAGCTGGCCTGGTATCAAGACTAGCTTGAAGCCAAGAGCTTGCTTAAGGTCAAGGCTGAGCCGCGGTCAGAGACAGTTTGATCTCAGTGCTGATGGAGAGCAGATATCGTCTTAGGAGCTCGCCCAAGTCTAATAGTGATGTAGTACGCCGACTCGCCTGCGAGTCTGCTGTCAAAGCTGAAGGAGTGAGAGTAAAGAGCGTGTCGTCGCCGTCGTGCTGTCGTCCGTCGAGGAGTCGTGAGTCGAGAATGGGCAGTCGCTTCGTCTCCACCTCAGCCTCGCCCTTTATACAACTCCACAGTAAGTGTCCTCGACCTCACCGTGTTTGCAGCCGAACCCTCACGAGCCCACGAGCATCACTCTGCTCTGCCGTCAAAAGTGCCTCAGTGCGTACTCGTACCCCGTCGCCCTGCCACCTTGAGCGTGCACATCTGACACGCGCCCTGCAGGGGTGGGTGGAATGGCCACGGCTCGGAGGCACCCCTGAGGCTGTTGGCTAGCGACGGGCCTTGTGCTAGCGGATCCAGTAGTTGGGTCGTCGATCGCCCGCAGGCGAGCGAGCATTGCGTGTCATGCAGATGCTGCTGCCAATGCACTGCTGCGACGACCACAAGCAGTATACACACACACACGGACCTGTACGCACGACCACCCTCTTGTTTACACACCTCTGCACAGCACTGCCATCAGCTTCACGACCTCACGATATCACGACCGCTTGGCTACCCCTTCCGTTACAAGCACTCACGTACACCAGATCACTCTTTCTTCAGCTTCAGCCAGATCGCTCTGCGTCGTACATCGACGCGCTCGTCACTCAGGGCAGAACCCAAGGCACGGTCTCGGATACGGCATGCAGCCCCTGGCAGACGCGTCGTCGGATGAGCCGTCGGCCCTGAGAGAGCACTCTTCGGCGTGCGGAGAAAGATGTACGAGTATGCTTGATCGCGACACGGACGGGGATGGCGCCGTTCCAGGAAGAGCGGGAAGTGAGATGCAGAGTTACCAAAGGGGGAGTGGGTCGTTGGACTCTTGCTTGCAGGGAAACGGTGTCGTACGTGAGGAGGAGTGAGATCGATACCGTTGTCGGCCTGGGCTCTGGAATCGATGTGCCTTCCTGATGTTGACGCGCGATGACCTCGTTCACGACCGTACACGAGACGACGCGCATATTGTAGGTTGAGTTTTGGAGTTGCTCAGCTAGTGAAGCTGGTGACATGCCATAATCGCTCAATTGTGGAACTGTCGTTTAACGAGCGGGTGATATGTGAGCCGTCGCGTCGTTGAATGCAGTCACCCTCGACGCCGTCAATAGCCCTGCTCACCCCTCAGCATCGCTCGTGTGCGCGTGTGCGCGTCTGTAGGAGGTGCCTCAGAGCACGACTGGCACCCCGATACTCACCTGTTGTCTGGACACCGTGTCCGCGTCTGCACATCCAACTCACATGTCTTCTTCGTGCCTTGTGGTGACGCTCTCTGGAGAGGCGGTTTTGGTAGCGAGGTCGGGTGAGAGCGATAGAGTTCGACTTGCCGTGTGCCTCTGGCTTCCGGAGTACGCTAGCCCAGCATGTGCTCCTTGCGCGCGTTGGCATGTCAGAGCGCTGGAGTTTAAGTACGCGTATGCTGCACAGTGCTGTCCCACGAACCATGTACGGCCATGTGCCACAATACTGCGTGTGTGTCTGTGTAACAGGCTGCACACGATTCAGTAGTACGCAATCGAGTGATCACTTGCAGACTTGACGTACGACAGTCAGTCGCTTGCAGAATGTTGCGTAGCCTGCCTGTCAGATCATGTCAGATGAGTTGTGCTGAGTGTTGAGTCATTCAGCGTGTGTCAGTTTGGTTCACCTTCCTCGGACACTTCCTGGGGCCACTTTCCTTGGGCACCTTCCCTCGACAGAGAACGTCCTCGTTGTGACCGGACTGCAAAGCAGTCCAACCATAGCCACAGCATGCTCAGGCCTTGTCTGGCATGCATGCGGGTTGGGGAGTGTGGATAGAAGCAACACGCAAGTGCACCTCTATCCTTTGATGAGTGTGACCTTGTCTGGCGGACGATGGAAGTGGAGTACGTCTGTTTTGGATGACTGCGTCGTGTTGTTGATACAATACTAGCATCCACATGTGGCATGTGCACATGAGGCATGTCCATCAGGTCAAGTCGTAGTCAGGAGTGCTATTCGTGTGCGTCGTGCATTGCAAGGAGTCGCGAGAGTCTCGGTGCAACGTGATGAGGATGGTGAAAGGCTGTCGGTGCTGCAGTTAATTGCACTTTCCTTCCTCGTAGAGTGAAGTGTGATTCTCGTTGCCAACACAGGAACACGAGCATGCCAGATGGTAGCGAGATCACATGTCCCATTTCTACGCTTGCACACCAGATGAGGCTGCGAGACTCGTTCTGCGGTCAACAGGCATGACAGAGTGTCTCCAAGGATGGGAGGAGGTGATATGAACGAGGAAGGTCGACCCAAAGATGGCGGCACTAATGGCCGTCACCCTCCATGTGCTGCATGTGCTACGCATACATTTACGCAGCTCAACAGAGTCGGTTGCGGTACATTCACAGCCTGACTTTGCCTATCATCTATGCAGTATACAGTTCACAGCAGGCAAGTGCAGAATGCATTAGTAGGTAGCAGGACTGCAGCACTAGAACCAGCCCGGGAAGTTGCGGGCCAGCTGAGGTTTGAAGGCAAGCTTGTGGAAGTCTAAGAGCACTAGATTACATTGGTCATACAATATCAAGCCGCTGTCGCCGCTGAAGACACAGTACAGTACGTTCATGGAGTCGTCGGCGACACACCTAGGTGATCGGTGATGATGTGCCTCAGCTCGCTGTCTGGTGCTGTGTGCAAGTCGCGCGAGTCGAACACCTCGGAGCCAAAGATCGACCCGACGTGACTGAGCAAAGTCTCCCTGTCCAGTTGTAGTAGTTGTTCTCGAGTTATCGTGGACTTTATCAGCCCTATGTCTCCTATGGTGATTTACCGGTAGTGTCTCGTTTGCCTCTGCACCAGGAATATAGATCCAAGGTCCACCAGTACTGTCCCGTAATGCATTCAGGCGCCTTGTGGGTCAGTTGACAGCAAACTGGCACATACCGGTCCTTACTATCCTCAAAGAACGAGATCGCCTTCGCCAACTGTGCCGGCACTGGCGCCATTTTGTCCAATATAGCATGTATTCTGGCAATGACCGCCCCTTGTTGTTCAAACTGTGCGCGCATGGCAGCCAATTGTTGTGTCATAGTGACTGATGAGGAATGCTCGACCTTTTCAATTGTGTTTCCCAATCTTTCATGGGCGTCTGCGTGAGTACGAGGTCTGGGGAAGCTACTCACCAGTTGTCTTCTCGAGACGTGCCCGGCGCAGGGCCCCCTTCTTGTGGGAGTGGCTTATGTCTGTCTTTGCTTCACGTTTTCGAGTGGAGTTACTGTTCTTTCCGTTCGCGCAGCGTTTCTCTTTAAAGGAAGGGACGTCCATGATCTTGGGCAAGGGTGACGCTTCAGTCGGTGAGGTTGTGTCTGAAGCGAGATGATAGATGGGAGACAAGATGTGTCTTGTTACTCCTATGCCACTTCTCTTCTTGATATGCATATTACATACTGTATGCTATATGCGGACAAGTCGCGTGAGTGTTTCAGATGCAGAGTGGCACTGAGAATTGCCGACGAAAGGAGACATTAATCGATGATTCAGGACAGTGTCTAGTATCTCAGAGCGCACTTGTGATTTTCTGTCGCCGCAAGCGATGCCGATAGGCATATAGGCACCTCTTAACCTCCTTGGCGAAGTGGAACCATCGTGTCAGATAGACTGCGGGTCGGGGAGCTCGTGATGCAAAGCGGCGCGACCAATGACAGGCTCTGGTCTTTAGACAAGGTACTGTCTAACATGCGGTGAGACTATACACATACAACAGGACACACAAAAGATATACAATCTATGCTATCAGGGGGACGCGGCAGGGAGACTTGAGGCCGCGGAGGCAACGGCGTTGCCGATGGGCGAGAGGGCGGCAGCAGCGGCAGCGGGCGATGGGGCGGCAGCAGCGGGCGAGGCGGCGAAGGCGGCGAAGGCTGCGGAGGCGTCGGCAGCAGGGAGAGGAGGTGGGGCGGTGACGCAGGAGTACTCCTCGTCGGTCATAGGAGGTACGCCCAGGTGGTCTGTCACGATACGCATCAACGCAGATGAGGGCACGCCGGCGTCGCCAAAGTCGCTGAACTCATTGGAATCGATGTTTGCCTTGATGTTGGCTTCCAGTGCGGCTCGGCCCAGGCGCCCCAGCTCAATGCGAAAGTGGACGGGCTTCAATCAGCAGAGTTCCTTCTCATTTTGAACACTTACCGTGATGCCGTCCTCCTCTTGCTGTCGTTATCCGCAACGTCCCTGCTGGGAATCCCGGCATCGAGCGCTGCAAGACGTGCTCGGACAGGAGGATCGACGCGTGCTTCGTGTCAACGGCCGTCGTAAGTGGAGCACTTGGTTCTGCTAACTGCAGTCGGAAAAGTGCTATACATGCAAGTCGCAGGGGTGAAGATTCAAGCCGAAGAGGCCTGCAGGCTTGAAGCGCGAACGTCTGAACCTCCTGACCGGTGCTGCCATCGCGGGTGCGTCATCGGAGGCGGCTATTCAAGCTGTGAAGCAGCTGGGATGCGATTGGCCCCGGGAAGAGAAACCACGGCTTTCTGCAGCGGGCAGAGACGCGTTCAGGCGTCTGCATCGTCAGATCAGCAGCTCGAGAAGCACTCACCGCTTCGCCGCCTAACTCAGTCAGCACAGTGGTAATTCGCGCGGCGCTAGGCCGTCCTTTAACCCTCCACTCCACAGCACGAAGCACTCGCATGTGCAGGCCCCCGGCTGTCATGCCACTAACTGCAGCTGGTCATTGTCATCCCCGAAAGGTGATTGTCCCGGAAAGGATTAAGCTCGGCTTGGGGGCTCATCCTGATAGGGGAGGTACGGCTCTTCCCATGTGAGCTGTAGCGAGTTGGGAGCAGGCCGAAGCGCCTTCGAAGGCGTTGTACGCTGTGTTGGGGCACAGCTGTGTACCCCGACTCTCGTCAGAGCGGGCCTCCTGATCGACGCTTGGCAACAGTTGCGCGCGAGCTAGGTTTCGATGGCGACCACACTATCTACGTGTTCCGACATCTCGCCGCTCAGCGAGTGATTGGAGTGTCATGCTATCGGCATTGGGCCGCTTCTCACACGTCAAGACGGATCGGCCAAGGCTGGTGGCACTCTGATTTCGCGTTTCCATGACATCGAGGATGCTTTGTCGATGTTGAGGCATGAGAGGGAGTCAAACGCCGTCACGGTCGATAGCGTACCATGCAAACGCCAGTAGAGGAGGGCGGGTCCACACTGCCAAGTGGCCGTGTGCCCAGGCAATCTGGTCACAAAAGGCATTATGAAGGAAACACGCAGAGGGAGGCTGAGATTTCCGAAGTCACCCTCGAGAAGAAATTTCAGATCCACGGATCATACAATGGGAGCGCACCTCGTTGTAAGGACATGCATTCAAACTTAACCATCTGGTATGGTCCTCGCAGCTCTGGCATGGGATCTTTGCCCGGTCTCAAAAACAATGTGCATTGATTTCGAGAGGTCTTCACACAAGCCATCATGTCAATGTCAAGACAACATCAACCTATGTAGATGTACAAGCATATCCGTATGCTGCATTTGCTCTGTCGCGATGCAACGTGAGTATGTCTAAGATCTGAGGGTGCTTCGAGTTTCAAGCAGTTTGACACGAAAAAGCTAGAAAATGACGCAAAATGCCCGATAATCAACGTATGTACTGTACAGTAGGTGGTTTTCCCCGAACTGTCGCTTCTGTGGCCCGGCTTCCAACCTACAGTAGTATGCGAAGCCAAGCGCAGGTGTGGGATAGAGCGAGTCTTCATGCCGACGCATATCAGAAGTTGACAGGATAGCCCCACGGGTGATGTCGCTACTCCACAGCCTCAGTGATGAGTCCCTAAGCCCCAACGGATTCGCATTTTGGCGTTGTGTACCGTATGTACATGCGGAGTGCGGCCGGCAAGGGCGATCTCAGCGAAGGATCACACCAGACGTGTGCAAGGAATCGAAGCTTTTTCCATGACTCAGGCAGCATGACCTACTTGACGTACAGAGCGCTCTCTGCCACAACTTCCGAGTCATCGGCCTTCATGACCTCACTGTACATCATGAAGGCTTTGCAAAAGTAGGGAGGGCGCCAACGTCAGAGTCACAATGACGCAGCGATGTACACGGTATGCAGATGGTGACGTCGAGAAGAACAACATTGCCCCATGGCCCGCGTCTTCGGGATCAGCGAGAAGCCTAGATGGTCACCTGCTTCTTCACCGGCTAGCATCATATCCAAAGACCTTCTGACCTCGCCATTATGATACATAAGAGGTGTGTCCGGTGGCGTCCTCTCTACTCTTCCACATTCACCATTCGCAAGTGACCCTCATTGATTCTAGTAAGCCTCGACTAGTTGTTGACTTTGTACCAACCTTGCGAAGGGCTACGCGAAGAGTCTGCTGCCGAATGGCTCCATTCCCAGTAAAGGTTGCCAGCATTGAGTAGAACTACTTCAGCGGCACCGAAGACAGATCGGGCCTTTGGGTAGGGTGAGAATTGTTGGTACGAGCCGACTGACGATGTAGATGTATTCCGGCCGCCTACTCTGCGCCTAGAGGTGTGGACGAGCATCAGTCATCGTCCACGAAGAGAGGCTCCGGGCCGCCTACTCTACGCCTAGAGGTGTGGCCGAACATAGGTACCGGTCCAGGGAGCACAGCTCGACCAGCTCCTCGACAGGACGACCAACCTACACAAGACTGACCTCATCGAGAGGAGGCTCACGATCTGGAACTCCCGGTGAGTGGCACGGCTGCTCTCGTGTTTGTCTGATGCAGCAGTCGGCAGAATGCCATCAGGGTGAGGTAAGGCGAGGACTGGGTGTATTCCTACACCCGATCAGCCTCTCCCATGGTCTCCGCGCCATCGACGTCTTCCACGCCATGTACTCTGGGAGTCTCGCCTTAGACGACCGGAGGGCTTGGAGGTGAGTGCTATAGTGGATGTCATCGTGCTGACGAAAGCCCGTCCGCAATTACGAGGAGCTCGTCGCACTGAACAAGGCCACTCTGCTGCGGCACGTGCAGAGAGCTTCCTTAGCGCCGGCGACTTCTCGGCAACATTTATCAACAAGATGACTGTCGAGAAGTTGCGCCAGGTCGTCACGGACGAAATGGGGGTTCCACCCCTGGAGGACAGCCTCCTAAATCAGATTGTAAAGTCCCAACGTGCCGCCGCACAAGAGTCACCGGCACTAGATAGAGTTCCATCGAAAGCGTGTCACTGGACAGCGCTTGATAATCCGACAGCGTGACTGAGGGGGTTCCTACCCTGACGTCTCTATTTCAGTTGGCCCAGCTGGATACAGACCATATCTCAAGCCTATATGTGCTCCGACAACGGCAGCCTCCCTAGTCAGGTACTGGTGTATGAGCTCAAGGGCGAACCGATGCTCTTCTGGGCTTCTCGAACGCTTCCAGCAAATTCTGGTGACTTTGGTGCACACCGGACTGACTATAACGACCTTTCAAGCTTCTGCGGTACTCTATGTACGGAAGCCTAGTTGCTGACTGCTCATCTCTGTCGTGTACACAGCAGGTCTGAGGTCTGGGCTACATCGAATGCGACACTGCAAGATCGGGCTTGACTGCTCAACACGAGACGCACGGAATCGAGCGGGCAGCAAAGTGGCAGCAGTGCGATTACAGTCATGGTGCAGCGCCATTCGTCTTGTCTACGGTCCGCTATCCTCCCCGGCCACATGCCACATAATGCCACGAAGAGTCTCCGGAATAGAATAACAGCCACTGTAGTTATCATCGTCAGCATGGCGGCTTTCAGCCGACGCTCTCGGCACAACGCATATCGGCTTCTTAAGGAGCTGCGATTGAATCCCAAAGCTATCAGAGACGGTGTATGTATTGTAGTATATGAACAATGGAGCCGCGCTTGACCCAGCCCGCCTATATGCATAGCATCAGAAGCTAACCTTTGAGATTCCTGCAGTCATTCCATGCACGAGACACACACACAAGGTGATCCACACACACAATCGGGTGCCTCATCCCCGTCCAACCGTCCAACCCTCGCCCGGGTTCCTGACCCGACTTTGACCCTACCAAGGCAATTGTTTACATTCCAGCAACCCTTTTGCTTTCTTGGAATCTGCAGCTCTCCTGGACACTCAACCCAATCACCACAGCGAGCACTGCCATTGACTTTCGCTCGGCCCTCATCACAGCGCCATCAGCGCCATCAGACCCATCAGCTGCATCACTCGCTGCCCACCAGGAGTGCACAGCGTGCAGTGTGCAGGCTCAGCAGGTCAGTGCCAAGTCTCTTCGACGCCTCTTCCGGCGCCACTGACTCAGGCAGAAAGGCAAGAAGGCAACAGACGCGTCGCGTGGGCAGAGACAATATCCTTGTGTCGCGCGCTCCATCACAGGTGATAGGAGCAGGACGCGCACGAGCTCAGCCGGCGAAACAGGACAAGAGCACAAGCACAAGAGCCTCTTTATCCTCTTTGAGACAAGACACACCATTCACCTCGCACCTGTGTGTCACTGCTCCTGGCGCCAGTGCAGGGGGACTCTGGTGCGCGCGATAAAGAGATGCTGCCTGTCAATAGGTAGTTGTCATCACTGCATCACTCTTACTCACGACTCGACGTTCATTATACCACCACACTCGTTCATCTCAAGTCTTCAAGTACCCAACTGAATCCTTCCTCTTCCTGCATCCAGCACTCATTCCCTTCCAGACGACCTTCGCGATGCTCCTTTCAGCCCTTGCGCTCCTTCTTCCCGTCGCGACCGCGACGATCTACACCACCAAGCCGGTCCAGGGCGACTCGGTGACCGGCGGCCAGGTGCTCCGTGTCGAGTGGTCGGACAACGGCTCCGCCCCCCGCCTGGACGAGATCGGCGTCTGCTCGGTCGACCTGTGTATCGGGAGCACAACGAAGCAGACCTGTGTCCAGAACCTCGGCGAGAGTGTGAATGTCGCCGCGGCGACGCACCTGGCGACCACCATCGACCCAGAGGCTGGCGAGGACGGCGAGTATTACTTTGTCAAGTACACCGCGAGGGACCACTGGGAGGAGAACGGGGACCCGTACACGCAGTACTCGGCGAGGTTTAGGTAAGTGGTAGCTGAGCCGCGAGCGAAGCGAGCGGGTCAGCGAGGTTGTGTATTCCTGTGTTGGTGCGGGCAGTCTGCCAGTCACGGCGGCCGTGACATGCCACAGGGTTCGTAACAAGAACATGTTGCAAGGACATGTGATAGACTGTCGTACCGGCATCGACGTTCCCGCGCGGCTGCTGTGTACATTTTTGCGGCTGCTGTGCATGTCACGGTGTGTACGTGACCATGTCAACGTGACGGTGTGCAAGAAGCGACATGCAGTTGTGCAGCACGCGGTCAATTTTGGCATGCACTTCTGTCACGATGGAAGAGACCAAGTCTCATCCTTTCGCATCACCCCTACTGAGTGCTCGCCTGCTTCTATTCTCGTTCATACTCGCCCTTGGTTTCACTAGCCCTCGCACACTCGCACACACTCGCTTCGCTCGCGTGTGCTCGTGCGCTCGTGCGCTGACCCCAGCCTCACCGGCATGACCGGCACATTCAACGAGGAGCAAGCCGCGCTCGCAAAGGAGTCCGGCGCTCTTGACTCCACTGCCGCCTTGTCCAACTCGTCCGCTGCTCCCTCGGCCTCGTCATCTGCAGCCTCCTCCGCCTCCTCCGCGCCCTCGAGCACGTCCCAGGCCCTCCTCCACACCGTCACGACCGACGCCAGGGCCGCCTCTGCCGCGGCTTCGGCTTCAGGCAAGCCCTCGGCGGCACCTGGAAGCGGTGCGGGTGCTCTCGTCGCTCCTGGGGCTCTGGCGTTCGTCGCTGGGCTCGCTGGGTATCTCGTTGTGGTTTAAGTACCAGACGGTTTGGCAACTGTATCCCAGATGCGGACCGGGTCTTGATCAGTCGGTCTTCGTCCTGTTACAGCTCTGGAAAACGGCAGAGCACCATTTCTCTCTCTGGCCCATCATCACTTTTCACCTCTATACCCACCTTGGTATAATGGCAGCATCGCTAGTAGCTGTGCCTCTTCGTAGTCGGGCTGGGCCTGATATGTTAGTTTTTGCATCGGTTGTCTGTGCGTTGTGAGGAGCGTGGAGTCAGAGAGGTTGTTAGCGAGGGGTATTGGGGTGACAATGAGATTGAGTGTCGATTGTGAGAGGACCATGAAAGCGAGGGATGAGAAGGTATGTGTTAGGACACCGATCTGCGGTTGAGTGCCGATCTGTGGATCTGTGGTCTGCTTGGTGATGTTATCGCGGTCCAGTCATAGCAGATAATGGCAACGCGAGTGTCAACGACATGAAGAAGTTGTGAATGCAGAGACGCGATGGGTACATGAGGTTTAGCACCGCATGATAGTCAGATGCTGGACAACTCTCTGACCTGCCGGTTGCGATCGTAATGTTTGCTGTTGCAAATCAGGTATAGAGCCCGCTTAGGCGGTCTTGCACTCATGTACTCGCTGATTTGGTGTGTTGGCACAGCCACAGGATCGTCGACGCTGCTTCACTATCGTTAGAGCCACTCTGCGCTCCACAGACCTCTGAGGAGTGAAACCCGAGTCCACTTCGAATTCGATGCTTCTAGTATACATACCTATTCTACAATGCCGTGGTTCGATTGCTTATCGCTGGTGCCACCCTCGACTGCAAACCCGCAGGCCTAAGCTGTTGTTCTCAATCATCAAAGTACGCGCCGCCTGCTCGCTCGTCCACTCGCCCACTCGCTGCGCTCGTGCGTTCGCTCGCTTCTACGCGAACATCGACCCCAGCGCCCCCAGCCCGATATTCAACAACGTCCCCGTAACAACCCCCACCCTCATCCTCTTATCATACACCACGCCCGTGACCGCCTCGCCGCCGACCAACGGCGACGATGAGACCGCAGCGCTCACTGCGTCAGCCGCGCTGTGCACCTCTCCTCCTTCATCCTCGGCCCCCCTGTCCCCCTCTCCTTCTTCAGCTTCATCCCCTCCCATTCTTGCTGCATGGGCCGCCCTCTCCGCCCTCTCCCTTGCATCCGCAGCCCTGCTCTCCCGCCTCGCTGCCTCCTCTGCCTCTGCCTCTGCGTCGAAGAAGTTCGGCAACGGCAGGTCCTGGATGTAGAACCAGGGCAGTAAGTTGAACAAGAACCCGAGGAGGAGTCCGTACAGGATGGATGTGTAAAGTCCCTCGGTAGACACTGATGTCAGCTGCCTCCTCATCCAGACGTTCAGAGATATGAGCTCAGACTGCTCTGACACCTGATGGCCAATGAAGAGCTTGAGCTAAGCACATCTCCACTCACAGCTCGCTGTCTCGGGCGTCAAACCCCCCTCAATCCACTGCTCCTCCAGCGCTCGTGCGTGCTCATCGCTCACGCCCCCACCCAAATCCGGCACCTCCTCCCCCCTGCTCTCGTAGAACTGCCTCCGCATCGCCGCCACTTCCTCGGCACTCAGCCCTGCGTCAAGGAGGGCGTCGAATCCTCTCCGCCTGGGTGCTTGTGGCTCTGGGGGCTCGGTGTCGTCGCTGGGCGTGGCAGCGGCACCGAGCGGCCCACCGACGTTGCAGTGGAGGTAGACGCGGCGTGGTGCGGGAGTGGGAGTTGTAGGGACATCCTCGTCGCCTGCTAGTTCGCGGCCAACCTCACGGAGGACATCGGACACCTCACTCGAAACCCCGCCTGCTTGCCGCCGTATGCGTTCGTCAAGCGAGCGCAGCCAGGGCACGAGCAGGACGCCGTCGGTGAGCAGGCGGCCGGCGTGGATCAGGCGGAGTTGGTTGTCCGCGACGTTGGGGCGGAGGGTGCGGATCTGGAGTCAGCGAACGAGCCCACCACGAGCGAAGCGAGTGCGTGGGCGAGTGAACGATCACTAAGCGCGAGGGCGCGGTGATCGAGTGCAGTTGCCCTCATTGTTCTCAAACCACATGCAGCAAACATGTCGTCCCACTCCTGTAGTATCGCTCGTTCACTTGAGGCCACCCATATCGGCCTGCGCACACGTCATGGACATACCTTATCCTTCACACTCGCGACGCTCTCCTTCTCGTCGACCCAGACGTCGAGGTTGCCGCCCGCGCTCTCCTCGTTCGAGAATATGACTGTCACAGTACACCCGTGCTGCTTCTCTTGCTCGCGCTCCTCCTCGAGCTCTGGATCAGCCCGCTGCTTCCCTTTCGCTTTGTCGCTCAACGGGGGTCGGTCTGCCGGTGGTGACGAGCCCGTCGGTGCTGACGACGACGACGACGCCTCTCCGTTCGCCGCGATGTACCGCCGCGCTTGCAGCTTCGAGCGGGAGGCGGGCATCAGCTCCGCCGATGGTGGGAGGAGGGGTTGGGACTCCTCGCGCTCGTCGTTCGGGTCGGTCATGGTGTGGAAGGGGTGGGTGAGAGAGGTGGAAAGAGAGAGTGGCTTCTATCAACAGATGGTGTGATAGCCGACAACAAAGCAGGGCACATAAGATTACAAGCACAGTGTCCACAGATCGTAATCAGCCCCACGTGCCGATTACAAAGTCACAGCACACGATTAGGAGCAGGTACACGGCTATACCTACCCCAGACGTCACCGATATTTTCATCGTACTCTCTCCACTCGCCATGTCCATGTCCCGGATTGTCCTTCGAGCAGCCACTGTCGCGCGCGCGTCGAGCTCAGCTCTGCGTGCAGCGCGGGTAGTGCAGGCGCCTGTTGCTCGTGCTGCTGTTGTGAATGCGCGGTCACGATGTAAGTATGCTGTCAGGGCTGCAGATAGCTGCAGTGTACGAGCTATGGAGGTGATGTGCCAAGCTACGGTTGCCAGCGACCACAGGTATCAGGCATTGAGCAGCTGTTGCTCATCTGTTGGCAAAACATTGGCCTTTGTATTCTCCTGTTTTGCACCTGCGTTCGCGTCCGCTGCGCTCGCACAGCCGACGCTGTGCTCGCTTGCTCGCGCTGACAACAGACTACGCCTCTTCCGCACCAAAGGCCAACGCTTCCGACCCGGTCCTCGCCCAGGCCCAGTCCCTACTTGAGGAGGGCACCCGCGCACTCGAGGAGAACGACTTCCCGCGCGCTCGCACGTTGTATGCTGAGAGCGTGGGCGTCGCGCCAACAAGTGGAGCGTACTTCAACCTCGGGGTAGTGGAGTACCAGCTGAGTGAGTAGAGTGTTCGGGGCGACAGTCCTCCAGGCAACCCCTTGGGGATGACTCTACGAGAGAGGATCCTGAGATCAATGGCGATGTTCGCATTATGGCCATCGTTCTGCTTGGAGCTGTGGAATTGTTGGCCGTCCGTGTCATCAGCAACCTCCTGGGCAATGCTCTGCACCACTGACGCACTCGCGCGCTCGCATGCTGCGCATGCTCGCACGCTTGTGCTGACCCCAGAAAACATGTCGGCCGCAATCGAGGCCTGGCGCCAATCCATCGCCCTCGAGCCCAGCGCAGACGCATACACCAATCTCGGGAGCGCATACATGATGAGCGAGCCGCGGCAGCCCGCCGAGGCGATCAAGGCGTTGACTGCGGCGATGGAGATTGCGCCTAACGACCCGGAGATTCAGTACAACCTTGCGGCGGTGCTGGAAGCGAGTGAGTGCGCGCGAGGCAGCCGCAGGCTGGCGAGTGCGGAGGCGAGCATATGCCCTGGCCTGGATGAGCAGGATTGAAAGCCGTCTCAGCCTGCTTTGCGTTAGCTGGATCTCCAGAGCTGGTCAAGCGGCCTTGGCAGAGTCCTTGCTCTGCCTTCAGCAGATCGCCCCACCGAATCTGTGGAAAATGGCATTGACCTGCACAACAGGCGAAAACCGTCAAGCAGTCGTCGAACAGGTGGTCGCGGCTGCAAGGCCAATGATAGCAGGAGTCACAACAGCCTCATTGCTGTGGCCTGCCCACCTCCCTGTTTCTATGGCTGACGCCCAGACGACAAGCTCGAGACCGCCCTCGCGCTGTACAAGAAGGCCGCAGCAGGCGGCATCGAGCGCGCCGAGAACAACATCCGCAATGTGGGAGGCAAGCTGCTTGCCAAGAAGCTCGCCGAGGAGTCAAAGGCGGCGGAGAAGTCGGAGTAGGCGGTTATCTCAGCATACTCATGCACCACCATATTAGCATAGTCATGCAACACCATATCAGCATAGTCATGCAACATCATTCCATCTGCAGTGCTGCAGCCCATTGTCATTGTCCGTATGACATCTAGTCCGACCGTGCTGTAAATCCAATTAATCCAATTTATGTTCTGTATGTGGCACCACGAGGGCCATCTATCCGGTCTCTCGTCGCTTGTACCATAGCCAGCACTATCCCTCCCCTACCTAGCACCAGTCGAGACCGACCTCCTTTTGCGCACAGGCGACGGCGAGCGATCAGGCTTGGTCCCAATGCCAGGTGCTCGTTCTGGCTTCTTGGCGGGCGAGGAGTGCTGTCTATCTCGCGGAGTGTGAAGGTCCGTGTGCTCGGAGTAGCTACTCTCCGCCGAGGCCCCGAGCTGGGATATACTCTTCCGTGGAGTGTAGTCCGTGAACTCAGAGTAGTCTCTTCGCACAAACGACCGCCTCGGAGGGGAAGGAACAGCCGGCGGAGGGGCCAGCCGCGACATCGAGGGGAGTGGTGGTGCCGGTGGTGGTGGGGAGCCGGGCGGAAGTGCGGGGTAGGCGGCGCTACTTGAGTTCGAATTGGTAGCCTGTCGCACTGGCGGAACGTCGTTTGGGGCGTGTACTGGCCTGCAGGTGTTCTCTGAATCTGGAAACACTGGCCTGGAGTTATCGTTGGGATCTGGCAAAGGTGTTGGCCTGGAGCTGCTGTCCGGGGCGGGGGAGTACGAGATGGCGGGGTGGTGTATTTGGTAGGACAGGTCGCTGCTTGATGCTGGGTTCGAAGCATTGCGGTCGGTTGGAATTGACGGACCACTGCCAACAGCTATCAAGTTCGCTGCCGTGCTCCCCAGATGTATCGAGCTCGACATATCCCCGTCCACTGATGCTCGCTCGCTCTCTGGTGGTGTTGGGACCAAGGCGCTGCCTGGCCATGAGACAAACGCACCGCCTAGTGCGGGGACCAACATTCCACCGCCTGGTGTGGGGACTAGCACGTTGCTGCCCAACTGAGCTGAGGTGTTGCCTGGGAGCTCGAGATATGACAGTCCACCATTCGGAGGTGCAGACAGTAGCCTGTAGTCCCCGCCGTCGCCCAGGCCATCGTGATCGCCGTCGCCCGACACCACCTGGACCCTACCTGTACCCCTCCTGGGGATCGACCCGCGCCTCCTCTGGTTCCAGATACTAGCTGTATATGCTGCGTGCTCGCCCGACGTCAGGACTGGGACCGATATCGAGCGTGCCATGGCTACTCCGCCGATACTGCCTTGCGAGTCATCAGGGAACGAGGGGTCGACCGGTGGTGCTGTTGCCGGTGCGAGTTCGCGAGTGGAGAACTGCGCCTCGACGGGGGAGATGGTGCTGACTCTGTCGACATCCTGCTGGGTACAGGTAAGGCAGGTGCAGCCTTTGCGACACAGCTTGAGTGGTCGAGGAGGAGAGCGGACCATTGGGAAGACTCAGTCGTGAGGACTTTCTGTGTGAGAGCTTTCAGCCCAAGCCTGAAGTGGTCCTTAAGATTGGTAGGAGCTCGAGTTGACTGGGACAGCACGACCGTTGGGACGCTGATCGTGTGCTCATATACACGCCCAGCTGCAAAGTTTGCCCGTCTACCACCTCTACTTCGACGACTCACTCATCCACTGCGTCACCGCCGGCATCAGTTCAAGATGCCGGCATGATAGCCGTTCGAGCCGCTGTGCAACATTGCATCTGTCCGCGATGATCGCTTGATAGCAGTAATCGCGGGTACAGCTTGCCCGATAGTCATCAAGATGTACGTGTGGTTCGTGCCGTGGCGCGCGTCTGACGTCCAGAACAGGCCTGGCCGGGCAACTGGGTGGTGCTGGTGCTGGTGCAGTGGCAGTGGTCATGGCGCTGATGATGCCTGGCAGCCAGCCGATCTGCCAAGCGTTGCATGCATCAGGCAGCACAAGCAGCAAGCAGCAATCAGCACCCAACTCGGCAGCAGATAAAGTTGCTGTAATGAAAACCTCCTGCAGATCGCAGATCAATTCACCGGCGCCATGAGTGATCGACAGAGCGGCGGCGGACGCCACGGCGCTGCCATCTAAGCCGCTCTCTTTCAGTTTGACGTTGACATCTACTGCTGTGGAGCAGAGAGAGATCAGTGCTGAGGTGAGCGTGCTTCACGTACTGACCAGCGTGTGGAATGTGGCTGCCGGCGTGAGGAGGGATCCAATTGACCGGTAAGGAGCGGTGCAGGGAGGGGTGTTGGTACACTCCTGTAGTACCAGGCCGGCAGCAGCAGGCCATCAGCTGCAACGGAGGTCGGTCACTCTGTTTGTCCGTCGTCGAGCAGCTGGCGAGCGACTCATCAGCATCGAGAGGTCATCCGGCTACACGACGGCGCGAGCTCCATGCATGAAAGTGTTATCGTTGAGACGTCTTCTGGACCTGGGTAGGAAATCGTTTGACGGTTAGGAACGTGTGGGGTCTCCAATGCTAATTCCACTCTACTCTATGATCATTGCTGCGAATGTACTCATGTTGCAATATGTTCTGTTGATGATGCATGTTTCGAATACTACCTAGCTTGGACTACATGCATGGAATGGTGGAATGGTTGGGCGACAGATAGGAAGACGTCTCTGGCTGACATGACTGCAGATCACTCACCAGGATCGCCCGCCCTGATCAGCACACAGATCGGCACACAGATCGACACACAGATCACCGGATCGACGGATCGACGGATCGACGGATCGACACCACACTCACACTGACCCTCTCCTGCCTCCCAACGCCTGCACCACTCGCATTGATTACTCTGACTCACCATCGCTGCACTCAGCCGGCGGCCGCACGCGCACGCACGTCCATACGACGACTCGCGACGATCTTTGTGGCGCGCACGGCAGCGGCACGGCTGCTTAGCCAGCAGGGCTGTGGCGTGTGTGGCGTGCGGCTGCTCCGCGGAGTCACCGACGGGGTATCTCGAGAGTACTGCGACGATGCATGGCGGATGGAAGGTGTATGTAGTGAGGGCGAAGACGCTTACGATGCATATGATAGCCGGTGTGCAAAGGGGAGGGAACCAGCGTCATGGTCGGTGCGAGTGAGCTGGAGTGAGCAGAGAGTGAACTGGGCGAGCAAGGAAGAAAGGTGAACAAGGTGAGCAGGAAGACTGGGCCAAGAGGGAATGAGCAGGGACGAGATGAGGCGCAGCCACTATCCGGCATGGCTTGATGTTCAGGCCGCGGGGCGCATTGAGCCGTAGTTCTGGGTTGCAAGCAAGTGTCGGAACGCCTATCTCTTAGAGGGTTGCAGTGAGCATATAGTGACATCGAGGGTTGCCCGCGTCATAGAAGGCCAGTCACTTTGCTTGACTGATTGCGTGCTCGAAAATGCCTCACAACTGACGTCGAGGAATGACAGAAGTGCAATCAGATAACCTGCGTAGTTGGCGTCAGTAGTGACGAGTGTTGTCGGATCTGTGTGCTGTTGTCGGACTTGACATTGTCGGGTTTCTGGTCCATCGTCGGATGACTTGTCGCCTCGTTCTGACTATCCATCCCAGGTGGGGTTGGTAAGACGTTTGCGCTCGGCTATGTCAAAACTTGATAGTTGCAACACACGAGCCATATCCGAGTATGCGATCTGGGGAGATGTGCCTCGTCGCGCAGTCTCAGACGTCGGGCTGGGCATGCGCGCATGCGTATTCAGTGATGGGTCTGACACACAAGTGTAGCCGGTGACGGGGGCTTGCAGGTGTTCGATTCCAAACAGGATCCCAACACCCTCGAAGGCGCGATGATCAGCACCCTCTCAGTTCCGACGAGGTTAGTGAGGCGACGTTCAGCCATGTCCAGGCCCTTCCATCTTCCGGAGGTGTTCTGGTGTCCTTGCATTCCTTTCTTCTACTTCTCGTACTTCTCGGTACCATGAATCAACGACTGCGTTTGCTCCAGTCGAGGTCCTTGCTTCCTTGTCCTGTGTGTCTCCGTTCGTTGCTCCCTAACCACTCTGCCTCCTTTCCCTTTTTGACTGCTTCCTTCACTCCTCCTCCTTCTGGCATCCCCCTCGCACTTCCGCCTCGTGCAAACCCACTGCCAATGGCCCCAATCCTGCCGTCTTAGCGCCCATTACCCCCCACCCTGCCACTGCACTTTCACCAGTTCCCTTCTCCAACTTCTGCTCCTGCCATCTTCACCTGCCACCCCATACCTGCTTCGGCACAACACACGCCTACAGCCTCGCCCGCACCCCACCAGCCACCTCGGCCTTCCTCTCCTCCGCAGCGCGCAGACGCAGATTCTTCCGCAGAATCTTCCCCGACGGACTCTTCGGGATCGCATCGACCACCACCACACCCCCGCGCAGCCGCTTGTGGGGCGCGACCTGCTCCTGGACCCACTTGGCGACCTCGGCGCCGAGTGTCGCCTTGTCAGCCCCCGGTGCAGCAACGATGTATGCGCGCGGCAGCTCGGTGGCCTGCGAGTCGTCCCAGACGCCGATGACGCCCGAGTCGACGACCTTGGGGTGCATGAGGAGGAGGGCCTCGAGTTCGGCCGGGGGGACCTGGTAGCCTTTGTACTTGATGAGTTCTTTGACGCGGTCGCTGGTATCAGTGCTGCACGAACGACTGCTTTGGAGGTTGGAGGGGTGTAGCCGACGATTTTCTAAGTACAGCTTGGCACATGGAGATTACTAGTGAAGTCGTCACTACTGGATTGCCCTCGGATGTGCACTCATGTCAATGATATGAATCCCACTTACACGACCTGGTACCACCCGTGCTCGTCGCGGATCAGAACATCGCCCGTCTTGTACCATTTGCCCTCCATCGTGCCCCTTGTCGCCTCTGGGTTGTTGTGGTATCCCTTCATGACGCTCGGGCCGGCCAACCACAGCTCGCCCCTGTCGCCTGGTTTCTGCGCGTCCGTCCCGTCCTCAGTCACCAGGCGCGCAGTGTACGTCGGCATGAGGCGCCCAACCCACCCAGCACGCCCCTCGACCTCGGCGCTGGTGAGAGTGTGCGTCGTCGGCGAGCACTCGGTCATCCCGTAGCCCTGGGTGAGGATGATGTGCGGGAAGCGCTTCTGGAAGGCCTGGACGAGCTCGGCGCTGCAGGGGGCCGCGCCGGTCATCAGCGTGCGGAGGGACGAGAGGTCGTAGTTGATCACGTTGGGGGAGTGGAGGAGGACGATGAGGATGGGCGGGACGATGAGGCCGTGGGTGATTTTGTACTGCCGTTAGCATGAACCTAGCGCGCGAGCGGAGCGAGCGTGCGAGGAGGAAACTTGGGCGAGAGGAGTGATAGGAGAATGACCGAGAAGAAGAGCTGCACGACCAGCAGGGAGGCATGGTAGGCACAGGACAACACATCCAGCATGGCAAGGTATGCTATGTGGCACCAGCCCGCTTTGGCGCAGGATCGCTCGTGAGGATAGCTGTGAGCAAACAAGCTGTACCCCCTCGAGACAGCTACTCGCAGCCCAGGGCCACACTCACCTTCTGGATCGCCGTCAGGACCGACGTCTCCTCGAACTTCGGGAACACCACAAGCGGCACGCCCACAGTCAGAGGCTGGAGCAGGACGATCGCTAACCCATAGATGTGCGAGAACGGCAGCACACCCAGCACCGTGTCCTTCCCACTCGTGAGCGGCTGGTACGCCACATTGAGCGCCTGCAGCTGGCTCGTCATGTTGTGGTTCGTCGTCATCACGCCCTTCGGCAGCCCCGTCGTGCCGGACGAGTAGCAGAGCCATGCGGTCTCGTACACCTCGTCCCCGGTGAAGCGCTCGGGCTTCCCGCGGGTGCTGAAAACCTCAGAGACAACCTTGTACCTGCTCAGCTCGGCGGGGCGTTTCTCTTTTGTAGTTAGGAGGATCACGCGCGAGTCCGGGAAGTTGAGCTTAAGGGAGCTGCGGGCTTGCTCGAAGACGGGGAAGAGGGAGGGGTCGAGGAAGATGACTTGGGAGCCGCTGTCGTTGACCTGGTGGGCGATCTCGTTGGGTGCACTGGGGTCAGCGAGCTCACCGAGCGTAGCGAGGTGCAGCGACGCTGACGAAGCTGGAGATGGATGATCAATCTCAGTTGCAATTCTTGCCATGCAGACTTTTGACTCGCAGCCATGGCGGATACGTCGATTCTCTCGCCCCTCCTTCATAACTTCCCTTCCCAATTTTCTTCCAGTCCCACTCATTCTCATGCCCATATGCCCCAATTTTCCACCCTCCCGCTTCTTCCTGCCCCCTTCACGCCCTCGCCCCTCTCCACCCAACCTCACTCACTAGGCATAGTTGGCCGGGCTGATACACAGCCCCGCAGCCATCCCGCCAAACGCAGCGCGCACCCACTCCAGGCTGTTCATCCCCCACAGACACATCACGTCCCCGCGCTTGAGCCCCAACTCGCGCAGCCCCGTGGCCAGCCTCAGCGCGCCATCCTCGAGCTCCCCGCGCGTGATCACACGCCCGTCCAGCCCATCGATGTACGCCGGCAGCGAGGGGTCGAAGCGCTTCAGGGGGGAGTCGTTCGGCGTCTCGGGGAAGAGGTACGTGAACAGCGACGAGCGCGGGAGCGTGGGCACGGGGTAGTCGGACGTGTAGATGATTGGGGCCATGGCGAGGAGGAAGGAGGTGGGCTAGCTAGTCGCGGTGCGGAGTATGCCGTGGTCGTCGTCGATGTCGTCTGTTTTGTGCTCCAGAGCAACAAACAGACAGAAGTGAGAACAAAGCTAAACCACACCCGATGCCATGTCTACATCTCTACCCTCCTCACCTGACCACAAGGACTGCTTAGACTCCCTCAGAGCTCACTTGCGTGATCGCGATGCGCTATCGACCACCCCACCCGACCCGTCGATGGCGGGGACAAGGCGACCCCGCATAGGGGTGGGGTAGAAGTCGGCTACCTCGGTCCGGGTAATCGCCCAAATGGCACACACAATAAGCACACACACAAACAGATAGCCGAAAACTGGGGCCACGTGCAAACAACCACGTGATTAGCACATGGTATGCACGCGACAGATCACAGGGCGGGGTCCCCGGACCAGTTGAAGTCAATGAACGCGATACTCACTTGTTGTCTGTCGACTTGTCTGTCCATCACCACAACATCATGGCCAACGCGCCGTCATTCTCGTCCTTCCCGGACATCTTTGGGGAGGCGGGGGAGAACTCGAGTGCGGTTAATGGGCGGGGGAGGAGTAGTGGGAGCAGGGAGAGTAGTAAGGAGGCAGGGCCGTCGTTCTCGTCGTTTCCGGATATCGATGTTGAGTCTGGCGCAGAGGCGGAGCGCAAGAGGCGGAGGAGGGATCGGAGCAGGGAGAGGCGGAGGGATGAGGAGGGTGGGAGCAATAGGAGGGCTGAAAGGAGTGATAGGGAGGAGCGCTCAAGGAGGCATGAGGGTGAGCGACATCGACATCGTGATAGGCATCGTAGAGAGTCTCCCAATGACGAGGGACGTCGACATCGTCAGAAGCATAGAGAGGAGGATGGACATCGGCAGCGTGATCGATACCGAGCTCGGGATGAAGAGCGCGAACATGACAGATATCGCGATCGAGACAGGGATCGCGACGGACATGATCCAGATAGGGAGCGCAGACGACGTGACCGCGATCGCGAAGACCGCGACGACCGACGCAAGGAGAAGCGAAGACGCAGCCGGAGCAAGGAGAAGGAGCCCACACGCTCCAAGGACGAGATACAACTCGAGAAGGAGGAGCGGAGAGCCAGGGATCGCGCCAGGGCCGCTGCGCTGGCTCGGCCAGATGCCAAGGTCGAGGCAGACAGTGTGCCGTGGTATGAGAATCGGAGTTCTGCTGTGGCATCTGTGCAGCCTGTGAGTGAGGTATGAGGAATGATACTGATGACAGCCTTCGTCCAATGCCTACTTCGTCGACACAGTTGGTGATCGCGATGTGCTGCTGTATCACGCTACGTCGTCGTTCAGCACCCCCAGATATCGCAGGGACATGGGTGGTCGTGTTCTCGGACTGCCTGAGGGGATGAGGATTGTGTATAATCGGGATAGGACGAGTCGGGGGTTGGAAGTGGCTTTGTTGGGACGTCCGTATGTGAGTGTTGGTCTGATCGTGTCGTGCCTTTCTCGGCCGGTATCCCAGACTATCTTCTTGTCGTGCATTCGCCACCATTCCATTTCCTCTCAGTCCATGTATCTGGGGGTTCAACTACGAATTGGATATTTACTCCATGAACTGTGTCCCTGAAGGCCGTGCTCTTCCCGGCAATGGCACCTGTTTCATCTGCTTTCCATACACCCAGCACCGATCCCCCTACGTCGAGGCCATTTGATTGAAGACCCATTTATCATCTACATCTTCACTCCTCAAACTGTGTCTCAAAGGCAGCTGGTTGTGATTGATTGCGACATGTCAGCGTCCGTGCCGATTGAGAACGGGCGATATTTCCAACAACTGAGCTGCTCCCACTCCCCCGCTGACACCAGATCCCGCGCTACTCCTCACGCCCCATCGAAAGCGCATCCCGCGACCGCGCGAGGATACTCATGCGTCCTACTTCTTCCCCGGACTCGGACTTTACGCACGACTTCCTCTCCTTCGGAGCCAAGCCGAAGCGCAAACCCGAGTCAGACGACCTCCCAGCGTACAGGTCCATCGCGCGAGACTCAGACGAGGAAGCAGAGCTGGAAGAACTCCACTCCGCGCTGGGCGAGGTCTCCACTCTCGAGGACGACGTCAAGGCCCGCCGCGTTGAGTTCGAGCAGCACCTCCGCGCGCACCCTGACGACGTCGACAAGTGGATCAAGTACTCCACTCTCCACCTGGAGCTCGAGCCGGGTGGCGCCACTGTCACAGGCGTCGACCCCGCAACGCGACCCATCACCCGCGCGAACGCAGAGGTCACCCTCTCCGTCCTCCAGCGCGCGCTCGATGCACACAGGCGCAACTTCATGTCCCCGGAGCTGCATATCGCGTTCCTGAAGGCCGCGGAGGCGTTCTGGCCTCCCGCGAAGGTGACAGAGAGGTGGAAGAATGTCATGCGCCAACTGGGCGAGTACGGCGTGCCCGAGGAGGAGATGATGGGGGTGTATCTGGGTTACATTGAGTGGCGGGAGGGGCATGGGTTCGGGCAGGCGGAGGGGGCGGGCGGGGGCGTGGACGAGGTGGTGGGGGTGTATGTTGAGTGTCTGGAGAGGTTGAGTTTCATCAGTGAGTGGGGGTGCTAGCAGTATCTCAAGGATTTCAGGGTTTGACCTGGTTTTGGTTTGGGTCTCAACGTGTGCTTTGCTAACCCCAGCTCGCAACCAAGAGGCCAGGGAGGAGAACCAGGTGTACCTCTGCCTGCGGGCGTGCTTGTTCCTCAAGCAGGCGGGGTACACTGAGCGCGCTACGGCCATTCTTCAGGCCCTCATTGAGGTGTGAGTAAGAGTGATCAGATCAAGCAACGTCAGGTAGCTGACTTCAGCACCTTCTTCAAGCCGGCATACCTCCGCCCTCCAGCAGGCGAGTTCGACCAGCGCCCGTGGTTCAGCGGCGTCCTGCAGGAGTTCGAAGACTTCTGGGACTCAGAGGCGCCTCGCGTCGGCGACCCCGGTGCCAAGGGTTGGAGGGAGACACACTCGTCAGTCGAGGACATCGCAATGCCAAAGTCAGGCTCCACCGAGAACGCTCTCGCCACGACCAGTAAAGACCCCTACGAGCGCTGGCTCGCAGCCGAACGCGCCGCCGAGGCTGCCTTCGACATGCCAGGCAGAGCGACTGACCTCGAAGCGCCAGAGGACGACCCATTCCACGTTGTCCTGTACGCTGACGTCGCGCCGTTCCTCTTCCCCGTGCAGACACCCAACGCACGCCTGCAGCTCACCTACGCTTTTCTCAACTTCATTGGTCTGCCATTCACACCTCCTGATGTGCCGACCTCAGCACCAGGAGCGAGCGACCCGCATCTCAGGTGGGGGCTGTCCCAGAACGAGGCGCTGCGTGCGCTCTTCTGGCCCCCGAAGCCGACGACGAGGCGGATTACGTTCCAGACGGTAGGCGGGGAGCCGATGGAGCCGGAGGTGCGGCGGACCCTGCAATCGCCGTTTGGGTGTTCTGTGAAGTGCTGGTTGTCTAATCGGGGGACGTTGTTTGGTGGTCGAGGGTGGTTCCGCGATCTCGAGGAGGTTGATTTGCGTCATGTCCGTGTTACCTTTGCTCGGTAAGTAGAGTATGGGAGAGTCATAGAGCAGTGGCAGCATTTTGAATATTCGCAACTGCATGGTGCAATCACATGGAGAAGTCACTGACGACAGCAACGCACTCAACCTCCTCCGCCCACTCGTCCCGGACCCTGCATTCGTGCTAGACATTTTCGCATTCGAGTCGGCACTCTCTACGAAAGGGTGAGTCTACATCAAGTACTAGCTAACCACAGCGCCATCAAGACCGCCAAGACCATCCTCTCCGAGGACAGCAACAATCTCGCCCTCTGGGACGGGTACGCGCGCCTCGAGCTGCAAAGGGGCAAGGTGGCCGCCGCGCGGCAGGTGTACGTCACTGCCATCCAGGCTGCTGCTGAGCGCGCGGCACAGGGCGGCGAGGAGGCGGAGTACATCAGGCAGGACGAGATGGAGCTGTGGGCTGCGTGGGCGTGGATGGAGTTTGAGGCGGGGGGTGAGGGGAGGTGTTTGGATGTGCTTGTTATGGCGGCGGGGCAGCAGAGGGAGAGGATTGGTGAGTCGTGTGGTGTATTTGGATTGCAACTCGTTGCACTGCGATGTTGGTCATTTCGGCGACATTGAGCTGGTTCAGCTACCTTTGTCGCTAAGCGGCGCAGCCACATCGATGTCGGAGAGCGATGATGTCGCTGGCTCGGGGACAGTCGCTTCTATGTTGGCGACAGTAGCTTGGCTTCACTGCCGGGCCTACAGCTTGTCGCGAATTGCACCCAGCCCAATGTCCTCCCTGCATCGCTGACTTCAGCTGAAAAGGTAAAGCCAGGCTACAACCCCACCCGCCCTCCTCCCATCGTTATGCTCAAGACGAAGCAATTCTACTCCAGCAACACTTCCCAGTCGCCCAGCCACCTCCGCCTGGCAGCACTACACCGCTACTTGACCGATGGGGCCGAGGCAGCCCGAGACCTCCTCGAGACCCTCATCCCCACTGTCCCCGAGCCGTCGACAGAGGATATCTACCAGCTCCTGGTCCACCTCCTGCACATCCACACCTCACGGCACTCGGCACCCGCCGCGCTCTTCCGCGATGTGCTGGAACGAGCGATCGCCATATTTCCGAACAACACGACCTTCCTCTCCCTGTACCTCTGGCACGAGTTCCGCGGGCGCATCTATGGCCGCGTGCAGGCGCTCGTCTCCCGCTCGACCTCGGACGACGCGGGCATCGTGCCCCTTCTGTGGTCGGTGTGGGCTGAGGCGCAGAGTGCGAGGCTGTTCTGGGAACCAGGAGGTGGGGGTGCAGAGCGTGTCCGCCGTGCGCTGGACAGGGGCGTCAACTCGAAGCTGTAAGTTCGTGTTTGGGGTCTGCTGACAGATAGGGGACGCCGCTCGCCTGCGCTGTGGATTCTGTACATTGAGTTCGAGGTGCTCCATCGGCGCTTTGTGGCTGCTAAGGCGTTGTGTTATCGTGCTATTGCGGCTTGTGGGGGGTGTAAAGGTGAGTCAGCGTTACGATGGCAGTGGTGGGGTTGCGCGGGTAGGAGTACTGGTGTTGTGCACGGAGGTAATAACCATATTCCATGGCAAGTGATGCTGACGGGGCCTCGGGGCTGGGCTTCGTTGAGTACTGGAGATTTCAGAGCACAACAACAGACAATGACAGTTAGGGCTGACTCCAGATCTCTATCTCTTCCCATTCAAGCTGCGCGAGCACTTCACAAATCGCGAGCTACGAGCCCTTGCTGAGCTCATGGCCGAGAGGGGCATCCGGATGCGCGTGGCGACCGAGGACTTCTGGGACAATGTGGAGACTGAGAGCGAGGGCGAGGATGATGATGGGGCCGAGGTGGGGCCCGCGGACGACGAGTACGGGATGCTGAGGGAGCGGGAGGTGCTGAAGCCGTACTAGTAGCTAGCGGAGCATATGGCATCTCAAGCCGCGTGACTCTCATCGTATCGTGGCTCAGCAAGTAAACGCACTGCATCTGACTCTCAATCTTTTTTGAATCCTTGAAACGGTGCTCTTGACCTTCTCGACTACATATCACCTCTTCATGTCGCAGAGGAATAACATATGTCCTTTGAGATGGCCTTACACGAAATGCACAACGCATCGATCACGGCTATCTCGTTCGCCACACTGCCACATCAGCTCCCGCACCTCCACCGCACGTCACTGACCACAACGACGTCCACCAACTTCGCGTTGTCCACAACAACTACACCCACCGACCATGGCATCAGCACCACTGCTAGGCGGCACGATCGAGGCAGACGAGGAGGCGCCGACGTTTCCCTCCGGCAATATCGGGGAGGCGGAGAACACGAGGCGAGAGCGCACAGGAGAGCCGGTCGTGCTCGTGCCCGGGACGGCGCCGAGAAACCTCGAGGAGGGTGGGATTGTGAGTAGCTGTGTTGGGTGCAGCCGGGCGGTAGATGAGGTTTCGCATATGCCAAGCTCATTACTTGGGCTGGATTCACACACAATCCACAACGTTGTCGTTCAGAGCTAATAACAGTCCGGCATCCTGAAAGCATCATCACATCCTGGAGCTCTGGTGGCACTTTACTTTTTCCGTTCGGCTGCTATCACTGTTTATGTGTTATGCGGGTACTGTGAGTTAGGGATGCTGTCTACGTATGACAGGATAGTCACTGTAGACGCAGATGGTGCTGCTGGGTCTGCATTTTGGTAAGCTGACCTCAGTCACGAGCAACTTCGTTTTGTCGACTGTGCTCGTCGTTGTGCTGCTCAGCTTGGATTTCTGGAACACGAGGGTACGTCGTTTGGGCTGTGGTTGACTTTAAGCTGATGGCAGAATGTGGCGGGCCGAACTCTAGTCGGTCTGAGATACTGGAACGAGGTGGACGACGAAGGGGAGAGCTCATGGGTGTTCGAGTCTAGGGATGTAAGTTACTTGAGGCTCGGTCTCAGTGACAAAAGTTCATCACTGACACCAGCCCTCGCGACCAGCGAATCCTATCGACGCGAAGATGTTCTGGATCGCACTGTACACCTTCCCTCTAGGATGGGTCGCGCTGCTGATCGTCTCGATTCTAAAGTTCAACATTTCGTGCGTGTGTCAGATGAACCAACTGATAACAGCTACCTCCCCATTGTTGCACTGGCACTCGTGTTCAACTTCTCCAACGTCGTCGGATTTACGTACGCAGACAGGGATGCGCAGAAGCGCCTGAACGATGCCGGGTCAAGCCTTCTCGGCGGCTTGGGTCTCGACAACCTGCGAAGCCAGATGGTCAGTGGCCTCGTGCGTGGGAGCGTTGGCCGCTTCTTCAGGTAGTAGGCGTGCGTGCGTATTGGCTTGTCATGATAGATATATGCATACAGTAGACACATCGTGTGCGGGAATGATGTCTTGTCCTAACCATGGTGAATGCTCTTCGTACCGTCGGGCATCGATAGCCCTCTCCGTACCCTCTCTTTCCCCTCCTTCCCCTTCTGTCCCGAACGCCCCTCAATCTCGCCTTTCCGTCTGGCCTATCGTCGGAGCCCGTTGGCGGCCTGCTGAGGCTGTTGCCTTCGCGCAGACGCTTTGCGCTTTTGTGTTGCCTGCTGCGACGCACCTCGAGCAACACCCATCCAGTACCCAGCCCAGTACTGCGCATGCAATGCGTACCCGATAGCAGCGTCGTGATCCACAGTAGACGACCCAGGCCATGCTCCGCTTGGCGGTGGAAACACCTGCCCCTCGTCGACGTAACCACTGCCATCTGCTGACGCCTCGGGTTCCCAGTACACATCCGGCTGCTCCTGGTCTTCGGCCTCCTCGTCCCCATACTCGTCTCCCTCGTCGTACCCTTCATCATCCCCGCCCTCCTCCTCACCCTCGCCCAGCACCTGCTCGACCTCGTCCTCTCCCCCGCCTCCAGGCGACGCGGGCTCGTATGTCGGTGACTCGGCTCGTGATGCTATCGCCGCGGGCTTGGAGTATGGGTTCGGTTTGCGCTGCGCTCTGTTCTCCACGCGCTGCCGTTTGCGTGAGCCCGCGTTCGATGACTCGGCTTTCTTTTCGTCCTCCTTGGCTGCGGAGTACCATCTGAGTCTCAGCTCGTAACTCAACATATCTACTCACGCCGTGCCAAACGCATTGGCTCCCGGCAACGGTTGTCCCTTTGCCAGTGCTGCCGTAGCCTTGTCGAGCCATGATCCTGGTCCTGGGTGGTGGATCTGTCATGTCAGCAATCGAGTGCGTCTTCAACCGTATGTGATGCCAAGAGCCCCCTTGGGATAGGTGATCACCATACAGGACTGGCTAATACTCACATGGAACTCCAACAACGCCGCATCGTACGCATTGACCAGCTCGCGGTCATCCCACCCGTTGCCGAATAGTGGCACCGACGCGCCTGCTACTGTCCCCGGCGAGGTCGTCATTGTGCTTGCAGGGAGACAGAGTGAGTAGAAGACGAGGATTCAACAGCAGAGTTGTATGAACGCCGAAAGTCAGGTCACGGATGCAGAATGACACCCACCCGTTGTTGTTGCCGCCACTGGTGACAAGCCGTCATCTGATACACCTGCTTCAACATCTGTCCGTCAACGCATCATACCTCGCCCTCGACTGCTCTGACCGCGTTGCTCATAAGTCTCGACTTGAACGCAAGCAGATCAAGGAGCGGCATGGCACAGCCACACGACTGACAGCCGCAACCCACTGCCCTCTCCCCTTTACCACCCTCGTATCGATCATCGACCACTCGCTCGTTCCACATCTCCAGCGACCGCTTCCGCTCCCATCTGCGATGGCCCAACATGTTACTCCCTCGTCGCCTTCCAAGCCGTACAATTTTGAGTTTGGCAGCTCGCTGCCACCAGGTGCGCTAGACCCTGCACTACCTTCGTCCGCGGTAGCACCGCCTCCGCCAACATCAGTCCGACAGCCAGATGGATATCCGGGGTCGTCATCGCATCACAGCTTTGGCAACTATAATACTGACCCGGCGAGCTCTGGACGCCTGGACGACTTTGGCATGCTGAACGCGACGCATACTCCGGAAACATATACGACGCTCCCGGCCCGCCCACCGACGAACTCCGCTAGCACGCAAAGGCCACGGCCACAAGGCGGACGCGAGTCCTTGGCGCGCAGGCCGCTGCCAAAACCACCTGTCGCGTCGGTAGAGTCGCCTGTTCGCTCTGTGTCAGAGTCATTCGCTCAGCCGCCGCAGAGCCCGTCGACGCAATCGAGGCGTAGAGCTTTGCCGGTGCCGCCGGGAGCGTCTGGGCAGGTTCAACCACCCGCCGGTCCCTCTGCGGACCGTCCTCTGCCACGGCCTGCAGTGCAGCCGGCAGAAGGGACTCAAGCTCCTGTGTCGGCGAGCACCTCTCATCAGTCAAGCGCACGCCCATCCAGCATCTACTCGGCATCGACAGCGCCGCCAAGCTCGTATCTCTCTCATTCGGACTGGCCAAGTACAAGCCATACAGACTACAGCGCAACGACGGCATCTACTGGGTCTACGGAGAACCACAAACCCCATGAGCATGGGCAAGATTATGCTCCACAAGCTCCATATGGGATCTTGAACTCCGAAGGTGGAGATGGCCCCAGGTCTACGCATGGCCAGCCGCCACATCCGTCTTCAGTCGGGCGGCAGTCGTCCACAGCGACGCCTACACCGCATGCAAGTGGGACTCCCGACTACCGAAATCATTATGAGGGCTTGGACGGCAGTTCCTCGGGCCACACTCAGCAGCGTGCGGTCAGCCCCCTGCCCCAGGTGGATTTTCCCTCGGCCCGGCTGGCCTCCATGTCAGTGCCGCGAAGTAACAACGAGCACAGCAGTCACCACGCCAGCTCGTCGAACCATCGATCGAATCACCCTGACGAGCAATCGCCCTCCTGGGCAGCCGACTCGAACCGTCCGTGGGTCCAGCACAAGCTATTGCTTCATCAGTCAGGTGCGGCTGGTGGCTACTATTACGATGAGGATGTGTACGACGACTATGGCGCGTCGAGCCTTGGCGAGGGAGAGGAGGAGGCGGAGGATGAGATGAATGAGATCCACTTCTTTAATCCTGCTTATCTGAGCGAGACCGCTGTGCAGGTTCGCGATCGCGTCATCCGGGGACACCATGTGAAAGGCGGTATCACTTGGGTGGGCACATTCACAGGCAAGGACCTGATCGTGAGTAGCGGCTAAGTGTGTGATTGCATAGCTTATACCTTAGGCAACAATTCAGTCTCTATTGCCATCGTACACCCGTGATGGTCCGACCGACCACCGCTTCGCGTTATGGACAGCAAGATCGTTGCACTCGCAGCTATGGGTTGTTGAGGTGGACTGGGATTTGAAGCCTATCCGTGACTCACCGGACGTCGTCTTCAAGTTCATGAGCGAGATGGAGGGTCTCAATGATGTTTCTCTGCCCACCGGTGTACTCACTATGGCAACCAAGTGCTACGCACCAAGCTGCTCGGGCGATGGCAATTGCTACGCTCCACGGTGCCCGTACAAGACTCCTGCCAGCACGTTTTTGACAGCGCCGGATGATGAGCCAACGTCAAGTGGATCACGCTCGTCAGCCAATATTGTCACAAGCGACACCGACTGGACCGAAGCAGTGGATCCTGTTATTTTGGCTTCGCTGTCAGACCACCAACGCGAACGACAAACACTCATCCGCACTGCTATACTGCAGGAGGAGCGGTACGAGGCCGACCTGGCGGCGCTCGAGACAGTCTTCATCACTCCATTGTTAACTGCGTCGCCTCCCATAGTGACGCCGTACACAAAACTGGAGCGATACAAGCGGGTCTTGTTCGGCAACGTGCTTGAGATCAGGCGCGCATCACGGCGGTTGCTCGATAACTTTGGAATCCGTTTGCGCGAGCAGACGCCTCTTGTCGAGAACATAGGCGACATATTCCTCGAGGCTGCGACTGAGTTCCGAGCATTGTATCCAACATATATCGACAACCTGCCTCAGGCGGAACAGCTGTTGAACGAGGCATTGGAGGATCCCACATTCGCGACGTGGATCGACAAGGCGTCTCGCAACGGCGATCATCGCTGGGACATACGGTATCTGCTGAAACGGCCTGCGACGTACCTGCAATACTACCCCGAGACAATCGCTGGCATCCTCAAAGCTACACGGGGAGACCACCCTGATTATGACTTCCTCAAAGAGGCGCTTTCATCGATACAGAACATCTCGTATCTGTCCCAACTCAAACTGTGGCAGGCTTCCAAGGGCAAAGGACCGAACTCGACGCTCACCTGGTACGACATTGTCTCGCCCGAGGTGCAGGAGAGCATGCCGAAGAAGGAGATCAAGCGGCAAATGTGAGCACGACGGACATATGAACGATAGCTGATGTTAGGCAAATATGGGAGTTGATACAGAGTGAGATGCTCTATGTAAACGATCTCGAGATGATCGATACGGTGGGTTGCGGCGAGGCAACATGCATACTGACAACCGCAGGTCTTTGTCAACCCCTTGCGCAACTCCGACAAGCAGATCATACCGAGGGCACGTATGGAGACGTTCATCGACGAGGTGTTCCACAACTATCGCTCCATACTCGATGTGCACCGCAGTCTCTTGACGGATCTTCAGGAACGCCAGGTCGAACAACACCCCAACTTTGGCATGATCTCGGACTTGCTGCTGAATGCAGCTCTCAATTGGCACGAGGCGTATCTCGAATATATGCCGAACTATCCTCTGTCGAGGGCCAAAATCGAGGCTGAGAAGGCCAACAATCCTGCCTTTGCATCCTTCCTCGAGGAATGTCAACGAGACCCAGCAGCAGAACGGCAATCCATATTCCACTTTACTTATCGCCCTATCGCCAGGTTGTTGCGATACCCTCTCCTGCTGAAGGAGATCCTGTCTTCGCAGCAGGCCGTAGGACCTCCTGACCACCCCGACAATGAGGCCATTCCGCAGATCATTGATCTCATTGACAGCGTGGCCAAGGCGGGACAAAAGGGCGTCGCTGTAAACACTGCAAAGGTGGACCTGTGGCATCTCAAGACAACGCTCAATGGGGGCAAATTTGGCAACAGGGTCCTCAAGGAGCTTGACCTTATGAACCCTATGCGTGAGGTCATACACAGAGGCAAGGTCTACCGCCAACCGGAAGGAACTATCTCTGGAGCATGGTCTGAGCTAAATCTGATTCTCTTCGACAACTACTGTGAGTTGCGTGTTCTTGAGCGGTGCTGACTCCTTTTTAGTCGTGCTTGTCAAGCAGAACAAGACGTCGTCCAGACACCACAAGGACGCCCCACCGCAATACAGTATCAATCGAAAGCCTGTCCCACTTGAGCTACTGTCGCTTGGCGACTTCTCGCAGCCCGCCCAGACCAGGTCACTCGGCCTTCTCAAATCCATCCGCGGCGGAGGAGGTCGAGAACACGAGGGCGAGGAAACCCAGAGCGACTCGAGGACTGTATATCCGTTTTCCTTCAGCTTCATCGGACAAGGAGCTGGTACATACACTCTCTGGACTGACTCAGCTGCCGCACGGCAAGAATGGCGTGACAAGCTACAGCACGCCAAGGTACTCCGCAAGGAGGTCAACAGTGCCAGTCAGGTGTTCGAGTTTGAGACTCTCAGCACAGACACCTTCTACGTCGCGCCCTACAATGTCAACCCTCAACAGAACAACGAGTACACCGGGCGCGTCACGTGCTCGGTCCCCTTCGTCACGGTCGACAAGCGATCCCTCGTTGCTGTCGGGTGTGAGCAAGGCGTCTGGATAGGTGTCCGAAAGGATCCTCAGTCTCTCCGCAAGGTGCTGCACGTTCGATCAGTCACCCAGATTGCTGTGCTCGAGGAGTTTGGCATTTTCCTCGTACTCGCGGATAAATCTTTGCTCGCGTACAACATCGAAGCGCTGGTGCCAACCGCGCAGGCGCCGCAGGTCCGCACAGCGCCCGAACGTTTGAGCAACGTTCGTGACATCATCTTCTTCGCTGTGGGACAGATTTCCGGGCGCACGCTAGTACTGTATGTCAAGCAGAAGAACGTAAGTGATGCGCTCGAGGCCGGCTGCAAGCTAACATATATCAGATCCAGTCAGTCTTCCATGTGCTGGAGCCTGTTCATTCGCGCGAGCGAACCGATCAGCGCCGAGGATTGGGCATGATCCTCGGACAGAGGACAGAGTGGTTCCGGCCGTACAAGCTGTTCTGCATTCCCACCGAGGCGCAGAATGTGCACTTCCTGAACACAAAGCTGGCGATAGTGTGCTCCCGCGGCTTCGAGATCATGGACCTCTCAGATCTCAAAGGCGGTGCGATCCCGATTTTCACCTCTGACGGAGTCAAGAGCAACCCGAAGCTCGCTGAGCTCAAGAACCGGCACGACTCGACGCGTCCTTTGGCAATGTTCCGCTCAACAAATGAAGAGTTCCTGTTATGCTATGCGACTTTCGGCATGTATGTCAACCGCTACGGAGTGCCGAACCGCGATCTGGAAGCCATCGAGTGGGAGGGCACGCCCGACAGTGTTGTGTTCCACCCGCCGTATATCCTGCTGGTGTCCCCATCGTTCATTGAGGTCCGGCACATTGATACAGCCAAGTTGTTGCAGATCTACACTGGCAATGATATACGCTGCACCTGGGAGTGAGTTACTGAACGTTAGAGGCGAGAGTGAGCGCTGACCAGGTAGCGGAAGTGGTGCTAGGCGACTCGGTATGCCCGGGGCTCATGGCTGGGGTGAGGAAGTGACAGACACGAACCCGCGCCTGCACATCTGCAAGCGAGCGGAGCAGCCTGGCAAGATGAAGGGCGTCGGACAGTCGCTCTATGAGCTGGTTCCGCAACTGCTGCTCAACAACCCCCTTCTGAATCCGACACACACAAACGATCCCAACTACTTCCCGCCGGCTCCAGAGTCGGCATTGGGCACAACGCCCCTCATGTCTATCAGGGTGGGTGAGCCCGCTCTAACAGGCGCTGACGCTATGCAGACCGATGCCCCTCTATCGAACGGCTATTCTCCCAGCTACTCGGCCAACAGCGGCACGCCAATGAGTGCCGGGCGGTCAATACCACCCGACCGACGCAGCCTCAGCTCTATCAGCACAGCGACGTACCCCAACACGTCGCCGTACGCGTCGACACACAGCATCGCAACCGGTGGCGTTGCATTCCCCACGCCGAGTCCAAACCGGCGAGTCAGCGATCAATCGTTCCTGTCCGCCAGCCACAGTACAGGCGCGTTCTCGGGCGGCGGCGGGTTCACCGCTGTGGACGAGTACTGGGATTATGGGGGCCATCGGTCGAGCAATCACCAATATGACAGTGCTCAGTCCCAGGGCCACGGGCTGGGACTTGGACAGATGCCCGCACAGCGGCCGGTCTCTGTGGCTACGTCGCAAGTATCTGCTGGTCAGTATGCGCCCTCGGCAAGTCAACACAATCTTGCTACAAACCATCAGTCCTCGTACCCGCAACATCATCATGCCCAACACCTCTACCAGGACGGATACCCAAACAGCCCGAGCACGCGCGTCAGCTCGCACGGCGGGTTCTCCCCGGCTCCCAGTATCCCCCCCCCCCCCCCCCCGCCAGCGCAGGCGCAGGCGCAGGCGCAGACGCAGGGATACAGCAATCACCCGCCCCGAACAGACTCGTTCACTAATGGCGCGCCGTCGCGGCCGCGCACGAGCGCCGAGCGCATCAGAGACGGATACCAGCCTCAGCAGGGATACCGGAATAGTGGAAGTGGATACCAGCCGCCGCAGTCGTACGCGAGGAGGTAGTGTAATTGTGCCAGATGTGTCAACAGTGTATTGATACTATGCGATGGTTGTTCTGGCTAGTGATGTGATTATAAAGCGAGGACGGGGGAGTAGCGTGTGGCTGCCGACTCTCAAGGGACATCGGCAAGATGCGGCGAAGACAATGACCTGCTTGTACTGAAAGCCATCGAGCTGAATCCCGTCGAACCGAGGGCTTGATTATGATACTATCTATATCCTAGAACTCTTCCGGCGTTGGTTTCCTTCGCCACTGCCAAGTCCCACACAGTTCGCCCTCCTGCACTCCCCCGCTATCCCCGCCGCTCCTGTTTTGCCGCCTTCTTCTGCCTCTCAGCCTTGGCCTTGGCCTGCTCGCTGCGCTGCTTGTCGAGCGCGAGACGGTCCCGCTCCTTCTTCGCCTGGGCGTCGCGCTTCGCTGCCTCTCGTTGCAGCGCGGCCGCAACCTGGACCTTGTCGCGGTTCAGGTTGTTCCACTCGAGCGGGTCGTCGACTGGGGTTAGCGAAGTCCGATCGATGCAGTGCCGGCGCCGGCGTAGGAGCGGCCAATCTAAATCTATTCTGCGAAACGCGGTATGAGAGTGGTTGACCTTCCTATTCCCACGTAGCTGGCTCAGCAGGCCTCAGTCTCAGGCGGATGCAGCAGTAATGTCGCTCCGACTTGTTCGTGAAACAAGCTCGCCTCTCTGGCCGAGTCGCTCCGGAGCACGTTCAGGCCTCACGACGCCTGTCTGCTTAATTTGCACGATCATGCCTACTGGACCGCCCTGAGTTTTGGCGTCAATAGGAGCCTTGGTAGTGAGGACAGTCGCCACAAACGCAACCCCAGTCCTTCGACCGCTCGGACATAGCTGACGCCCGCCCGGCGTGAGCCGGGCGACGTAGGTACTCACTCTGCTGCTTTCTATTCTTCTTCTTCTTCCTCCCATCGATCCTCAGCGCCTCCTCAACGAGCCGCCGCCGCTCCTCGGCCTTCCGCTTCTCCTCCGCCTCGACTGCAGCCAACCCCTTCGGCGGGGCGTTCCCGCCCTCCCGCTCCGTAACCTCAGGTCCACCCTCAACGTATGCGTATTGGCGCAGTAGGGCGGCTTTCCGTGCGGCAGCGAGTTCCTCCTCAGTCAGGGAGGCGAGGATCGCCTCGTGGTCTGGTGTCGGGGAGCGGGACGGCGTGCGCTCAGCAGCGGCGGCGGCCTCGGCTTCGGCGACGAGGCGGTCGTGTTCGTCTAGGATGGCGGAGAGGGCTGTGTCGGTGTCGGGGGGGAGGGTCTGGGGTCAGCGAAGCCCACGAGCGCACACGAGCGAAGCGAGTGTGGGCGAGTGTGGCGAGCACAAGTGCGATCGCCCGAGCTGATGTACAAACTCGCTTGCATGAGCTGGAGTACGATCGCATAGATTTGAGCATGAGTGCAGAGCACATTGCCCAAGCGAGCAGTGCATGAGAGCACGAAAAGAGGCATACAAGCACACTGAAAGAGATGTCAAATCTCAGCGATTGGTAAAAATGCCACGAGTGCTCTCGCCTCAGAGATGTGTGTCGTGCGCGGCGGGCCGTGAGCGAGGCGAGTGCAAGTGCGCTAGTGCAGCGTGCCAACAGTACCCTCCTCCATGGTCCAGCAGTGGGAGATGCCAGCAAGAGAGTGCAGAACGCGCGGAGTTTTGTGAACGAACCAGCGCACAAAGGTACAGTAGTAGAAGTCAAACCCACTAGCCTGGACTTGTAACACAGGTTGAGCCACTCCGGCAATGTAGGTAGGCCACTGTCGACTGCCTGCCTCCACAGTCGTTCAGCCCAGGCGGAACTTCAGTACCTGTGACTCCGCGCAAACTCGAAATTGCCGCATCACACGTCGCTCAACACGATACCGGTAGCAATCCGCCTTTGGAGGGGAAGACAACACAGAGCATCGCACACCAGATCCCGTAGCCATACCCACACCCACCTCAACAACCCCCTCCAGCATCCCCTTCACACCCTCGATCTTGTCCTCGCGCTCGAGCTCCTCCTCCACAAACCGCGCCATGAGCTCGACATCGTCCTCGGGCACCGAGAGGGAGAGCGAGGCGAACTGCGCCGAGATGAAGTGTTCGAGCGCGGCGCCGGCGTCGGCGTCGGTGGTGGGTCCGGCCATGGTGTCGAAGTCCTTACTGGGATGTGGGGAAGATCGAGGAGACGTTGAGAACGACTTGAGCAGGGCCGCAGTCTGTATAGCCAGAACGAGCGCAGGGAGACGGCTGCGGTCCCTATCGACTGAGATGTAGCGTTGTGCGACGAGTGAGGTCAGGTCGATTTGGATTTGTGTGGTTCGAGATGGGAAGCGGAGCTTGATTTTGGGCAGGGAGTTGTGGGGACCCCGCATGTACTGGCGATCTTTTGTTGATGTTCTTGAGGAAGATATCCATATTCCTACAGCGTTTCGTAGCAGCATTTGCGCGTGACATGCAATGCTATCAATAGCGTGCGGCGTGCGTTAGACTTGTTGTAATGCTGAGCTGATGGTCTTTATGCATTGTAGTTTTCCATCTGGAGTAAGAGAGTTTCGAGGCAACCAGGGGTATGAAACAACGAGACCCAGTCAGAAGAAGTACAGTAGCATAATCATGGCAATTAATTGTTTGACTGTCGCCTTTCATTATGTACTGTATGTGTCAGTGACGACATTGCCCTGTAGAAAAGAACAATGATGCTTCCTAGAGGGCTACATAGTGCTTCAAATGTGCTTTGACTGTGAGGCGATACTGTACTGTACGTTGAGGAACGTCGAGTACTGTATAAGGAGGTGAGATTGTCGTGATCTCATTCCATTTGCGTCCATACTGTATTTGAGAAGTGCCACTGGCTATGAGCAATCCCTAATTTCCTAGATCTTTGACCCAAGGAACGACCACAGTTGAGTAGAGGTGCGCGACTTGGCGTTGATGTTGACATGTTGTCCGTTCGTATGTACTGAGGCGTCGCAAACATGATTTCATGTCCATTAATGCATTGACAGTCACGGACCAACAACACGTAGGAGGAGCACGCGGTGTCCCTCACCCTCCTCAACTCTTGTTCAATCAGTCGGTGTACCCACCTCCTTACTTGTCCGAGGCTGCTCGCTCACTCTCGACCTCTGCGCTGCTCAAGTCACTGTCTCATTAAAAGTGCATTGAACGATCTGCGATCTGATTCAGCTGCCCGTTACAATAAAAGATGTCCACTCGAATGCTCACCGACTAACTATCTCACCAACGTCCGCAGGTCGATTCAGGTCCATACAATGCATTGCTGCACCATTTGGTCATGCTCCCGATAAATCATGATTGGGCTGGATTGATGAGCTGAGATGGCCATCGTGTGCCACACTAGCCACACTATTCGGCTAAATCTCGGAACTAACTCACCTTAGGCGATAGCATCCGAACACCAAGGCCGTAGTCTGTTGCGAAACCTGGCCCACCAAGACCGGCTTGCATCCAGCGAGCATCCATCCAGCTGTCGACCTGCCAGCTGCGAGCTGTAAGACATGCTATGCTGTATTTATGCTGACTCTGGCGATCTCTGCCCGAACAGAGTGTACATAGTGGTTGCCATCACAGCAGTTGTTGCTTGATCCGTTGAGCAGACCCACAGCGTAGGGCCTGGTTTCCTCTGCGCAGCCTGACTGACCTCTTGACCTTAGTGCAGCAAGTCGCCAGAACACAGCCTAAGATGAGCACCAGTGAGCGCATGACTACGCTGTGAAGACTGGGGCCCAGCCTCTCCTGCTGCGTGAGCAAGCCGCACTTGTGCCGTATGAAAACGCATCCTGACCCTCGTGACATATACCTTTGATGCCTACAACTGTTTTCCTCCTTGCTCTGTCGATTTGAGTGAAGCATCAGTCGTCAGTCCAACAGTCCAACTTGGCCAAACACACCCCTGCCCACTGTGCGACACATATCTGCATCTCGTGACTGGACTCGATATGAAGAATATGGATGGGGAAAAGGGGGGGGGGGAGGAAGGGTAATCCTGTTTTATGATTGGGGAGGAGACTAGAGAGAAGCTGCTGCAGCAGTAGCCACTCGCTGCGCTTATCCCGAGCCACCGGCGTAGACCTTGCCGAAGGCAAGCTCCTGGAACTTGTCGTAGAGAGCAAGGACACCGGCACCGGCGACACCACGGAGGATGTTGGCACCGGCACCCTTGAAGAGGGACTTGACACCCTCGGCCTTGATGATCTGCGAGGCGGCGTCGAACATCGACTTGTAGTGGACCTTGCCACCCGAGGTCATCATCATGCGACGACGGATGGTGTCGAGAGGGTACGAGGCAAGACCAGCCGAGGTGGTGACGACCCAGCCGAGAGCGAACGAAGCAAGGACGTTGCCCTGGAGAGGGCCAACAAGGACAACGGGCTTGAGCGAGTCGTAGAGACCAAAGTAGAGACCACGGTAGACAATGATACCAACAACCGAGGGAACGAAGCCACGGTAGAGACCGGCAACACCGTCGGAGGCGAGGGTCTTCTTGTAGACGTCAATGAGACCGTTGAACTGGCGCTGGCCGCCCTTGGTGGCCGACTTGTTGTCGTTGGCGAGACGGGTACGGGCGTAGTCGAGCGAGTAGACGAAGAGGAGGGACGAGGCACCGGCAGCACCACCCGAGGCAATGTTACCAGCGAACCACTTCCAGTAGCCGTCCGACTTCTTGAAGCCGAACAGGGACTTGAAGTAGTCCTTGAAGGCAAAGTTGAGCGCCTGGGTGGGGAAGTAACGGATGACGTTGGCGGTGTTACCACGCCAGAGCGAGGCGAGGCCCTCGTCGGCGTAGGTGCGCTTGAAGCAGTCGATGATGCCCTTGTAGGGGCGGTCGAGGCGGCCCTGCTTGATCCTGCGTGTGAGCGCAGCGAACACGCTTCAAAGAGTTACTTACATCTCGTCCTGGTTCTGGACAAGGAGCTTGACACGCTCAATGGGGGCAGCAGCCGTCTTGGAGACGGCGGCCGAGACACCACCCATGAGGAAGTCGGTGGCGAACGCCTTGAAGTCCTTTGGCTTCTGCTGGGACATTTTTGCTGCTGTCAGCGAGTTCCGAGCACCGCGCCAGGCGCAGCCTGGCGTGGGGCGAGGGAAGCGTGCGGCAGCACAGCAACAGCAGCAGCAGACAGCAAGATGATTTAGGACAGAGAGCAGCACGGTGCACGACAGGATGTCATTGATGCCTTGTCCAGTTGTGCAGACAAGCCTCGTTCATCGACGTGACTACCACGTCCTCGCCGAGGTCAAATCTGCCAATCCTCCGAGCTGCTGTCCTCTCCCGTTTCTCTCCTACTGCCACGCCTGCTGCACTGCGCTGCAATACAGTGCACTGCGTGCACTGCATTGCTGCTGCTCGTGCCAGTACTCACCTTCTCTCGCGGATGAAAGAAGAGGAGGGGAAGAAAGAGTGGTGAGGGTTGAGGAGAAGTAAAAAAGAGCAGAAAGCGAAATCGGCGACGAGTTTTACGTGCTCCAGCCAGCACGAGCAGGCGAGGTGAGGAGGGAAGGTGTGCCCAGGGCTCGAGGCGACGGGTGACGGGCGACGGGGGAAAACGGAGCGTGTTCTTTGGGCGGGGCAAGGGAGATGGCCAATCAGGTGGGCGGAATGGCACGGACTTGTACGGAGTTAACGCTGTGGCCTTTGCGTGTGTGTGGCCGTGGCGTGAGTTTTCAGTGCAAAAAGGGAAGAATACGGCCTACGGTGAATACAGGAGACAGGAGACAGGACAGGAGACAGGATACGCGAGCATACGGTGCATACGGTGCATACGGTGCATGCGAGGGCTACGGTGCAAATGGCGCAGATGGCGCAGATGGCGGGTACATATGGAAAGTAGGAGGGAGAGATGAGAGGAAGGAGGAACGGGATAGACCCAGGAGGCCAACCAAGCACAGGGTCATTGAAGAACGGACCGCCCAATGGACCAGGAATCCAAGACCAGCCAGATCAAGACCAGCCAGATCAGACGAGAAGAGGCGAGACAGAGGCAGTGGGCGACGAGGGCATTATTCCTGTGCATGCAAACAGAGTGAGGAGCATTAGTCCGGCCAGTCCTCAGTCCTCAGTCCTCTCAACAGAACAGTGGGATGTGGCATGGCATGGCACGGCATGGCATAGCATGGCGATCGATGACGACGACAGCAATGGCGACGACGGCAGTGGGTGCAGTAGTAGTGTTGGTAGTTGGTGTTTACGCAGGTGGTCGACACGGCTGCTTTGGTGTGCGTTCCATTCCGAGTATACAGGTGGTCTACTGTTGTACCTAGCCATTTTATTACAGTCATGTACTGTAGTATCGTATGCATGCTGTGAGCTCTGATGAGCACGAGTAGCATGAATTGTTGACATCTCTGAACGCATCTACAGATCTGCAGTATGACAGAGGGAGTGGTAGAAGATGTGCTGCAGATCCCAACGTGGCCCACCACGGTACCACGGCCACTACATGCTGATTGGCAATGGCAATGCATGCAGTTGTGTGTGGGTGCTCGAAATTTATTTCTTCAAACTTTCATCACTGCACTCGGAACCTGGCTACGGGGTGATGCTCCGGGATGTGACTGCTTAGGGCAGGCACAGTGGCTGTTGAGCAATTGAGCTCTGAGCTTGTTGGTGGCCAGAGGTGATCGATCGGAAGCATGTTGACTGACCTTTGGGATGTCGGAGATGGGAGATGGGTCTGGTCGGTAGATCAGACGAAGAGTGATAGACTGTCGATCGCAACAACTTGCCTCTGCTCATCGTTAGCAATCTGTCGATCAGGAGAGGAGGAACGCGACGTGGTTCAGATGAGATGAGATGTTATGCATAGCTGGTGACTGCCCTCTTGGCCTCTTGTCGCGTCTGTGTCGTGCCTAGAAGATGGGATCGTTAGTGGATGGATGTGCGGTTGGTTGCTAACGAGGATATCACGGGGTCGGGGTCATGCAGTACTGGGCTATCGCAGTAGTAGGTACTACTAGGAAGCACCACCTTGCTCGCCTCGCTCCTGTACAAGTCCAGCCACGATTGTGACCAAGTCTGTCGAGTCTCTTCTGGTTTTGTGATCCTCACTGTAGGTCCTCATTAGATCCTTAACCTGTCGAATTGTCGAATGCTTGCAACCGCATACAGTAAGCAGCTCGCAGCTTTGCAGAGCATGCGGCATGGCGGCATGGCGGCATGGCGGCAAGTGAGAGCAAGCAAGCTGGGATGAGTGTCGACCTAGCTGTGAGCTTGCGAGCTTGACTCGCTTTGATGTGCTGCCCGAAGCCAGCCCAATCAGATATAAAGTCTGTGATCACTGCTGCCTGAGCTGCACGATGCACGATGCACGATGCCGACGATGCATGCAATCGCCATGGCAGTGGCACCTCCTACTGTATGGCTCGTGTGTGCGGTCTCGTAGTGAGGCAATCGCGGACCAGCTTGGCTCGATTTCGAGTCTCTCTGCTTGTAAGAAGCTGTAATGCCTATCATGGTTTTCAAGAGAGATGATTTATCTCGGACAGTCTATCTAGCTGTGTGTCTAAGCAGCTCGACTTGACTTGGACAGTCTGTATAGGAGTACTGTATATTCACTGCACCTCTGTATATCGCCTGGATTTTATCGCTCTTGCTGTGGATGATACAGTACATCCAGGTGATGGGCATCTTGTGCGCCACCTTCCTTCCGACTCCATGTAACACTTCCTCAGTGACCCACTATTGTCGTCCACCAATTGCATTAGCACCTCACTTGACTATCATCTGCAGACGCAGCGTGTCAGCATCGCTTCTGGTAATCCATGGCCATCTGTTCATCTGTTCAGACCAAAGCCATGCAGCAAGAGTGTGTTCCGAGTGCAGCAAGGCTTGCAGCGTCTCTCGTACAGTACTGTATGCACGGTCCATGCCCAGGTGCTGATGTTGATATCAGCATGATCCCAAGCCATCTGTTCAATTCCCCATTTATCAAGGATCCGAGTGCCGCATGCAAATGATCACTCTCTTACAGTATGCCGCTGAAAGTCCAAGTGTCATGAGAATATAAGCACAGCTAGCACAATCATCATCTCAGATGAGGTACTGTACTGTATGCAGCGAGTGCCTCGTACGACACCTGTCCCCTGCCTCGTATACGCCCACTCAACGCACATGTGCCAATGACTGCTCAGCATGATCCGAGGACATCTGATCTGTCCAGCTGCAAGATGTGGCGTGTGCTCCGAGCTCCGAGTGCTGCGTGCCGTGCAAACACTCTTGTACGCCCATTGTGAGTGTTAATGTCGATGACCCCTACGAGCAACCTTGGGGCAGAGGTTGATGGATGAAGTGCGGGCTTACGTGCTGGAGCACAGAGGGATCAGAGTGCTGAGGAGGATCAGATCAGAGTGCTGAGGGCCTGGCCTGGTGTGTCTGGTGCAGTGAAGCTGGGGAAGGGGGGGGGGACAAGGGGCTCTCAGATTGCTGTGAGAGCCCAGAGTGCTTGCTGTGATGACTCTGACTACCCCGAGGTGCGAGAGTGCGAGGACGAGATAGGCCCGGCAAAGTGGCAGGGTGGGTGGGGTTCTGTCGAGAATGGGTGTGAGGGCTGAAACTGGTGTGGTTTACACGAGCTGACCTCAAATGTGGAATGGTGTTGGGCCAGTGACAGGAAGCAATCCGTTGAGATGGGCATGGGCATCTGAGGGGCCTGCTCGAATCGGCTGGGTCAGCATCCTGGCCTGACTGCTGCCTACAGTATGCTGAGCTGCCTATGCGAGGAGAACAGTGAACGCATTCAGAACACTTGAAAAGCCATGCTGCATGCTCACAATACTGTATCGTACCCAATGCACCTCCTACTCCATCTTCGCCTGCTGTCAGCCGAATTCACCCTCAGAGTGCTCAAGCGGCTCAGACAAGTGCTCAAGCGGCTCAGGCTCAGACACAAGTCCTTGCCAGCCTAAACAAACCCCACTCACATTGCCAAAGTCCATCTCCGGGTGCTGCTGCTTGAACCTCTCCATCATCTCGATCTTCTTGAGCTCGTCGGCGGTGGGTTTGCCCATTGCGCGCTGTTTGTTGTCGAACTGGGTGGGGTTAGCGTGGCCACGGCTAGCACAAGGAGGGGGAAGAGTCGGAGTGATGTCCGTCTCCACTGCCCAATCCCCAACCCACGACAACACTTGCCATCATCTTCTCGACCATCGCGCGCGTCTCCCCGTCCAGGTCGGAGAGCTTCGAGTTCTCGGGCTGGATCTTCTTCGTGTCGATCTTGGGGTCGTGGGTGAGGACGTGGGGCCACCACCGGTGCGAGGAGATGTGTGCGCTGGGGTCAGGCGACGGTGCAGAGGTAGGAAGAAGTGCGGTAGGGTCAGGCCGGCAGACGGCCGCATCAGTCGCAGCTACTGCACGCACGGGCATCAAGTCAACATCGGTCTTAGCGGACCATGTTCGATGTTACAGCGGACCATGTTCAATGTTACAGCATTCAGCGCAGTTGACATCGCTCAATGCAGTGGCACGGTCTGTGGATGCTATCGATGCTCTGCACAATCGCATAGGTTTGGCGGTGGCGGCAGGGCATTGCGATTTGACGACTTGGACTTACGAGTACTTCTCAAGCTCGAATGTGAGGACTCCATCGGCTGTGTGGTCAGCATGTATGACTCGGTGTACGCGAAACGCTCTGAGCATGCACTTCTACCCCTCCGCCCCTCCGCAACCTCGCCTACAGCCTTATCCGTCTGCCGGTCCGCCCGCGTTCGTCTGTACACTCATATGCACCTGTCTTGTTGACTTTGTTCATGGCCTGTGCTGCCGTCAAAGCATTGGTTCCAAACTCAGCTACTCAGAGCACCGTGCATGCCTCAAACATCTATGAGGTTTGCTGTAGCGTGACTGTGCAGATCACACCGCTTCGCGAGCAGCACTACTCGCAGCACTACTCGCAGCACTACTCGCAGCAGCACCGCACTGCCTGCACTGAGCAGCAGTTGGCGTCGCTTGCAGCGCACCTACTGTATCAGGTCTGCTCGCAGCACGCCTCTCAGCAACGCTCGTTGCGCTGAGATGCATTCCTCACAGCATTGGGTGGTCGTAACACTGATCGTAGCACTGCTCGTAACACAGGCTCTCCCCACTGTCCTGCTCGAGGTTCGCTGTAGCACATCCCTGCTTCATACAGCTCGCTGCTCTGTCAGGCTGCGTAGCAGAGTAAGGCGCACAACGCTTTCTGGATGCGAGGTGCACAATAGCTTTGATGACAGAGCAATGCCTCGCAGCACGTCTTTCCCCTGCCACGTCCACTCGTTCACTATTGCTGCCCGCGCGCTCCGCTCACACTCGTCGCTCTGCTCCTCGAGTTCGCTCGCGCGCACTCACCAATAGCCCACGACGAGTCATCAGTCACGATATCCTCAAACAGCTCCCCCTCGATGATCGGCTTGTCCGCACCCTTGACCTGCACCTTGAGCTTCCTCTTCTCCATGACCACGTTCAAGTCCTTCGCGCGCGTCCCAGCAGGCAGCGGGACATGCACGCTGACAGTCTTGAGATCCTGGTCCCACTTGTACGGCAGGGCTGTGTGGTGAGCTACCAACCTGACACTGACCGATGCTGGACCCGCTGGACACCCACCGGCCTGCTCCGCCCTCTCCCTCTCCCTCTCTTTCGCGTTGTACGCCTCCCGCTCCTCTGGGGTCATCTTGTCGTAGTCCTGGGGGTCCATTGTGCTTGTAGATCACTGGCAATCTATGCAGAGCAAGATCAGCATTCAGCAGCTCATCCACCCACCCTCCCGTAACATCGGGTGGATGACCTCCACCGGCCACTACTATTTTGACAACCCAGCGGGACCAATTTTGCCATCGACATTCCTGTGACGAACAGTTGTGTACCCAGAGACCCAGAGAGCAGAGGCACCGGCGGCGACGGCGACGAGGAGCAACAGTGAGGAGTGTGGCTGCAACTGACACTTCCTCACTCCAGCAAGCACGCTGCGGAACGGCCGCAACGATGGCGAGCCAGACTGTCTGGGCGGACTTTGACGTGGGTCGAGAGGAGGAGGTGGTGAACAACAATCACCATCACCCCTGACAGCCGCTCCGAGCCGAAGTGCTAACGCCAGAACTTTGTCCAGGTCTACCTCCAGAGACAGACTATAGCCAAGCTGCGCCAGTTCTCAGAGGCGATCCACCGCCATGCCGGGATGAACCTGCATCTCAAAAGCTCGGACCGGAAGAGCGACCTTGTGGACAAGTACGTGGGGTTGGGGTCCGGGGCAGTGGAGGGTGGAGGGAAGGTGGCAGGTGGGTGGGTGGGGGGGGGGAGGAAGGGTGGGGATGCAGGAGCGTCATGATCAAGGAGGGATGAGGAGGGATGATCAGGAGAAGAGGAATGGGGAGTGAGATTGAGAGGCAGAGTCATCATGCTGCTGAGGGGCCGACTTGGCCTGACCTCCGCTGACACCAGGGTTAAAGCCGCCTTCATCACGATGAAGAAGACGAACCAAGCCCAGGTGTACGTCACGGTCCGGCGCGAGTGTGAGAGGATAGCCAACGCCAACTTCCGGCCTGGGAACGTCCCCATCCCACAGCCGACGTTTGGGGGCGTGCCCAGTGCAGCGCGGTATCAGAGCGCGTCGAGGGGTGGCGCGGGGCCGAGTTCAGCGGCATCGGCATTCTCGGCGCATGGGGCACCGTCGTGGCAGCAGCAGCCGGAGGGCCATAAGCAGCGTGAGTGGGGGTGTGGTGGTGGTGGTGGTGGTGGTGGGGGTGTGGCGTGTGGGCGTGGAGCAAGGTTGGGCGAGGTGGGGACAATACCAAGTGGTCTTGTCAAGGTGGCACTGCCTCTATCTAAAGGATTTGCCAACATCACCATCATCTGAGGTCAGGGAACATTACCTGCATGGGAAAGGCAGCTGGTCAGAGAAGCGTTGCCTGATGTGGGGAAACATCAGCCAGCAAGGGAGTTCGAGTGAGGGCAACGTCGATTCACTGAGCAGCGTCTCGGACCCGCCTTTCGAGCGCAACGAGTCAATCAACGTTTTGTCCCAGCTCCCATGCACTTGCACTTGCTGACCCCAGGACAAGCAACACTCGCAGACTGGAAGCCCAGCCCGATGTGGAAGCCGCAACGAGCCCTCACCAGCATGGAGCAGCTGCCGGATATCATGCCGAACGAGAGCTCACATACGCGGAAGGATAAGAGGGTGTACTTTACGCTTCCGGGGGATGTTCTGAGCCTGTTGAATCAGTCCAAGTGAGTGAAAGTGGCTCAGTGGCTCTTATGCTCCTCCCCAGGCCTCCTGCTGACTGACCCCAGGGCCGACCCAAACTCCCGCCCACAGTACTCTGTACGCCTCTTCTGCGCGTCATCAGACTACTTTCGACCGCCGGGGATGGCTGGGCCGCCGGGCGTGCCCCCGCCGACGAATCGCTGTGTGCCGATCGAGTACCCCGTCAACCCCGACGTCTCGCTCGACGACCACATGGTGCCGTTCAAGGAGCGTGGCCTGCGAGGGAAGCCAGGCAGTGCACCGCCATTAGACCTGGACAAAGGGTCGCGAGGGCTTGTGCGAATAGCTGGGCGAATGGCTAGCCTCATCATGGGTCATTCAGGCCCCACAGTAGGCAAGAACAAGAATATCTCGAAGAAGTTCTGGTTCCAGGTCGTGTTCTGCGAGTGGACGTCGATGGAGGATCTGCTCGCCCGATTAGAGCGGCTACAGCCCACCGACCCGGCAGTGGAGCTCGACAAGATGCGGAAGCAGGCGGAAGACGACGATGACATCCAGGTTGGCCCCTCCACCCTCTCCCTCAAAGACCCGCTGTCTGGTATGCGCATTAACAAGCCCATCCGGTCGTCCAAGTGCTCCCACCTGCAGTGCTTCGACGCGCGGTGGTGGCTCGAGTCGAACAAGAGCCACCCGCAGTGGAACTGTCCTCACTGCAGCAAGGAACTCGTCTTCGACGACGTCATCTGCGACGGCTACTTCCTCAGCGTGCTCCAGAGCGTCCCCGATGGCGTTGACGAGGTGATTCTCGAGTCGAATGGCGAGTGGCACACGGCAGACGGCAAGTATCACTCTGCCGATTGGAGGCCTCCCACTCCTGCCCCTGTATCTGGCTCTGTGACTGCCGTGTCTACACCCGGCATCTCGGCCAAGCGGGAGCGCTCGCCAACCCCCGCAGATCCAGCAGCAGGCGGCAAGCGGCGTGCGATCGAGGTGCTCTCCCTCTCCGACTCGAGCGACGACGAGCACGCATCAGAAGCCCGCGCAAACGGTGTCAACGGTATTCGCGCCCCATCACGATCGACCCAGCCCTCAGCAGCCCCGTCCGGGCCATCACGAGCGAGCTCCTCACTGGGCGTCACACCCGCTGTGATCGATCTTACACTCTCATCAGATGAGGAGGAAGAGGAAGAATCGAGCGACCAACCTGCGCAGCCGCATTTTCGGCAGCCGGGCGGCGCGCAGCGAGACGGCGCCGTGTCCGATCGCCGTCCGGCTAGCACCTCGATCGTGGACGCGGAGCGCACGCGCATGGATGCGCTGCAGGCGCTGTATAACCAGAGGGCGAGCATGGCGCAGCAGGAGGCGGCGAGGAGGCAGGGGCAGGGGCAGGGGCAGGGGCAGCCGAGGTCGCATCCGAGTCCTCTGGCCCTTGCTCAGACCCATACCCAGCCTCGGCCGCAGATGAGCTTGTCACCTCACCGTCAGCCTCGACCGCAGCAGAGTCCTCAGACCAATGCTCAGGTCCATCCTCCACCGCATCCTCATCCTCAGCCACATGCTCAGGCTCATGGCCAACCACGACCTCATGCTCCCGCTCACGCTCAACAACACCCACAACCACATGCACCACCACGCCCACATCCGCACACTCAATACTCCCCTCAGCCTCCTCCACAGCAAGCCCGCTCTCACACCGCACACCCGCAGGTCCCGACCCACAGCCCCCGAGCACCAATCCACGAGGACTCATACCGCCCCCAACCCCGTCCTGAACGGAGCACACCATTCTCAGCCCAGCTGTTGGCCGGCCTGGACCAAGTAGCAGCAGCGAGCGGGAGTACGTCGCATGCGCGGGCCACGCCGTCCCCGAGCTCGCTGCACTCGCGCCTGCCGAACTCGCACTCCCCGGCGTCCCAGGCCAGGCCTCTGACACCAGCGCAGAATGGGTACTCTGCGCTGATGGCAGGGATAGATAGGGCGGCAGTGCGGGCGCCATCGTCTCCGAGGGTGCAGAGTCAGCCTCAGTCGCCTCAGCAGAGGTCGGTGCAGGGGCAGCACGGACAGTTGCCGCAAGCGCAGAAGCGTCCAGCTGTCCAGCAGTCACATCAGCAGCCACCGCACGCGCAGCAACGCCCTGATCAACAACAGCAGCAGCAGCAGGGGCAAGCTGAGTCGTTTCAAAGGCTGCAACGGCCTCAACAACAGCACATTCAGGATCCGTCAGCTCCAGCTCAGCAGCGTCCTCCGCAGCAGCAGGGGCAAGGTCAGCCTCAAACGCAGCAGCTTCCGCCTGCCTCACAACAGAGCCAGGGCCAGGGGCAACCGCAGCAGCATTTGCCTGTACGGCAGTCTCAGCCTCACGCGCCTACACAGCAGTCGCAACAGCCCCAGGCCCAGCGATCCCAACATGAGCAACAGCAGCAACAGCAGCAGCCTCAGGCTCAACAGCCGCATCACCAGCAGCAGCAGCCTGCCTCCCAGCAGTTGCCACAGGGTCAGCCGCAGCAGCCTACGCAAGGCCGGCCACAGCAACCGCAAAGCCATCCTCAAACTCCTGCTCATCAGGCAAGCCAGAGCCAACAAGCTCAGGCGCAGGGCCAACCTCTCGCGCTCCAGGCGCAACAGGATCATGCGGCATCGCAGCAACATCAGCATCAGCTGCAGCAGTTGCAGCAGCAGCAGGCTCATTCCGTGCAAAGTGCGGGGCAGGCTGCGCCGTCGTCAAGTGTCAACGGGGCACCACGCTCTGCCAACGGGCAGCCGCAGACGCAAGCCCAGTCTCAATCTCAGCCCCAGACGCAGCAGACACAGGCGCAGGAGGCCCAGACTCAGCAACCTGAGAATCAGCAGCCGGTGCAACAAGCGCAACCTCAGAAGCCCCTCTCGCCGGGGCAAGCACAGCAGCAGCAGCAGCAGCAAGCACCTCAGCCCCAGCCTCCTCAGCCCCAGCAGCAGCAGCAACAGCCCCAGCAGCAGCAACAGCCCCAGCAGCAGCAGCAACAGCCTCAGCAGCGGCAGCGGCAACAGCAGCAATAGCCGCAGCAGTAGTAGTAGCAAATGCTGCAAGGACGACAACACCTAAACTCTATCCAGCTCTCCATCGGATTCCATTAGTCGCCTTGCTCGCTCGTGCGATCGCACACGTAGTATGGCGCCGAGACAGACCGAGGCCAGACTTGGTTACCCCCTCATCTCATCATCTTCGCCAACACACTGTCCAACAGCATCCACCAACCCTCACGTTGCGCATTATCGAACCAACCCGTTCATGACCAGCACATCATGTAGTGTATATTTGTATCATGACTACCATGCATTCATCGGCACCCGCGCCTCATTCGATCTTCTGGGCTTCGCCATCAGTTGTTGGGCATCCGGAAGGTTAATTCGTACTCACAACGCGAGAAAAATCAGTGAGGCGTTCGGAAGTCCACCGTGATACCGTGTCCCACATCCAGCCCATTGACGTTCATCAGAGTCTACTGCCATGCAAAGCGAAGTATACAGTGCGAAAACCCATATTCATACATGCTCATCATATCGTGTCGAACTACTTGACTCATATGCACTTGCTTCTACTACTCTTTCAATCATCCGAACAATCGATCTTTACTCTTGCTCAAGTCCTTGCTGTCGACGCCACAAGTCATCTTCTTCTGCAACCGACAATTTTAGCACGCCGGCGAAGCTGCCATTAGCACAATCCAGTCCTCCCACTCACACAGCGGAATCTTCACTGTCGCCGCAAGACCACCCAAACTTGTCTCCTTGTCTGTCTGTCAGCGTTTACTCCTTCCATCCATCCCGTCCCCCTTTTTCCCCCCCCCCCCCCCCCCCCCCCCCCCCCCCCCCCCCCCCCCCTACCCCCCCCGCCACTCACAGTGCGAGTGCATGTCCAATGCAGTAGTGCGACACGCCTCGATCGCCTCGTCGAGCGTGACGGTGTGCTCGCCGCTGCCTGCCATTGCGAGCTGTGCGGCGGTCACGGCCTTGACTGCGCCGAGCGAGTTGCGCTCGATGCACGGGACTTGGACGAGGCCGCCGAGCGGGTCGCATGTGAGGCCTAGGTTGTGTCTGGTGTCAGCGACAGCCTATGAGCAAGTGGCAGAGGTTCGTGACAGCAGTCAGGCATGTCCGAGTGTGTATCCACACTCATCTGAAATCCGCGACCGATACTCCACCGTGTCCTTGGCACCATACCTCTCTAGTGCCACCTCCTCCCTTTCTTCCCCCCTCCCCCCTCCCCCCTCCCCCCTTGCAGGAGTACTCACTCGATACCAATCTCCGCAGCCTGAAGGACCACATCCGGCTCAGCCCCCAGAATCGCCGCAATACCCGCCGACGCCATCGAGCACGCGACCCCGACCTCAGCCATACACCCTCCCTCGGCGGCGGAGATCGTCGCGCCGCGCTTGAAGAGCATGCCTACTGCACTCGCGGTGAGGAGGAACGTCTTGATGTCCCGCTCGGGGCTGGACGAGAGGTACTCGACCACATACTTCAATGTCGCGGGGATGACGCCTGCTGCGCCGTTGGTCCTGGGGTCAGCGCGTGCTCGAAAAGAACGGCCAGCATTGCTGCAGTGTGGCTAGAACTGAAGTGTGCAGTGCCACTTATAGTCTTTGACTGCAACCAGAGACCGAGCCACACTCAAGTAATGGGTATAACGGCACCGCGATAACTCGGGCACGTATGTTTACTCACGGAGCGGTCACAACCCTCCCTCCACTCGCATTCACCTCGTTCACAGCAATGGCCATGCACGAGAGGTACTCGATGCCGGGCAGGACGGGATGGTGGCGCACCGGTGCAAGCTCGATCGGGTGGTCGACACGGCCTATGCGTGTGCGGCGCTTGGCCTTCTGGAGCGCTGTGGAGCTGTCTGAGGGGTCTGTCGAGTCCTTGCTCTTTGGCTCTGTGACGGTCGGGTAGAAGCCCTGCTGCAGGCGGCGGTAGAGCCCCGGTGCGCGCCGGCGGACGTTCAGGCCTCCAGGGAGGTGCTTGTCAGTCGAGGTGACGCCTGCGCGAATGCATGCGTCCATTGTGTCCCAGACTGTGGTCAGCGGGGGTGTTCACTCAACAGTGCCGAACGCTTTCAGTCAACAGCGCCAGTCATAATGTCTGGCGCCTTAGATAGCAAATATGACTCACGATGCATCAGCGCAGCCTCAATCTCCGCAGGCGTCCTGAACGCCAGCTCGTTCTCCCACACGACCTGCGCAATCGTCAAGTTGTTCTCCCTGCACACGTTCTCGAGCTCCTCCGCCGTCGCAAAGAGGAACGGCGGCCGCTTCGGCTGCACACCTCCGTCCGTGATCGCCGGGAGTTTGGAGCTACGACCCTGCTTCTCGCGTCGGGACTCCTCCGCCTCGTCCGCATGCGTCTCGCGGTAGTACATGTTCTCGTTCGTCTTCGTCTCCTCGTTGACGACGAACCCGCCCCCGACGGAGAAGTACTGGTTCGTCGCGAGCATGTTGCCGTCCTCGTCGAAGACGGTGAAGATCATGCCGTTCGGGTGGTCCGGCAGGGGGTTGAGGTGCCATGTCTGGGGTGAGCGGGGTTCAGGGGATGCTGATGGAGTGATAAGGACAAATAATGGTAACATGAATGCAGGACCACTCGTAGCAGAGCGATCTGAGGCTCGATGAGCCGAGAGTTAGGCCCCAGGACACTCTAGCAGCTGAAGGTGCGATGGGAGGTAACTGAGACGGACGACGCACCAGATCCTTGTCCAGGTCAAACTTGACTCGCTTGTGGTCCCCATCAGCAAGCCCGAGATCAATCTGCCCCACTGCCCGCACCTCGTCCAGCACGACGCCCAGTCGCCCGACCTCGACTGTCTCTGGGTTCTCACCCATGAGGCCCAAGAGCACAGCGTTCGGTGTCATGTGCCCCACACCAGTCGCTGCTAGTGACCCGTGCAGCGACACCTTCAGGCTGTGGATGTGGTCCTTCATCTTGACTGGGAGGGAGTGAGTGAAGATTGTTGCGGCGCTGCTCAGTCAGCACAACACTATCTGGGGTCTGATTGTGGCAGAGTAGGCAGCTCTAGACTGTAGGGATGGGACGACATGTACTGGTACCATCCTGTGAACTATTTTGTGAACACCAGTACTCGTGCAGTACAGCTGGAGTCTCATCTTGTCACCAGTCAAAGTTCTGGGCTAACTTGGTGGCATGATCACACACCCAGCATGGCAACAGACCATTATTTGGCCGTATACCATCACTTCCATCACCAATGTATCCGTGCCCAACGCCCGCTCAACTCACCGCATCGGCCCCACAGTGTGCGACGAGCTCGGCCCAATGCCCACCGAGAACAGGTCAAACGTCGATATCACAGCATGCGGCTCCAGCTTGCGCTTGGCACCTGCCCGCTTCGACGGCGGGAGCTGCGACTCGGGAATGGACGAGGCGTCGAGTGCCGCGGGGAGCGTGGAGAGGGGGCGTCGAGCATGTCCAACTCCTGGTCGAGCATTGTGAGCAGGCGAGAACAGCAAGGACGACGACGGGGAAGTTGCTACTGTCGCCGCTGCCGCTGCCCGAGCCATCCCCCGAGCACGAACAGGCAGCCGTGATACCTTGATCGTCAGTGATATCATCGCCATCACTCACCCCTACAGCTCGTCGCAGCATGTTGTTGGCAGTCAGTCAGGAAGAGTACGAACGCAAGAGTAAGTCACCCGCTCGCCACACCTGCACACGCCATCACTGCCCATCCCATCATGCTCGATGCCATGATCCGGACTCGCCGAGACGAGCATTCATGTGGACCATGGATATGGCGGGATATCAAACACCCGAGACGGCACTGGCTTGTTGTTGGAAAAGAACTCGCCGAGGTGTCCAATCTGTGTATCTGCGGGGTCTCCGCATGCCTCCTGATGGCCGATAACAAGAGGGGGTATATCCAATCTGCAAAGTTGCAGAGGTGAGCGCGTGGTGAGGTGTCGGGCAGCGGGCAGCAGGCAGCAGGCAGCAGGGAGACGCGGGCAGCGAGCGCAGGAGGAGCAATGAGCTCGGGCTCGGGCTGAGGTGGTGGGCCAAGACAAGGAGGTATAGCGATTGGATTGCGCGGCAGTATTAAATTACTGTAGGTCAGATTCTGGTCGTGTGGGCTGAATACATGTTGATGAACTATCTGCTACGACTACGAAAGCCATCAGAGAATCGAAGATAAGGCGGTGTCTGACTGTCCTGTCCTGCTGCGTCTCGGAGTCGATAGCGATAGCGAGACACTATCCGGTGCGACGCCCGAGCGTCCGTGCTTCCACTAGCAGCAGCTACGTTATCGCAGCTGCTTTGAACAATATCCGATGCGAAGCCCCTTGTCGAGTCCATATGCAGTGGCAGTGACTGGATTGTCCTGCACGCTCGAATGTCCGCAGCCGAGGTGACCTGACTGATGGCGACTTGCATGCTGTAAGCTGCCAAGTGCGTAGTCGGCCTTCGGCATGATTTGCAGTGCTGATAATTGTAAGGCTCATTGCCTAGGAGTACCCCTGTTGGCTGCCGACACCCGCCCCTCCCTGCCCCTGGCCATAGCCAAACAGGTTGATGAGGAACGGCGGCCACTCGGCGAGGTTATTCGCCTCGGAGACCTCAAGTGGGAGGCTTTGCAGGATGTTGAGGTCTGGCGCTTGATTTGCGAAGAGGTGGCCGGAGTGGGTGGTGCTGCCTGCGCTGCCATTGCCGTTGCCATTGACATCATTGATGTTATCACCATGGCCGACTGCACTGTTGATAGCAGTACTACTTTCATAGCGATTGCCGTGGTTGCTGATATTCCCCTGGCCGGTAATGCTCCCCTGCCTGGCACCCATATTGTCGCCGCTCTCCTGCTTGCTCACAGCTACCCATCCAGAAGTGTTGGGTACACCGGAATTACCAACCGAAGCCTGAGGCCCCGGACGCGCACGCGGCGTCCGCACCTGCTGCAACGCCGCCTCCAGCCTCCCACACAGCGTATGCCTTAGACTCGGAGCAGCCTGGCGCGTGCACGTCAGGATATTCAGATGGTTCTGGATCAAGTTCAGATCATCTGTGCTCGCTGCACCCGACGCCCATGCCTGCAGCAGAATCAAGCTCGCATTCGTGATAATCACGAGGTCCCACGAGCTCCACACCTCGAAGCCCGACCCCTCGATCTGGAGCACCACGCGGGACGACTCGAGCAGCTCCTCGCGCTCCGAGGCGGTCGTGTACGCCACGCCCCGCAAGGGAAAGAAAATCGACAGCACAAAGAGCTTGTGCAGGTGGTAGTTGAGGAGGATGATTGAGCGGACGTACATGCTCGAGGTGGACGTCGCCGCCGCGCTGCGCTGGTACCATGTGTCGATCTCTGCTGCCCATGCGTGGATTGCGGAGATGTCGTCCTGCGTCGCGTTGATGATGGTACCCGGTGGTTGTGGCGGGGTCGCGGAGCAGACTGTGCCCCAGGCCGTGGGGAGGCCGCGGCCTACGAAGCGCGGCATGCGGCGCTGCATGATGCCTAGGAGCTCGCCGATGGACCCGCCGGCCGTCGCTGGGCCAGGGAGAGAGGGGTCCGAGAACGGCGGGTTGGGCGGGTCGCGGGGGAGGGCTGGGCAGATGAGGTGTAGTGAGGAGTGTTCGAGCTCGATGGTCTGGGGTCAGCGAGCACAAATCATACCACTCATATCAGTCGGATGAGGTCAGCGACCACCGGATGGAGGCCGCTTTGGACTTTGACTGACTGGAGGCTGGCACAACTCACCCTCAGACCCTCCCACAACCCCCGCCACTCGGCCTGGCGCCGCCCCCGCTCCTCAGCCACACCGTCCAGGAGCAGTCGATACGCCGTGTTCACCCACATGCCCACAGTGTCGACCCAGCCCACGGCCAGCAGCCCTACCAAGATGATCCCCAACACGTCGTCAAACTTGGCAGACACCAGCTCCCCATCCGGTCCAGGAGCACACGACCCCCGTATCGGGCTGTCTGGTATCGCAAGAAACCCCACGGCTCGGGAGAACACCTGCGAGTACGCCGGCTGGTGCCTCGCGACCTCTGACGACGGGTAGTGCGCCGCCGCGACATGCAGGATCGCCACGGCGAGCAACGGCGTAGGGTGGACGAACGACACCTGCCCCGAGAAGAAGTGCAGGCCCGGCATGTGCGCGCGGAACGACTCCCACAGCGTATACACCTGCGACGGGGACCACGCCTCGCCCGCTATCATGCCCGGTGGCAGCTCCCGCCTCAGCCTGTCAAGGGCGAGGAGCACGCCGTTGTCGTCCACATCGTGCGTATGTGCTTGGGCCTGGGTTTCAGAACCACCCCTCTGCCTCCCGAGGTCGAGATTGAGCGCGCCTGTGCCCTCGACGCTCCCGCCGGTGCTGCTGTGGGGTTGAGTAGGTTGAGTATTTTCACCTCCGGTGGTGTCGGAGGTGGGCCTACGCCGCTCTTCAAGAAGCTGGGCTACGAGCCCTTCGAGGCGTGCATTCGCGGCCTCGAGAGCCTTCAGTCGCGAGTTGACCTCGCTCCGCCATAGCTCGGTGCAGGTGTGAGCGGGATATGGGCCCGGGCTCCATGGTCGAGCAGCGTTCACGCGGGGGATAAAGTCGCACGAGGCACCGGTACGGCGGCAGCGTCGGCACCTGGGGGAGTCAGAGTGTGTTCACTTGAGAGAGATCTATGCCAACCACTTACGGCGGGTCTGTAGCCCCGATACACTTCATCTTTAGGCTTCGACATCGTGCTGGTGGTCAGTCGCGGCTCAATGCTGCTGTGCTCAAGACCGACTTACTACACGCCTGCGACGTCCGGCCTGTATTCGCCCTGCGCCGCTTGCTGTCCCCACCATCGCCCCCGCCGCCCCCATCGCCCCCGTCCTCCGGCTCGAGCTTCGGCGTGCTCCCGTGGCGGTAGCCTGGCGAGGCGGGCATCGTGCCTCAGAAAGAGTAAAGAGTATAAAGGCGTCAGAAAGTTATCGTCAAGCACATGCCGACATTGCCGCAGGGCGTGCAGGGACCGATTGCCATTGCCGGCAGCGTCGGATGCGGCGGATCATTCTCGGATGATAGATCGGCGTATAGATAGGAGGTGGATGTGGGTCTGTTGTGGACAACGAGCTCGTTGAATCGATAACATTGTTGCTGAGAGATCGGCTGAGTGTTGATTGCACTGTTGGTGGTAATGAAAGCAGAGACAATACAGTGGCAGACAGCATTGGACTGAACTCCATGAGTGTTGAGTATCGCAACAAAATCGGTAGATAGCCGCCCCTTGCCCCGATGCCAGTCGCACGAGATCACTACTATGCTGTTACAATGTCCATGACTACGGCTAGATCTAGTCTATGTTATTTCTATGCTTCTCCGCTCTTGGCTGTGATTTCAACTCAGCACTAGAAGGATTAGCAGTCTGCTACTCCGCGTAATGTCCAATGGCTGCCGCATCAAGCTCCTCCCGCGGCGCCTGCTGTGCCAACCGCCGTAATCGTGCCAGCTCGGCAGCGAGTCGCCTGCGCGTTAGCAACAAGACGTAGCCATGTCCATAGAGCACGCCAACTCACTGCGCCGTCTCCCTCGCCTCAGCAGCATCTTTGGCATGCGACTCCGCCTCAGCACGAAGCGACTGCACCTCGGCCTCAAAGTGCGTCGTCGCCCTTCGATGCTGCTCGTTGACCTCCTCAACAAGTGCAGTGATGACCTTGTGCTCTTCGCTACTGTTAGCTGTGTCGCCTACCTCACCCACGCTTGCGCCCGCACAGCAGACATCACGGCTTCGTGCTTGGCTGCCGCGGCCTCCCTCTCTTCCCTCGCTCGAGTCTCTGCACGCTCCACCTCTTCTCGATACGCAGCGACCTCTCGCGTCCATGCGCCTCGTAGCGACTTGACCGAGTCGCGCAGTGCGTCGCGTTCTGACTCGGCTTTGGCTTGTGCCAGAGTTGCTTCTGCTACTGCTGCTCGAGATTCTGTGGTGTTGGTCTTGAGCTGCGCCTCGAGGTCTTTGCGTTCGGACAGTTGTTGGGCTAGCGCTGATTCGGCTGTACGAGCGCGGGCTAACATCTCTGCTTTGTCAGTACCTGACCCTTGGCTGGCAGGTGTGTTATACTTACCCGCGATAATTCGTTCTCGCCGCTGGATGATGTTCTGCTGCGTCTCCGCCTCGGCGCGCATGCGCTCTCTTGTCTCGCGCAGGTCGTCGCTCTTACGTGTGAGCTGGTGTCAGCGACCCCCTCGAGTCCGATCAAGAGCCTTCCGTGTAACTCACAGTCCCTATCTCGCGTCGACAGTTCCGCACCTCCAGCTTCACCCGGTCCAGATGTGCTCTTGTATGCTCCAGCTCAGCCTGCAGAGCCGCGATCATGCGCGTGCTCTTCCCTTGAGGTCCAGAGACCGATCGTATTCCATTGGAATCGTTGACATGGGCCAGGGGTTCGCGTGTCTTTGGCGGTGGTACTCTGGGTGAAGGTAACGATGCGTGGTCATCAAAGCTAGTAGCCGATTGCGGCCGAGCGCCGTTGACTGAGGCTGGTCGTCCATTGCCTATCGACCGCCCAGTAGAGCCCTCCCCACCATCCATCCCGACAACCGCCTCCTGCATCGGCGTGCTGTCGTGAATCGACACGGCGTACGATACTGTCGCTCGAGGTATGCCTGTGGTGTAAGCTCTTCAGATTTTACCACAGCCTGCTGTTCAGATTTCCCACTCACGGCCTAGTCCCAGCCCCTCGCGGCCATCGTCGTACGCGTCGCCAGGCGTGATGGACTGCCGTCGAGAGTCCAGCATATCCCTGTGAGAAGATATAGATCGTCGTTGTTTGTTGAGCGAGGAGCGGGTGGGCGCTCGGACTGGGCGTTAGCACTTGCAGTGCTAAACAGCACGCGACGTTCCCCATGCAAAATCAATGCCAAGTGGGCGCTAGCGCGTACCCCTTCTGCATCTCCTCTGCCATCACCCATCACACTCACTCCTGTCAATTGCACTGCTTGCAGACACGACATCGATCTCAGGGCTAAGACCAGCACCTTCACCGTTAGGTGATGCCAACCCATAAGCCTCTCCGTTGTCGCTGCCTAGTCCGACAGCACTCGACAACCGCCTATGCGACGCGACAGGCGGCGTCCGTATACTCTTCGAGATCACAGCTGCATGTCAACTGATTGTTACCCAGACTGCAACGTACAGACTCCGCCATTGCTGATGGCTCGCCGGTGCGTGCGGCCCTGGACGGGTGATAGTGCTGGTGGTCCAAGCGGCGCCTGGAGTGACTGGCGTTTCTGTGCTTTGCTCGTTGAGGGGTCCATCTCTGTCCTGCCTGGACCATCACACGGGTCCGTATCTCGACTTGTTACCATCAAGATGTAGGATCAAGAGCACGATGTGCACCCGCCCACATGCTCCCTGGTGAGACATCGGGCCACAATGCCACCCCTGGAGATGTCAACAACAAACGCGGAATGCATTGCCGGGGTGGACACCGTGGGAGATCAGCGGGTGCGCGGCGGCGATCACAACAAATGTCTGAGTGACTGTACACTGGTCGTCATCGCATCGAGCATCGAGCACTGAGCATCGAGAAACGCAACGTGCTGCTCAATCCCTAGTCGTGGTCATCATGCGACTAGCATGTCGGCAGACAGCGACGACGACTATGGCTCGGTGATCTACGACTCGAGCCTGGAGGAGACGCTGCGCACGGCCGAGACGGCGGCTGAAGTCTCAGGCATCGCAGACATCGAAGATGCAGCAGCTGCACTCGCGCTGTCGCCGTTCGACGAGTTCCGCAGTCGGAACTGGCTGTCGGTGTCGGATTTGGTGGGCACTGTCTGGTGTGAGGTGCAGTTTGACTAGTGAGTACAGGACATGAGCAAGAGCCGGGGTTGTAGTACTTATGACAGCCGCCTGCGCACCAAGCCATGGCTCAAGCCCGAAGACAGGCCTGCAGTCATAACGTCTACCAAGGGGGCGCCGATACCCGTGGACAAGGTCAAGGTCGAAGACAAGGAGAAGATTCTGCGACGTGGCGAGGTAGGCTCGTACTCAGGCAGCACTGACACGGCGCAGACGATACACAAGCGGCTGGAGCGCGAGATCCATCCGGCCGAAATCCAGGTGTCCTGGGTCACAGAGGAGGACAAGTGGGGTCTCAGGTGGGATTAATCGAATGTTTGAATTGCTGACCCAAGGCTCCTGAACATGCTTGCGGCGATGGAGGCCCTCCTTACACTCAACAAATGCCGCGAGCTGCCGGTAGTCGGCTTTGTGGACGACATACTTGTCTTCGGCATCATAGTGAGACGTTTTTGGGATCACAGCTAACAGAAGGATGAATTAACTAGGGAGCCGATCGAAAACTCAAAGGCAAAGCCACAGACAAGAGCAACGAGAACCTCTGCCAATCGACAAGCGACGCTCAATGACTTCTTCGGCGGTACACGACCTCGCACGCACCGCGTGTACGTCTCAGACTCGAAGACGCGCGCAGGGGGTTCAATGCCACGAGAGGAGGATACTGTTGCTGGGAGATTGCAGTGCATGCTGTACAAGGAGCTGCTGGACGCGTTGCTGGTGGTGCGCCAGCCGAGTGGGCAGCCGGAGCCTAGCGATGTCAAGTGCCACTCTGTTTGCGGAACTGCAGCAAGCGGACCTGTGACAGCAGAGTTACATGAACAGGACGCTGAAGGCTTTGATGTATCAGAGGCAGATGGAAGTACAACTGTCGGAGACATGCCGCTTGATGGCCCTATTGCTCAGCCCTCATCAGAGGCTGCAACACATTCTGCTGCTCTCCCTGCGGTACAAGACGCAACTGCTCAGCTTCCCGCCCCCCGACAATCAGGGCAATCATCTATACATTCCACACTCGACACAACTACGAACAGTGCTCCTCGGGTCAACTCCAGCGGCGCCGCCCAATCCAACCCCTCACCCCTCACGATCCTCCCCACACACAGCCCCAACGGCTCAGGCCTCTGGCGTGTGTTCGACCACCTCGACCTAGACCCCAACGCACCCTTCACAGACAAGTTCATCGCCGACTCGCGCCCGGTAATCGATGGGAATGACCTGCGCTTCGGCGTGGACAAGGGGCGCACCCTCGCAGATTATGCTCGAGCATGGGAAAGCTACGTCGCTGCCTTAGGTCTCGGGACTCACAGTGAGCGATCCCCGCACGACGGCGTGACAGAGGACAGCTTGGCGTTGGTGTACCGCCGTGCTTCGGGGAAGCGGAGGGAGAAGAAGTCGAAGAAGAGGCGGAAGGAGAGGAGGGGGAGGAAGAGGTGGCCTGTGGGTGAAGGCGGGGCGGAGGACTCGGCTCAGAGGGACGACGCGATGGTCGCAGACGAGGAGGCGGACCTCCAGCGTGCCCTTGAGCTCAGTCTGCAGGACGCGCATGGAGAAGTGGTTGGGACTGACGACACTAGTCAGGATGTTGAGGATGGCATGGCTGTCGAGCAGGCCGCGCAGGCAACGGGGCAGCACCAGGGTACGGATGAACCACCCTGGCAGTCCGACTCCACAAAACCAGCAGAGTCAACTCAGCAGCCCTCAACCCCTCCCACCACTGGTGGTATGTCCCACGACGACTCTCCAGCATCATTTGCGACCGCACGGGAGTTTGACTCGCCAGCAGCCAAGGCTGACATGTCGAACGAGAATTCCGCCACTCCACCACAAACTGAGCAAGACACCCCGCGAGAGAAATACCACTCCTCCGACTCCGAGGCTGACCGCGAGGCCGTCGAGCTCGCCTGGGCAGCGGAGATGACACTTTCGCAACAGGCCGAGGCGGAGTCTGCAATCACGGAAGCTCGAGTCCTCCACGCTCACGTTGCGGCGTCGAGGCGATCACGGTCGCCCTCACCGCTCCCTCCCGCTGTGTCCTCGGGCGCGATTATAGGCCGCCACGCCTTCCGGCACGACCAGAGACTCCTTGCTGACCACCTGCGGTCTGTGTTCGCGTATTGGATGGGCGAGAGAGAGCCGCAGGGCGTCCAGCCGCATGATGTGCGGAAGTGCGGGTGGTGCGAGTTCGAGGAGGGGTGCGAGTGGCGGTGAGTGCTGGGCTTCGATCAGGACTGGGTTGAGAGATGGTGCTGATGGCAGGGAAATGAAGGCGAGGGAGGCGATGGAGGCGTACAGGGCGAGGTCTGGGCGATCGTCGTAAATCTTGGCTGCTCAGGCAATGAACTTGTGGCGGCATACCTTAAACAGAATGGTTCATGTTCGCCGAGCGACGAGCATACCGAACTCAACGAATCTCGCACAACATCTCTAGGCGCTTTCAGTCATCTGCATCGAGCAGAGCCTGTACTCCCTTCACTACACCTATGACTGTACCACAATGAAACATATCCATAGATGACCCGGCTCCAGCAGGACTAGCCTGCTCTGTCTGTGTCCATTACCCATTGTATGCATTCTATGTCATCTTGCGCACCCTACTTCCTCACCGCCCCCCTGCTATCCACCATCCTCGACATCACCGCCCCCGCCTCCGTCCCGCGCTTCGCGAACCCCTCGATCACCCCCGCGCGGTCCCCCTCGCGCATCTCCTGGCTGAGTTTGAACCTGCCCTCGATCCTGTCAATCTTGATCTCGATCCCAATGATCGCCTTCTTCAGCAACTCAGTGTACCTCTCCGGCGCATCTGACACCTTCCACTTTTTCTCGTCCCCCGTCGACTCCTCCATCTGGTCCGAAAGGTCGTTTATCTGCTTGCTCAGGAACGCGCTCGTCTCCTCTTTGTTCTCGGCATATATCCTCGCTTTGCCATATACCTGCACGGCGGCATAGTTCCACGTCGGGACGACCTTGCCTGTATCCGGCTTGGTCTCGGTGTAGAACTTGGGCGTGACGTACGCGTTGACAGGTGCGTTGAAGAGGACCAGCACCTCGTCGTCTAGTGTGCTGTCCGCTGAGGCGCGCGCAGCCTCGATGATCACTTTCGCTTGGGGGTTCGCGCGCGCCATGTGCCCCCGAAGAATGCCTGGGCTCCCATCGTCCGGCGTGTCGAGCACAAAGGGGAAGTGCGAGGTCTGGATCGTCGGGATGGTCTCGTGCTTGATCGCGGTGGTGAAGAGGCCTAGTGGGTGCTCGCGGATGAATGCCTGGAGGGTGGGCACGTCGAGCTCCGCGTGGTCCTGGCGGATGTGCATGGCGTAAACGTTATGATGGGTAGAGTCTGCTCGAGAGCTGGTGTCGACTGCACTAGTGCACAGCGACTGGCTATATGTACTGCAAGCTCAGCTTGCTCGTCGTGTTTCGTGAGCTGCGTTGAAAGGCAGAGATCAGGCAGAAGTCGTTTTGACGAGAGTCGCCAGATGTTATCTCGAACACCGATCGAGTCGGCATTTTAGTTACCACCTCCACCTCGGCCTTTTTTTGCGTCCGCTGGATCCATTGTTGTTGATGATATTGCACATCTGGGTGTCTTGCGACTATCAGTATGAAGCTGGAAGCGTTACTCCTTGTCAGTGTTGGAAACTGCTGCAGTGAGCATTGGACATGAATGTAGCAGTTGGCAAGAGTGGAACGGTGTGAGCAGTGATGAGCAGTATAGATATCCAAGCCATCGGGTATCTTCGCCTGTAGGTTTTATTGTTTGTGAGTCAGAATGATGGGATCCTGCAGCACAGACCACGACGTTGTGACTCATCGAGCACTCGCTGAACTCATAGCCTGCAGCTCATCGTGCTCATAGGTGTTGTATCATGCTGTGTACTCCTGACCTGCGTAGGTCCATGGACTCGAATTCGGGAGCTACGTTACGTCTCGACTCAAGGCTCACGTGCACTTGCTGCTTCATGTCACATGCGTGTCTTCATTCATATCAGCTTTAAGCTCATCTACAATATCTTATCTCGGAAAACGGATCTGGTCGTGAAGTGAAGAGTGTAAAGCGCCAGATGAAATGGCGGAGACTTAGACGCCTACCAAGCAAAGTTATGGATCGTCCGCCGAGCATCACACTCAGCTGATCTGATCTTCATATCAATCACACTAGCCAGTCCTGGACCTTCTGCAGAGCCCCGTCCCAGCCCTTCGGCCCGTTCTCAAGCTCGCGGAAGCTGTCAATGTTCTCACCCTCGAGGTGGGCATAGAGATGCGGGAATGCTTCTGTCAGCAAGGTCGAAGCCTGCGGGCACGCTGCCAACCGACTTGACTCACTCTCCCCGCTGCTCGTCTTCTCCCAGACGACCCGCTTGAATGCGCTCACCCGCGCTGTCTCGAGGCGCAGGATGGTCACTGCCGGCGTGTCGGCATAGAAGCGCTCGAGCGTCTTAGGCACCTGCTGAGCAGTCGACAGGTGCACGTAGCCGTCCTTGTAGTCAAGCTCAGTCAGGAAGAACTCGTGCGACGCAGGGATCGGGATCGGGAATGCGAACCTGTGGGCATCGTGTCAGCATGCTCCCGCGCAAACGCTCGCTCTCGCCATGGTCCCTCCCTCCCTTCCATCCACAGTCGTCCCCTATGCACTCTACCACTCTACTCCGGCGGCATCGGCTGCAGCGCGGTCGCGATCAAGGTGGTCCTCCACACCCGCTGCGCGGCTGCCGCAGTTGACTTCGGCGGGGCCGACGTGTCGTGTATTTCTCCGCCGTGAGATTTGAACCCAACTTTGTCCCTCCCCATCAAAGCTCCACCACCTCTACGGCCTCCCGCTTCGCTTCGCTTCGTTGGAACGCGTCTCTATCATGTCTCGCCTGCGTCTCATCCTCACCTCGTATCCACTGTCCCCGAGGGGAAGATCTTGTAGATCCACTGAGGCTGGGACATGTTCTTGCTGACAGTTGATTTCGACGACGAGAAGATGCGGCCAAAGACAGAGCCCATTACAAGCGCCAAGAGTAGTAGATAGGAGATGCAACGGAGCGAGAGCGAATGCGAGCAGCCCTGCGTCGTCCCCGTCCACCCTAGTGTACTTGCTTGCTTGCTCGCTGCGATTGCTCGTTCGGGATGCTTAATGGGCTCGATGGGCTTGGCTGATTGATGGTCAGGTGGCGATCTCGAGACACGCGAGGTGGCTGCAAGGTGTTAAGGTGGCGGAAACAACAACCCGTTGTACGACCGCTTCAAGTTGATTTAGTGCGATTCTTATGCCTTCCTCCTGCTTAACACCTTCCGATGTTCCTTCATGCCATCCACCCTTCTCCCGACGTCCACCATCTTATCGCCAATAACCTTGCTACTCTTACCCCCCGCCTCTTCCCTGCTGGTCCCACATGCGTGCCCCCCTGGCTTCTATCTTCGGACACGTGCGATCTACGCTGACTGGCATATAACTTACTGACTGATCGACTGAATGGCTCGGAAGCAGCCTTGGTCTCCCACCTAGCCCCATGGAGTCCTCAGCTGATCGCAGAAGGGGACACGTGTCTCCTACCGCCATCTCGGCCACCTCAAGCGTCAATGGCCTACCACAAAGATGTCATCGTACGCACGCCCTGACGTTCTAGAAAGTGGAGCATGAGGGTTACGATCGGCCATGGCTTGGTCGGCCAACAGGCTTGCTTGATGACGTTACATTTTTAAGACTGACAGAGCAGGAATTCTGTCCTGCTGGCAAACCGCAGGGGTTTAACTCTATCATCATTCATTCCTCGACCGTCATCAACGGCCGTGTCGTCCTCACCGAGCTTGCTTCGCTTATCGACACTCCCTCCACGGCCCTCGGCGCAGCGTCCATCTGCTGGGATCAAACCCTTCAGCCCTTACGTCCGAGTGCCTGTTGGCTTGATGCTAGTGCCTGCTCAGACTGGCTCGCAATGTCGACACCGAGGCCAATGATGCCATTCCTATCGATGGCGGCGTGAACTTCCTGACGGGTGACGGACGGCACGCCGCGGCCGACTCCGGAAATAGCACCAAAAGCACGTGAAATCCACGTGAAATCGCGCGGCGCTCCAATTTATCGCGATTACTGGCCAGGTGATTCACGGTGGATCTGCGCGGAGATTGACGGACAGCATCTCGTCAACGTCCAAATCTTTCACTGTCAAACTCTATCTCACTCCGCCCCAGCGCGCGGTCGCAAGGCATTCGTGCACTGGGAATCTTACTGACACTGATGTATTAATACTGGTCGCAGAGGCGACCAGCCCCCCACTCATTCGCTGCTGTCTCTCGCACCACTCATTCTTTGGTCTCGCATCTCAACTCCTTCCAGAAACACATAAACACCACAACAACACTAGACCACTACCCACTACTACCTATTCTTTTGATATCCTCTCATCATGATCGAGCCCGTTGAGGCAGAGTTCGCCAACCCCCCAATCTACAACAATGCGCAGGAGCAGGTTCTCGAGGACGAGGAGATCGAGCGCCCAGGAGTAGTTGCCGCCGCATCTCGCGAGTCCGATGTCCACACCCTCCACGAGCAGGCTGCCCTCGAGGCCAAGGCCAAGGGCAAGATTCTCGTCGACTTCGAGCCGGGAACCAAGGAGGACCCGCGCGAGTGGGGCACGGGCCGCAAGTGGTTCGTCACCCTCTCATGTGCTGCTTTGTGTCTGTCCGTCGCTCTTGGCTCCGCAATGCCAACAGGTGACCTCCACAGCCAAGCAAAGACTTTCCACGTCGCCAACGTCCCGATCTACCTCTCCATCGCCCTCTTCGTGCTCGGCTTTGGTGTCGGTCCCCTCCTCTTCGCTCCTCTCTCCGAGCTGATTGGCCGCAAGCCCGTCTACTGCATCTCAATCTTCTTCTACTTCATCTTCACCCTCCCATCATGCCTGGCCAAGAACCTCGCCACCATGCTCGCTGGTCGCATGATCGCTGGTATCGCATCCTCCGCCCCGATGACCAACGTCGGTGGTTCGATCGCCGACGTCTGGGCTGTTGAGTCCCGTGGTATCCCCATGTCCATCTTCTCCATGACTCTCTTCATGGGCCCGTGTCTTGGTCCCCTCCTCGGCGGTTGGATCTCGCTCAAGACCGGCAGCTGGCGCTGGATTTACTGGGTGCTCTTCATCATCACCGGTGTTGTTTCGGTCTTCACTTTCTTCCTGCCCGAGTCGTACGCGCCCATTCTTCTCCGCCGCAAGGCCGCGAAGCTCAACAAGGAGAACAACACCGACGTCTACCTCTCCAAGCACGACATTGACCAGGTCCCCTTCAAGGAGCAGCTCAAGGCCTCGCTTTTCCGCCCATTCATCCTCATGTTCTGCGAGCCCATCATCCTGTTCATGTCGTTCTACCTCTCCTTCATCTACTCGCTCCTGTACGCTCTCTTCTTCGCGTTCCCCATCGCCTTCGAGGAGATCCGTGGCTGGAACATCGGCATGACTGGTGTCTCTTTCTGCTCCATCATCATCGGTATCGGATTCGCCATGATGGCCATGCCCTTCCAGGAGAAGCTTTACAAGCGCCACACTGAGACCAAGGGCTCCGCTCCCGAGGCTCGTCTTTACCCTATGCTTGTCGGCGCCATCGGCATGCCCATCTCGCTCTTCATCTTCGCCTTCACCTCGTACCCCGGCATCCACTGGATTGGCCCATGTGTCGCCGGTACCCTCTTCGGCTTCAACATGCTTATCATCTACATCTCGGCCAACAGCTACATTGTCGACTCGTACAGCGAGTACGCCGCCTCCGCCGTCGCCGCCAAGACCCTTATGAGGTCTTGCGCTGGTGCCTCGGTGCCCCTCTGGATCACCCAGATGTTCCACAACATGGGCTTCCAGTACGCCGGTCTCACCCTCGCGTGTGTCGGTGTTGTCATTGCCCCCATCGCCTACATCTTCTTCTACTACGGCGGTGGTATCCGTCGCCGCTCCACGCGCGCCACCAAGTACTAAGCTGCGGCTCTGGACTAGGACATTCACCCATAGACTTCCCTCCCATCACATCCCTTGCATTTACCTTACATAATGGCATTAATAGACTGCATGCAGTGTCCTGTATAATTATCACAACCAGACTCTCAGAACTCAGAACGTTACAGATGAACTGACCGGTGGCGATGTGGCGATCTTATGTGTCTGAAACATGACTCTTGGCGAACTGGCCACTGCCACTCTTACTCACCATGATGTTAATTCCCATGAGCTACCATCTACTGATGCTCGTCTCCCATGTACATACTGGTATCTTCACCTGAGACATGTCCTCACATGTACTGTGTATCTCTAGATGCAGTGTCGATGCACCAGCTTATCGTTATCGGCGGCCGCTCCTATCTCGCCAATCTAGCCAAAGGCGCCAAGCCCCGTCCCGCCATGACCGAGATGTAGTCTGCCTCACGACTACAATTGTCATCACAGCCATCTCAGCTATGCCTCGGCCCACCGTCGCATCCTCACCCTCACCTTCACCATCGCCATGCCGTTCATCCTCACCGCCGATGCGGCTCGGCGTCCCCGCGTGCTGATCATCAATCCCAATGCCACGGAGGTAGGTGTTAGAGGTCTTGCTCTGCACGGGTCTGCTGATGACCTCTGACCGGCGTCGCGGACTAACCCCAGGCAGTGACAGACGCGATGCACGCCTCAGCGCCGAACACTGCCGGCGTCGAGCTCGACTTCTACACCGCCCCAGCCGACCAAGCTCCATGTACGATCTCAAGCGCGACAGAGAGCGTGGTGTCTGCTGCTGCTGTGTTGAGCGAGATCAAGGGATTTGTGGACAATTGGGATGGTGTGGGTGTCGTCTTGGGAGATGAGTCATTGCATAGCTCATGCTTACCCCAGTTCGTGGTCGCGTGCTTCTCAGCCCACCCACTGATCGACGCACTACGCGAGCTCACATCCGCACCTGTCGTTGGGTTCCTCGAGGCGCCACTTCTACTCGGCTCGACACTGGGATCACGAGTGGGCATCCTCACCACCTCGCCGCGGTGGCAGGCCGTCGTCGAGCGGGATATACAGACGCTCAGGCTCGGAGCACTGAATGCCGCCGGGGTGGTCAGCAGCGGACTGACAGTGCGAGAGCTGGAGGACCTTCCGCTGTCGAGTGTCAACAAGGTTCTCGGGGCGTTCGCGAGCGATGTGCTGCAAGATCGACGGGGCGCGGACGTGATCGTGCTGGGGGGTGCGGGGTACTCTGGGCTCGAAGTGGCTGTGAGAGAGGCATGTAAGCAGGGCACGGTAGTGCTCGACCCGTTCAGGTGCAGCCTGGAGATGTGTTTGTCGCTGGTGAGGATGGGCGTGTGTACCAGCAAAGTGGGGTTGTATGCGCCCGTGTAGCATGTTGTCGCCTCAATGCATGAGACTGTATGTATCACTACAGCTACTACATAGTGTTACTCAGTGATCACTATCCCATTTCTAATGACTGCCTCTACAGATCTCAACAGCATCAACAGATCTCCAGCGGCCCTCAGCAAACCCCCCTTCCTCAAAGGTACGCCTTGGTAGGTTCTTCAGCATAACCCGCATAGCCCAGTGATTCAAACCGCCGATACGCTCCTCTACCACACAACCTCACACGCCACAGCAATGTGATCGCTCGCAGAGACGCCCTTCCTAGGCAACCCTGCCCCCAGCTCCTCCTTCTTAGGCGGCACCAGCAGCTGCGTGAACTCCAATCTCGTCTTTCCAGGCAATGCGAATATATAGTCTGCCATCAGTACCGCCTCCTTCTCCCCTCACCTAGCGTCAACTTGAACAGCGGCGTGAAACACGTATACGCCGGCTCCCCTCCGCCGCCCGCAGCTGTGCTAGCTATGGGGTCGTCCGTACGCGAGGCGAACGTCTCCCCGTCCCACTTGGTAGACCCATATGCGCTCCTAGCAGGCTCGGGGAGCAGCTCCTGCGCCAACGCAACAATATCATCTAGTGTGCGGATCCCATCGCTCTCCACTGGCGGCCGGGTGTTGGCGATCGACTTCTCATTCGTGTCAGGGAGCTCCTCTTCCCCTCCGCCTTCCTTCTCACCGTCATCGGGCGTGGCTGCACCACTGGCGTCCGCGGAGGGGGCGACGGAGGCGGAGATCTGTGCGACACTGGAGTGTACGAGGCGCGAGGCGTTGAAGTACTCTGCTGCTGTGGGTGGTATTGGGTCTTGCGGGGCCGCGAGGAGTCTGTACGTCGTTTCGTATGGTTGGGTGTTGAGGTCTGCGCGTCAGCTGGTGCTCATCCAATGTCTGTACGTATGTCCAAGCCGTGTGGACTACCTCAGACGACTCCCAGCACGAAGCCTACTCACCCCCCGCAAACACCACCGGCCAGTGCTCGCACCCATGCTCCTTCTGCAACCGCCGTATAGCCCGCAGCAGCACTATGATCTGCCGATTGCGCTCGTACACGAACTTCGGGTGCCAGAAGCTGGAGTCAGCTGGCCATGGGTGAATAGATCAGCTGCGTGGTACTCCACTCACAGATGCGTTGTAGCAACAATCAACCCATCACCCCTGTCCCCATCCTGCAGCGCCGCGACAAGCCCGATATTTCTCGTCCGCCGTGACACGCCCCTCTGCGCAACGTCACCCTCAGCCTCGGGCGTCAATAGCTCCTCATCGAGCTGCAGCGTCGCCTGCGCCTTCACTCTAAATCTCGACGCGCGGTACATGATCACCAGGCCGTGGAGCTTGCCCTCGCCTTTCGCCTCGATAGCCTCGTGGTCTGGCACCGCGTCGCGTACGGCCTCGAGCCTGTCCACTTCCTGCAGGCAGATGACGTCTACATCGCTGAGCTGCTTCATTGCTTCGAAGAGCATGGGCTTGCGGTCGCCCCATTTTAGGCAGTCGGAGCCGGGGAAGAGCTCGCGGCCTGGCGTTAGAGCTTGTACAAAGACTTCATAGCTGTCAGCGACACTCACGGACCAGCGTCTGCGCCAGCATCTGAGGTTAGCATCGCACTCTGACTCAACCCACGTTCCACGAGCCTATCTTCGCTGAGCGCTCGCCTGTTGCATCAGACACCCTCACCCACTCCCGCGGCAGGATGCGCCGCTTCTCGGCCTCAGCTGCGGCTTGCGGGTTGGGGTTGGACGCGTTCGCAGCCTTGCGGGCAAGCTTGGCGGCCTTGCGCTCGGCCTGCTTTGCCAGCTGGGCGGGTGTCAGAGTTGGTGGGGGAGGCATGGCGTGTGCGGTGGGGGTTGAGAAGGACAGTGTCTGAAGATGGAGCGAAGGGTGATATCTACGATATTTCAGTCGCTTGGCGTTTATCGAGATCGGATCCGAATATACGGGAAGTCACCGATGTGAGGAATGAGTCGGCGAAGATATTACTGATCTGCGGTTTGTTGGTGTAGTAACTCTCGCTGCTCTTGCTGATATGCAGAATGTGTCAGCAGGTGCATAGAGCATGAGGATCTGAGTACGCAGATAGCTGGTACGTTTGAGGAGAAGGTTGGCACCTGCACTGGTGGCATATATTAAGCTGCCACATGCCACTGCCACCCGCTGTAGTCACATCAGTTGCCAGCGCCCGATATGCCATGACAGCAGAGTATACCACTCTATCTCAGTTTGCTGAGCTTGAATTCTGCTAGCGATATCTCTGTCTATCTCGCCAGTCTCTGAGTTGAGCTCGTCGCACCAAGCCAATGCGCCTATCAGCTGAAGCGGCTGTAATGCTCGATGTTGAGAACCGACTACCAGCTGGAACAAGCTTCTCACGCGTCACTCTGCTTCTGATGCTTTGCATACAACATGATTACACAATTGATTCCTACAGTGCCACCGTCAACTCGCTGACTGCCACCGTCATTGCCATTGCCGCCAGACCATGCAGTCAAGGCTCGCACCGACCCACCCTCACGCGCCGCTACCGCAGAACCACCGCGATCGGTATCGCAGCCGAATCAAGTGCGTCTGCGTAGCCCTCGCGTCCTCCTCCTCCGGCACGAGCAGCACAGTACAATTACTGTACCCCCCGTCGCCATCCGAGGTTCGACCCCCACCATCTGTGGCTGCGGCCCGCTCGGCGTCGCCTGTGGCTCTGGCTCTGGCTCTGGCTCTGACTTGCGCAGGGCCCCCATCCCCAGTCTGTCCGTCGCGGCCAGGTGTATCCTCCTGTGCTGCCTGTGCTGCCATTACTGGTGTCGGAGCTGCGGGGGCCATCAGCAGTCTCGCAAGAGCCACTCGTACCCGCTGCACCTGGGCCTGGTGAGCCTTCGTTTGCTAGAGCACTGAGGCGCTTGCCGACTTGGCTCAGTGTGTCCGTCTGGGGTCAGGGTCGACTCGATGACTCCGGGTGACACTCACAACCACCTCCCAGTCCTGCTTGTTCTTCGAGTCGAGGGCGGAGACTGATGCCTCGACGGACTGAACGTGAGTCAAGTCGTTTTTGTTTGCATACCTTTTTATTCGCAGCTGCTAGCTCTGCTGTCGCCTCGTTGAGGTGTTCCTTCACCTACAGTATCATCAGTCAGGCCCACCGGTTCCGAGAAGTCGCTCTGAAGACTCTGAGAAACCTCTATCCAAAGCACACTCACCTCCCTCTTCAACACCCCCATCTCCTCATCAAACGCCCTCCTCAGCCCCGTCATCGCCGCATCCTGCGACGCGCGGATCCCCTCCAGCACGCTCATCACCTCCACCTCGCTCCACTTGCCAAAGTTGTCCAGCCGCCCCGCCGTGTCCATGAGCTGCGCTTGCGTCTCCTTGATATTCTCAATGTCCGCCTTCACCCCCTCGTCCGCTGTGTTCATCCTCTGGAACTCCTTCATCACGTCCCGCCACTGCCCGAGCATGTTGCTCTGCACCCCCGCGAGGCGTGAGTGCAGCTGTGGGACGTTCCACTCGTCCATCGAGTCCAGCCTACGACTGACCGCAGCGAGTCGCGTTTGCATAGGAGGCACCGCGCTGACCTGCTCCATGACCTTTGCCTGCTCGGCCCTGAGATCCCCCATGATCTTCTCCATCCGTGACAGGCGGGCCGCACAGTCGCCCGTGAACTCGGCGAGCACGGTGCTGCCTGTTGATCCGGCTGTGCGTGCGCCCCTCTGCATCGCGTATCTCGCTGCTCCGGCCCCTGCGGCACACGAGGCGGTGATCGTGGCACCGAAGAGGAACGCAGAGGCATACGGGTGGCGTGCGAGGAGGTCGCTGAGGCCCCTGGAGTTCGAGGCTGGATCAGTGCCAGTGCCATTGCCACGGTCACTGCCTGAGCCAAGGCCGGAACCGGTGCCAGACGGAGTAGCAGGCATTGGTGCCATTGGTGCCATTGGTGCCACAGGCGGGGATGGCACTGACGCTGACGCTTCACCTCTAGGCGACGACGCTGGGTACTCAGTCGGCGACGAAGCACCCCTAGAATGCACAACGGGACACGGGGGACCTTCTGGACTATCAGCATTACTCGCCAACTCTCGATACCCACCACCAGTTCGCCAGTAAGGCGGCGGCCATATCGACGAGGTGAGCTCTGCGATGAACTCGCCCATCTCGTTCAGCTCGTGCCAGAGGAGAGTCGATACTGTCGCTGCTGTTCTGTCAAAGTCGAGGTCTGTGTCTGTATCCCTGCGCTGCAGCATAGCGCTCGCTTTGGGCAGCAGTACAGATGTGAGTAGAGTAAGCTTGCGTGATTCACTCGGCAGGTCCCATCCATGTTCTCACGCGATGCCATATTCACTTTGCCACCGGATCGGCGTGGACGACCTCCACACGAGGGCATCCCGGTGTCGGATGGTCAGTTCCCGCTAGTGAGGGGATAATCATGTGACATTTGAAGCATGATCCAGATGTGAACTGAAAGTAGGTACATTCAAGATTACAAAGGGCTCCAGACCACACACCGGGTCAGAACTACGTCTGGTGCCACTGGAGTGACTTTTGGGTGAAGGGTGGTGGTGGCTGGGAAGACGAAGGTGAAAGGGAAAGAGCGAAAAGCGAATGAAGGTAAGATGAAAGTATATATGGAGCAGCTTCCAAGTGAAGGAACCACTCTCCCTTGGGGAGCATGCAGAAGTGCACAGGGCACTCTGACTAACAGCTCAGCAGGTGGCTGTGAAGCACATCCTGCACCTTGAGGACCCAACGTGGCCCGTTTGGCTTGTGTCGTGGTTACTCAAGCACGAGTACTTGATAGCAGACGACAGCCGTGCGATATGACCATTGACGGTTGTTACGATGACGCCGGAGAACATCCACGCCCATCGCCTAGATGTACGCCTCAATCTCGCTGAGGGACACGGCGCCACGACCAACAAGACCCAGAAGCACACCACGCATGGCATTGATCTGGCCCTTCAGGTCGTCGACCTCGGCCTCGAGCGACTCGACCTTGGCCTTGCGCTCGTCGCGAGACTTCTTGGCAGCCCACTTGGCCTTGTCACGGTTCTCCGAAATCATCTTGCCGAACATCTCGGCACCAGCACGGTGCTCCTCGTCGACGCACTCCATGAGCGCCGCCCAGTTGGGGAAGGCCATGATCTGGTCGGTCGTCATGCCAGTGATGGCCTGCGCCTCGCCGTTCTTCATGTACTTCTCGGGGACGACAGCCTTGGGGCGCGCAGTCGAGGGCTTGCCAGTGGCCGTGAGGCGCACAGGCTTGATGTTCTCCTCGACCTCCTCGGGCGAGCCGGGAGTGAGGCACTCCTCGACGACGAGCGGAGAGCCAGACGCAGCAGCAGCAGCGAGCTGCGAGAGGCTGAGGCCGTTCTTCGACTGGCGGCGGTAGGGGCGCTTCGTGGGCGGAGCAGGCGTGCTGCTGGCGACACGAGCGCGCTTGGCACCACTGTCGGTCGACGATTCGGAAGCCTTGCGCTTCATTGCAGGGGCAGTAGCAATGGCAGCAGCAAGGACCTCCTTCTCCTGCTTGGCAGAGGGCCAGCCGAGGGCCTCGTACGCCTTGGCGAGTCCAGAGGACAGGGTAGGCGTAGAGGTGGGTGCTGGAGTTGGAGCCGCAGGGGTCGATGAAAGCTGGCTGAGAATGTTGTTGAGCTGGAGCTGAGTCATAGCGTCGTCGCCAAGCGAGGCGAGGTTGGCGAAGTTGCCGAGCGACCCAAAGGTCGACAGCATAGTCGGGTCGGCGCTCATGGTCGAGTCAGAGGCCAGACCAGAAGAGACCGACAGCGACGCAGTGATGTCCTTGGGGTCGTGGGCGATGCCAGAGGGAGCAGGGAGGTCAAAGTCAAAGTCGAGCAGCTCGAGGCCGTTCGACGCGTCAAGGGCCTGGCTCTGCTCCGACTCGCTCGACTTGGGGGTGCTGTTGTTGACGTCGGACGCGGGAGACACGTCGCGAAGCGTCAGGACAGCAGAGGCTGGTGTCGAGTCCTTGTCGGCCTCGCCAGCAGCAAAGTCGGCGTCCTTGACCAGGAACTGGTCCCAGTCAAAGGCCGACTGCGTAACAAACAGTTCGTCGAGCATGTTTGCTTTCGGGCTGATTGTCGTTGGGTTCTTGTTCTTGATTTCTGTACCCTGAATAGTGGTACCGGTGATAGGGTAGCTCGTGTTGGCTAGTGATTCACTGCACGCGGTCAGTTCTCGGAACATAAGGGGAGGTGCGGAAGCAAATGCGCGAGTCGATTTCGGAAGCGAGACAGCAACTACGCTGCAGCTCACTACGCGAAACGCGACACCAACGCATGCAACGCAGTGTACTCACCTCGATGAGCCCGTAGGCGATGTTGAGGCGTTTACGGGTCTATTTGAGAGAAGGGTTGGGCAGATGCCTGTGTGGGACAGAGCGGGGGTTGTGACTGGGTCGTAGGCGGGGAGGGGGGGTTGGGGAAGACCATGATGGGCAACAGGAACCTTGGGAGGTTCGGATAGTAACTTGTTTAAAGAAAAAGTAGATTCAGAGAATCGTCTGGTATGACGACTGGGTTCTTCCTTGTTAGGAAGGGTGTTTAGGCGCTGGAGTCAGTATATGGGCACTGGTGGTTTTCGAAACAACGCGCGACTCACGAGTAGAACATCTTGGATAATGTTACTGTAGGCAGAGTAGATATGATCAGACGACAAGAGGTGTTCTCGAGTGTGCTATGGGCAGTAGGGGGCTGCTCAGGACGTGTTAGGGAGCAGCGAGGGGGTGTAGTAGTAGTGGATTGTGTCGTTGAGATGAGTACGAGGGTAGAGAAAAAGAGGGGAAAAGCGACGTGGGGGTGCTCTTGTAAGGGAAAAAGGCGACGGGGGAAGGTGGGGAAGGTGGCAGATGCGAAACGCGTTGCAAAGGTGGGAGATTTGCTCCCGCTGCCGCGTTCTGATTCGATAAGCAGCGCTTATTGATAATCCGCATTTGAATTCGGCATTAGCATTATCGCCGGCTATGTGGCAAATGGGCATGTTTGTGGCGCCCCTTGTTTCCCCACGCTGCGATCTATCTTGATAGCTTGATACGCACGTTTCCATATGGCCTCTGGTGTGCAGATTTTAGACACGTTCAACATTGGAAGAGCTTGTTCACCGACTAGCGACGCGCACGCCGAGCCGGCAGAGGGCAGAGGGCAGAGGGGGAGGGAGAGGGGGGCTGCTATTCCCAGCGTCGCCCCACAGCGCAAACGTGCTTGCGCTAGTTTCATTGTGCAGCTGCATCGGGATGTCTAGCGGGTTGTGACGAGCAAGGCGGGGGGCTCGGGTGGGGGTTGAGTTGCCGAGATGTTTTGACCTCAATGTTGGACGTGGTGTGCTGCTGATCGGGAGGTGGGGTTCTGCTGACAATTGCTCCACAGTAGTAGTGCTCACACTTATACTGACAACTCGATTTGCATTCATCTACACTACTCTGCTCACCACTACTTGAATCACCAAGACAACGCGTTGACCTGACAGCTGCCTGAAGTCTACAGTCGACGTGGTAGCGGCAAGTAATCATCTACAGCGAGAGCCACATCGCGCGACTAGCAGCTTTGCAGAGACTCACTTCGCCACTGCCACTGAGTTACCGCCACTACCACACCCGTGATGACCCTCCCAACCCCCCCGCTCACGCCAAAGACGTACCCGTCGCTCTCGACGGCCATGATGGGTGGCGCGAGCCCCAGCCAGCCCTTCAACCGCCGCTACCAGACGCGGCGGACACACCCCACCAGCCCCCTAGCGAGTCCCGATGGCCTCGTCCTCCCCCCGCCAATGGACATGGACATGGATATCCCCGACCTAGAGATCCCAGAGGCCTCGTTGCCCCCGAATGTGACTGAGCTCGAAGAGGAAGTGACATTGCCATGGAGGCCGGATATGACTCCAGAGGAGAAGGACGCGCGCGAGGCGTGGATTGGGGGAGGGAGGGGAAGGAAGGGATTGAGGATTGTTATTGTTACTGGTGAGTCATTGTGATGCACACTGCTGGGACTTGATTTGACTCCACAGAGAACTTCCTGCCCAAGGTTGATGGTGTGACTCGGACACTGGCGAGGCTGCTTGAGCACCTGGAGCGTGAGGGGCATCAGTGTATGCTGCTGGGTCCTGGCACTGGTATGGTGAGTGGCTTATGAGGTCATGGTTGCGGAGTATTGCCTTGTACTGGCAACTGTGACTGCTGCTTAAAGCCTGATGTCTGCGACTGCAGCTATTTTAGATGACTCACACACAGAGCCATTACGCCTCGCACCCGCTTGTTGGCACTGCTGGTGTTCCTCTCGTTGTCTACCCCGGCCTGAAGGTGAGTATACCTTCTTCAGCATCTTGTCCTCTCTCCCCCACCACATTTCCGTGATGACGGCACTTGCCCACACTGCCTCAATCTTCGGAGCACTCGCTCTGTCATCACTACATCTCCATCATATGAGTTCACAGCCTCACATGCTCAAGACCTAGCTTGTGGCGGATGCGACGAGCAGGCCATAGTGTCGAGCGAGCTTGTGACTGTGCAGTTGAGGGCTGCTCCAATCCCTGGTGCTCGCGGTGCTTGAGACCGATATGCTGTTCTGGTGCGTCACAGCACCAGCAATCATCATCCTACTCCTCCAGCAGCCTCAAGTATATGGCCCAGCACTATCTGTTCGTTCAGATACGTGCCAGCCTCTCCAGCATATTGACGGACCGTCCGAGGCACCTCGATGCACCCAGGACTATACCCCACTCATAATCTCACGAAAAAAAAAACCATCATTGCTCATACATCTTGAGCCCACCCCCGCTCCCCTCGCACTGCACTTCTTTTGAACACACTGCCCTGTCATTGAAGCCCCGCTGACAGCAGCTCAACTTCCTCCGCCCAAAGTTCCTCCGCACGATCCGCGACTTCCAGCCCGACGTCGTGCACTTTGTCGACCCGATCTGGCTCGGCGCGCAGACCCTCGTGGCGATGGAGCTGGGCTGGGCGGGCGAGGACTGGGTTGGCCGCGGCGGCCCCGCAATCGGCACAGGCATCAGCGGCGCCGTCGTAGCGAGCTACCACACCAACCTCGCGACCTACGCGACCCTCTTCGGCATGTCGTGGCTCGAGCCCATCATGTGGACGTTCCAGCGCTGGCTGTACTCCAAGGCCCTGCTCACCCTCTGCCCCTCCCCGTCCACACGGAGCATGCTCCAGTCGAACACGTTCTCCGGCGTGCGCCTGTGGCCCCGCGGCGTCGACCTGTCCCAGTTTGGCCCCTCGAAGCGCTGCAGCAAGATGCGTGCCCTCTGGGGTGTCGGCGATGCCCCGTCAGACCCCAACTTTGATGCGCCCGGCACCCACCACTCGGGCCGCAAGCCCACCCTCCCCCTCACTCCTCCTGCTAGCCCCGTCGTGTTCCCCACGAACACCGGCGCCCCCGAGACACCCGCTAAGCGCATTGTGCTGCTGTATGTTGGCCGCGTGTCCTGGGAGAAGAACCTCATCCTCCTCCTGAAGGCGTATGGCCACCTCGTGGCTCACGCCGAGGTGCAGGCCCCGAAGCTCGTGTTCGTCGGCGACGGGCCCGCACGCACCGAGCTCGAGTCGATCTGCCGCGATGAGGGGTACGACGCGACGTTCATGGGCCACCGGTCGGGCGCGGAGCTTGCGGCGTGCTATGCGTCCGCGGACGTCTTCGCCTTCCCGTCCTTCACGGAGACGTTCGGCCAGGTCGTCCTCGAGGCGCTGGCCTCGGGGTTGCCCGTCGTGGGCCTCGATGCGGAGGGGACGCGGGATCTGGTGTCTCATGGCGAGACGGGGCTTCTACTGTCCCCGCCAGAGTCGGCAGGCAAGATGACCTCGTGGCCGACTATCTGCCGGAGTGCCAACTCGCCGCTCTTTGAAACCTGTGTTGAGGGGTATGCCGCGCTGCTCGCCCGCGCGGCGACAAAGCACACAGAGAGGGCAGCGATGAGCGCAAAGGCGTGCACAGACGGGATCAAGGGGTTCACGTGGTGGGACGCGATGGAGGCGTGTGTGGACGGGTACCGCGAGTCGATCAGGACGGCAAGGCAGCAGAGGAGGGAGCGCGAGCTCGAGAGCAGGATATCGAAGCTGCCGAAGATCTCGCGCGTCAACAGGGCGCTCAGTAGCCGATTGGCACATTGTGGCGAGTGGGCGCCGTCGAATGTGGCGGGGGGGGCAACGGGGGCTGCAGCGTCGTCCTCCAGGAGGAGAGTGGACACATCAGAGACACTGTGGCACCTTAAGAACCTCGCAAAGGCGATCCTTGCGGTCCTCTCGGTGTACTACATCTGGTCGAGGCATCTGGCGTCTCGGGGCAGGGAGCCCAGCTGGACCGAGATCATCTCGTAGGGGGGCGTTGCTAGGCATTCATTCCATAACGATTTACTGCATGCAGTGCAGCAGGATAGAGATTTTTTACCATTGTATTACGTGCTTTACAGCTAGACGCAAAAGATGCATTTGTATGAATCAGTTGATTCGCGACTGACGCTGTCGATCACAGTGTGCTTGCGTGCTCTTCGATGGAGCGCAGTGTATGGCGCAGATGGGAAGGCTGATGTAGACAGCGAGAGCTAGTCAGAAGGTACTGATCGAAATGATATCAGCACCAGTCAATCAGGTCAGTACACTGATATCATGGCATACTTGGCTACACAGGATGCTGGTTGGCATGGGTACATTGTGTCAGTACTTTGTCAATCTCCACATGTATTGCCCCACTCCAACCTTAGCCGTATCTTCTAGCTGCTCGATGCATCACCACTACGCCACGCACTCTAGAGCTCGTCACGCACGCTGGCCTTCTCCTCCTCCTCGTCGGCGGCCTCGGCCTCAGCCTGGGCCTTCTCGGCGGCGGTCTTGGGCGCAGACTTCGAGTTGGCCTCGACGAACTCGACGAGCGACTCGATCGAGCGGTCGCCCTCGTAGTCGATGAACTCGGAGCTGCCGGCGGCACGGAACTTGAGGGTAGGGAAGCCCTGGACGGCGAAGCCAGCAGACTCGGGAAGGTCGTTCTCGGTCATGTCGGCCTGCGCGATGATAACGTTCGAGTTGGCGTACTTCTCACCCAGGGTCTCCCACACGGGCGCCAGGCGCTGGCAGTGGCCGCACCAGGGGGCGAAGAACTCGACAAAGACGTCCTTGTCCGTCTGGCCGAAGAGGTTGTCCCAGTCGTCCGAGACGAGCTTGTACACGGGGCCGTCCTGCGACTCGGGGATGGGGCCCGACTTGATCGTGGGCTTGGCCGTGCCGGACGCGATGGCGTCGGCGAACTTGGAGATGGACGCCTTGTCCACGGGCTCCTCGAGGACGAACTTGGTCTGGCTCTGGAGGTTCTGAACGACAAACGCAGGGATGTCCTTGACGCCGAGCTGCTTGCCGTACTCAATGAACTGGACACCGTCGATCCAGACAAAGTTGATCTTTCCGCGGTTCTTCTTGAAGGTGGGGGTGAGCTCCTTGAAGAGCTTCTCGCGGTACTCCTCGTCCTCGGGGTCGACGAAGAAGAAGCCGACGGGGATGCCAGACTTGGCGTACTTTGAAAAGTTCTCGGGGCCGATCTGGTCGATGAGGGGAGTGGACTGAGCATTGATGAAGGCGGTCAGCTCAGCCACCTCGGCCTTGGAGGCATCGCCCTCGTACACGGCGAATCCCTCGTCGAACTTCTTGTACAGAACAACAGCGGGGAGAGAGACCTTGGCGGGGAGCTCGGGCAGCTTGGACTCGTCGAACTTGCCGAAGACAAACTCGTCACGGTTAGCCTCGGCCAGGTCGGCAAACGCAGAGGGGATAGGGTGCTTGGCATCGCCGTAGGCGATGACAACGACGTTGTCGGTCTTGGTGAACTCGTCGTGGTTCTCCTCGTTCAGCTCAGACACGGCAGGAAGCGCCTGCTTGCGCATGTACGAGACGATGCCCGCAGCCTGGCGGGGACCGTTGTACTCTGTCGGCTCGCCCTTGCGGAACACCTTGAGGGTGGGGTAGCCCTGCACGTTGTACTCCTGGCAGATGGGGCGGTTCTCGTCGGTGTCACAGTCGATCTTGGCAAGCTTGATGCCCTCCTCCTTGAGGGTCGTAGCAGCCTCCTCGTACTGGGGAGCGAGGTTTTTGCAGTGTCCGCACCCTGGGAGAGTGTCAGCTATGTCCAAATGACTCGACGCCATTGTGCGGCATCGCAAAACTTACACGGTGCGTAGAACTCGACGAGGCTGAGGTCCTCGTCCGCCACCTCGCTCAAGAACGAGGTCTTGTCGAGAGTAACGACATCGCTGGCAAGCACAGCGGCCAAGAACGGCAGAGCAGCAGCCAGGCGTGCTCCTGAGAAACGCATTTTCGAGAAAGGAAAGGGGTCGGGTGGATGAAGAGACGTTGAGAAGAAGCGACAGGTGGGCTGCTCGCTGCTGCTGAATAACGCTCTCGCACTAACGCGTCTGCGGGAGGCCGGGAGGAATGATCCCGCGCCTCCACGTCGACATTGAACGCGTCCAGGACGCCGCACGTTGGCGATCGGCAACGGCAAGTACTTCGATGTCCGGAAATCTGCCACATGGCAAACTTGGCTATGCAGCGCTATATCCTGCTTCAAGGCTACTTACTACTTGGCTCTGGAGCTTTAGCAACGTCGAATGCATAGAGCTGGTCTGCATGTTGCTGCGCTAAGCGCATCGCCGATGCCATCAGTGTAGTGATGAATGCCTGAGCGAGCTCATCGTAGCCGATTAGTTCGGTTAGCAGCTGCCAAGAGACAGTGAGTGGACTAGCCATCAGACACGTGTAGCTTAATGTCGCTTGTAGCACGAGTTCTTGGCCCGGTCATGTATGCAACGAGTGGTGAGATGCTATGGTGTGATGACTGCTGCTGCTACTGCTGCTACTGCTGTTGCTGTCTGTGTTTCTTTTCTGTTTGCGGTTTGTGGCATCCCCGGACTAACGCTTGGCGCCCGTGCGGCGCTTGCCACGGAGGGTGTTCTTCGCTCCGCGGGCAGGCTTGCTCGGCGTGTTGCCCTGGATGTACTTGACGAGCTCGTCGAGGTCGAGGTGGCCCCTCTCGCCGATAGCGGGGTCCTCGTTGGCGACACCGGCACCGGCAGCGGTGGCGCTGCCGTTCTCGGTGGCGGCACGGGCCGCCTCGGCGACCTCCTTGCTGACGTCGATGCCGGCCGCCTGCGCAGCAGCAAGCGCAGCCGGGACGCCGTTCTTCGCGGCCTCGTTGATGGCAGCGACGGCCTGCGCGACCTGTTGCCTGCTTGCGCCGGCGAGGACGCGCTTGTTGCCACGCGCGCCGTTGGCCGCACCAGCTGTAGCGGGGGCGCGGGCCTGAGTCTGGGCGGCGTTCAGGCGCTCGAGGTGCTGCTGGCGCATCTGCTCCTGAGCGGCCTTCTGGCGCTCGACGTTGTCGACGACAGCCTTGAGGAGCTCGGCGTTCTTGCCGACCTCCTTGGTCTGTGCGTGCTCCTCGCCGTGGTGCTCCTTGAAGATCCCGTAGGCGGCAGTCGACGACTCGAGAGCCTTGGCAAAGTCGCCGCCGAGGAAGTGGGCCTGGGTGAGCTGGTGAAGGGCAGCACCGTATTGCAGGTGCTTCTCGCCGAACTGCTTGGCGATGCGAGCAGCAGTCTGCTCGAGCAGCTGGATCGACAGGGCGTTGTCGTTGAGCGCCTGAAGGACGATACCGGCGTTGCTCTGTATGTCAGCGGTGTTGTGCAGTAATTGTGACGCAGGTACTCACAAGAATAGTGTTGATCTCAGGGTGCTCGCTGCCAAAGATAACGTCCCAGAGGAGAAGGATGTGGCGGAAGTACCTGAGCGAGGCCTGGCTGTTGCCCTCCAGGTTCTCAAGCATAGCAAGCTGGAAGTAGTACGCCAGCGTGTCGGGGTGGTACACACCGAGGGTGCGCTCGGCGATGATGACTGCCTGGCGCTGGAGGCGCAGACCAGTAGCAATGTCAAGACCAAGGGGCTGCTCGGGGTCAGCGTTCTCCTGGGCAGCAATCTGCTGGATCTTGATGCGCGCAAGCTGGTGGAGCGTGCTCCCGTACTGGTTGTACGCAGCAGCGACCTCGGGGTGGATCACAGTGTGGATCGACTCGTAGAGCTGGATACCCTCGAGCATGAAGTCGAGACCCAGCTCCATCTGGCCACGGTTGATTGTAGTGCGGCCAGCCTCGAAGATCTCCTCTGCCACAGTGACGCTCGGGGCAGTCGAGCGGATGACAGGGATGAGGTTGAGAACGTCAGAGGGCTCGAACGTGGTCGTGCGCTTAGCGGGCGTGTGGGTACCCTTGGCCTTCTTAGCCTTCTTGTCCTTTGCCGGGGCCGCGGGCTTCTCCTCAACGACGGCCGTCGCAGCAGCAGCAGACGATGCATCGAAGGCGTAGTCGCGCTGCACGACCTGGAAGGCAAAGCGAGACGCCAGCTCACGGAGGAGCTGAGGGCGACGGAGGCCAGTGGAGAGGAACGACTCGTCAAGCTGCCAGCGGAAGCGGGTCTCGACCTCGGAGAGAATCTCCTTGCGGAGCGACTCGGGGGTGAGGGCAACGTACGCAGGAGTGTCGGAGGGCGAGACGTCGCTGCGCTCGTACACAGCCTTGGGGTTGGCGTTGAACTCGGTGCCGAGAAGGCAGTTGAGGAAATGCGAGACAGCGCAAGGCACGTACTCCGGGAGGAGGTCGCGCACGAGGCGACGGAGGACGTGCTTGGCGCCACGGTAGACCATCTCCTGCAGCACGATCTTCTTGAGGGCACCAGCGTGGCCAGCAGCCGCACGGCCGTCAGCCTCCGAGGCACCCTTGGAGAAGTGCTCGATGCTGGCAGCCAGGTGGCCAAGGTAGCGCATGTTGATACCACGCAGGTGCATGTGACGGGTGAGGGACACGCCGTCCATGACACCAGAGGCAGTGCCAGTTAGGATGGCAACAGCGAAGGCAGGAACAGCCATCGAGCGGAGGTACACCGAGGCGTCACGCACAGCCTTGATGGACGGGTCGCTCTCGTCGGTGTACTTGGCGGGGCCGAAGCCCTCAGCGCCATCCTCGGGCAGGGAGTCGACAAAGGCATCGGGGTTGAAGCGGAGCTCAAAGTCCTTGAGGGTGGCAATGGTGGAGGGGTCGATAGCAGGCTCCTCAGCCTTGTCGGTGGACTCGGCAGGCTTAGCGTCCTCCTTAGGCGCAGCCTTGTCCTCGCCCTCCTTGACAGCCTCCTTCGACTCGACCTCAGCCTCAGCAGCCTCGCCCTCGCCCTTCTCGCCCTTCTTAGCCTCGGCCTCTGCGGCCTTCTCAGCGGCGATAGTACGAGCCCAGCGAGTGAGCTCGGCCTCGTAGAAGGTCTCGATGAGCTCGGGGCGGAGCAGGGTCATGCGGTGCGGGTAGGTAGGGGCGTCGACGTCCTTCTCGGGACCGGCGAGCTTGCCAGCGTAGTCCTTCTCGAGCCACTCGATGTCGACAGGGTTGAGACGAGGCAGGTCGAGGAGGTAGCGACGACCGTCGGACCCACGGAGACCCTTGACCTCGGAGGAGGCGAAGAACTCGTGCTCCTCACCGTTGGCAGCAGCGACCTTGTGGGGGGCAAGGCGGTGCTGGAGGGCAATCTTCTCCATAACCTTGTGGGTCGCCTCGTCCCAGTGGAGAGTGGAGGTCTGCTCTGAGTCGGCACCGTAGATGATGAGGGGGTTGGCAGCGGCCTCGGCCGACTCCTCCTCCTGACCCTCAACCTTGACCCACTCCTCTTTCTTGTCGCCCTCCTCGGCGGGAGCTTCGCGACGCGAGAAGATGCCGGGCAGGACACTCTGGCACACCCAGCGGTCACCCTGCCAGTCAATGACAGTGTGGCCTAGGAGGTAAGCACCGTCGACGTCCAGGCGGTTCAGGAGACGGACGCCCGACGCGTCCTTGGCGTGCGAGACGTGCGCGGCGGCGTCCCCACCAATGTGAGCGTATGCATCGATCGAGTCGATCGCCTTGGTCACAAAGATGTTGGACGAGAGCCACATGTGCGAGCGGGCAGGCTCGTTGGGGTTGAGGGCGATGACATCGCCACGGGCGACAGCCAGGACAGCACGAAGCGAGGCCTGAGTGAACTCGGACCAGGTCTTCTGGGCCATGCGCTCGCGGAAGACACGCTCCTGCATCGTCGAGTGGGGCAGCTCCTTAATGCCCTGGATCTCCTCGTTCCAGTCACGAGCAGAGTCCAGTGCCTCGGGGACAGTGGCACCGGAGTGGAGGTAGGCGAGCTGAGTGCGAAGGATCTCCGGGGTAGTCGCGGCATTGGGTGGAGTGACGATCCAGGGGTATGCAGGCTCGGCCTGGGGGATGGCGACGATCGACAGAGGATCCCGCACAGGCACAGCCGAGGACAGCGAGGGCATAGCAAAGATGCGCTCGGAGAACAGGGGGGAGATCGAGTGGAGGAGGTCGATCAGGCTGTGTGTAGGGGCGGGGATGGAGCCGTCGGGGCGGGGCCTAGGAGCAGGATCGAAGTTGTTGACGTTCGACTTGGAGACGTACCAGCCGCGCGATGTGCACACGAGCGTGTAGACGTCGCCCTCGAGGAGGTTGACCTGGAGATAGAGCTGGTGACCCTTCTGGCGCAGAGGCGCAGGAGGAGGGTTGAAGGGCGACAGCTGAATAGCACGCAGGCAGGGCTGGACCTCGACAGGCGGCTGCTCCACAGGCAGCTGGGACAGGGGCAGCGAAGTCCAGTCCGAGTTCCAGTCGGAGAACGCATTGGGCTGTTTCTCCTTGTCCTCCTCTGCACCGTCCTTCTTCTCCTTCTTGTTGGCCTTCTTCGCCGACTCCTCAACGGCACCCTCTGACGGCCCAAACTTTCCATCGCGGACCGACTCAAAGATCGTAGACCCAGGAGAGAGGCCGTTGGAGGTAGTCAGGTGGTGGACGGTCGTGCCGACAGGCTCGATGTAGTCGAGAAGGCGAATAACAGCCTGACGAGCAGACGATTCAGTGTAGGGCTCTTGAATATCAGCATATAATCGCTTAGCCCTGAAGACTCACCGCTCACGACCTCGAGCTGGCGCTCGCCCTCGCCCTCTGGCAGGTGGGCAAAGACATCACCGACGTCAAGCCACTCGCTGAGCTTCTGGCCGGCACGCACATCGACACCGTCTTTGGACTGCGAGAGGACCTCGTCCGCAGTGCCCGGAAGGCGGAGCGAGTACGGGCCGAGCCAGTAGCCGCCGAGCCATTCGCTCACGGTGAGCTTGAGCTCCTGCACCGTCTCCGTCGGTTGCGAGATGAGCTTCAACGTGGAGAAAGACTCCTCGCCGGTGGGCTTTGGCAGTGTCCTGGAGCTGGTTGGCTTGGGGAGGTGTACGACGATAGGAGAGACTGCAGGGCATTAGTGCGTCCATCGCGCAAGTCAAAACTCACCCTGCGGCTGCTCCTGCTCCTCCTGCTCCTCAGCGGCCTCGGGCGCAGCAGCGCCGTTGGCGTCGACGGCCTCGACAGGCTGCTCAGGCTGAGCCACGGCGCCGGGCTTGGCTTGGGTGTCGGACATGTTGAATAAACACTGATCGGCGAAGCTGTACTCCGAGCTTGCAGCAAAGAGATCAGTCGAATCGACTGTCTTGGGGTAGACCGAAAAGGAACCCTACAGGACAAGCACCCGCCTCGATGAGTCGCCGAGGAGGGGTATGACGGTCTCTGTAGTTTTGGAGAGGGAGAGGTCGCGCTGACCGAAAGACAGACAAGAGACGTATGTCGAGATGACTTTTTCGAGCTGGTCAAGCAGTCGGTCGTCTGTCCACTGCAGTTGTCGCTGTTACCGAAGTGAGCGAGGTCACGTGCAGGCGAGAAAGGCAACCTTTACGGTCAAACGGTCAACCGACTTATCCCGACTAATTGCTCTTCGATGCATGCTGATATTGCAGCACGGATCATGCATCATGGCCGACGCTGTCGTTGAGAGCTGCTGCTTATAGTCTGATGCTTGCCCATCACGGCGATGTCGTTCGTCGATCGCGTCTGAGCAAGAGAGAGTCAGGCGGAATTAGAGAACACAGCAGCAACTGCAGTGCAGCAAGAAAGTGGTGCCCGCTAATAACGATACCATATAGACAACTGTACCAACGAACTAAAGATACACTACCAAAGGACTATAGTACAAACTGCCTCTGGCTCCAGCTTCTGATAATGCCGCGAGAATGCCACTCTCGCTCAAGAAAGAGCGCACTATTGCGATTACTCGCCGACACCAGCAAGACCTCCATCCGTGACGACGATCTTCTTGACCTTGACGGATGCCCTGGCAGGGATCTTCTGGTCTGAGTGTTAGCGTGGCCAAATGTGGCATATGGCATATGCCTAGCGCAGGCAACGTACCGTAGATCCAGTCGATCTCCTCGAGGGTCCTGCCCTGGGTCTCAACACCGAAGATCCACCAGAGGACAGCCTCAACGCAGTCCCAAGCCTTTGAAAAGTCAGCAAAAAGCCTGAGAGCCTAGTTAGAGATCCGACTCACAACAAAGATGTAGATGTACTTGTAGCCCATGGTCTTGAGGCCGACAGGGCCGGCAAACTGGTTGATGAGGTTCATGCAGGACATGATGACACCAGAGACAGCGAGACCCTTCGAACGCATGGTGGTGGTGAGCGACTCGACTGGCACGACACTTTGCAGGGGCGTGTAGGTGAAGGAGAACGCGCAGTGGAAGAGGAAGTAGGATGCAAGTGCTCCCTGGGAGACCGGCATGTCGACCTTGCCGCCCTTGCCGTCGGGCCCGCGGGCAACTTGCCTGGCAATAATACCGGATAGGCCAGCGTTGATGCCCAGCAAAAGAGCACACATGAGAGTGCCCCATGGAAGAATGAAACGGCGAGGCATCTTGTCGGTCAAGGCTGCACCGCTGATAGCGCTGACAGCCGAGACGGCCTGGTTGCAGATGTTGTAGCCGAGCTTGCCTGCGACGGTGGTGACACCCATGTTCTGGAAAATGACACTGCCGAGTCAGAGTGTGCCCCAGAAGAGGGTGATGGATGATGGGTGCTCACGGGTTGTAGAAGCCGAGACCGTTACCGGAGAACTGTCCGCAGATCGACATGATGATCACCTGGAGCATACGCCAGCGGCCACTGCGGGTTGTGAAGAGGGGGCGGTAGTCCCACCACCTCTTGTCGGCACCGTCGGTGGCGATGGTCTCCTTCATCTCGTTGAACTGGAAGGAGACGATACGGGCGTTGGGGTCGCCGTTGGCGTGGTACTTGGTAAGGAAGGCCAATGCCTCGTCGTAGCGACCGTGCGCCATGAGGTATCGAGGGGACTCGGGGACGATGAAGGCGAGGGCAATGACAACTCCACATGCCGCAGCCTGGAGGATGATAGGCACTCGCCACTGCCACTCGTTGTCGATGAAGCTTGTGCCGAATGTGACTGCTGCAGCGGGAACGGAGCCCAGGTACCAGCCACAGTTGTAGAGGGCAGCAGCACGACCACGCCACTGAGGGGGAGCGATCTCCATGCAATAGGCAGGGGCTGCCAGAGTCATAACCTGAGTACCGAAGCCGAGAATCACACGGCCAACAATGAACTGAGAGGTCAGCACCGAGAGTCATGCAAGGGATGGCACGATTGCAGAGAAGGGTTAAACTAACCTGAGGGCGGTGGTGGGCTGTTGCCTGGACAATCATTCCCACGATAACGAACAAGGAACCGCCAACCATCGACTTGAGACGGCCATAGCGGTCGGAGATGATGGCAGCAACAGGAGTACCGGCCATGAAGCCGATAGTGTACATGGCGGAGATGACACCGACAAGAGCTCCAGTGGACTCGACGTGGAACCTGTCCTTCCAATGAGGCATGGCCTGGATACCAGCGAAAAGAGAGCCATCATAGCCGTTTGCGAAAGCACAGCAAATAGCAGTAAGAATGGAACCTGTGGCGTTAGCCGACGCTCCAAGGCAATCCACTGGAACTTACAGTAGAGCATGATCGACGCCTTGCTGAAGCGAGGTACGTGGGTGTTGGCGATAATCTTCTTGATATCGTCCTCCTCGTCGACATCGTCGAACTTGCCAGCCTTGGCATCGCTATCGCTGTCGACATGTTCGACTTCGCCGTCAAACTGCTTGTCGTAGTGGGCGGTGTTCAGCTGTTGCTCATGCTCGTAGTGAGGGGGCTGGACAGCACCCAGCTCGCTCTTGTTAGTGGACATGGTTGGAGTTTGGAAAGCGGGCGTGTGGCCCGTCCTGGTCAGTCGTGCTCCTCATGTCTTTTCATCGCGCTTCGAGGTGCGCGAGCCCTCTGCCTCTGTTTTCTCGCCGTCGGAAGCCATCTCTCCCACTCTCAGACTGTTAGTAAGTCAGTGTGGGGTAAGATGAGGAGACAGCGGTGGTGGTCTACTGCCATCTACGGCGATTACACCGATATGCGATGCGAGGGAACCGAAGAAACCAGCGTATCAGAGCGTGTCAGAGAGGCGAACAAACCTTCTGTGGTGACCGACAAGGAATGGAGGAGCACGAGTTTTGCTTTATCGATAGGCGACACTGGTGCGCGATGCGTAGATCAGTGTAACGATAGCGATGTACACTAGTGGAAGGCTGCAGGAGGAGGAGGGAGCAGCAGCCATGCGGGCTCAAAGTATACTGTCGCCTTGATGCCCGTGTTCCTAGCACATTACGACGCGGAAAACCTGCCGACAATGGCACTAACAGCGGCAGCTCCTCATCTTTGGGCATGTGGGCCCCTTTGCTAGCGCACACCCGCATCGATCCCCGCCGCCTCATGACTCCACGGGACTCCAGTACGATGGCATGACGGGACTCGGCATCTACTTCTCCTGGGGGTCAAGGGGGTCCCAGGGGGTGTCAGACGGCCGTAGAGCTGCAAAATGCTTTCCTGGGACGGTCGAAAGCGGCAGTCGGCGCATCAGATGATCGTAACCAGCGTCGACATGTGCTGAATCCAGCCGAAGCGAAGCCCGAAGCAGCCGCAGAACGTCCATCGGCCTGCTCGTTTTTCGGGTGCCAGACCGTTCGGCGATTGTGGCATTGGGAATGCTAGCGTTACAGATGCTACTCCCAGCCTCCGCATCTTCCAACACCAGCTTTGCTCTCTCGGATATGCTTGCAGATCTCTGCATGCTTTTTCTGTATCGCTCTCGTGCCCCCACATCGTCTGCTGGGGCCCTCAGAGTGCTCCACGCACTAGTTATTGCTGGGGTGAGAACAGAGGCACCTCACTACCTGTTAGTGGCTGTTTACTCTAATATTAGACCAGCTGAAGAGGTGACATTGTGGTATGCGAGAAAGAAACGAGCCGAGGGAGATAACGATCACGAGGTCTTGGTCGGTCCGCGCGGCCCGGCGGCCCGTGAAGAAGCCACAAGCGGAAAAACGGATCAACCGGGAACTCCGCTCGTGGAAGACACGTGCTGGCTGTGCACGTGGGTAGATCACGTGCCTATCCAGATGTTGGATATCCGGCAGTTGGCCACGAGCCTGCCATGTGGCCGTGGTTCGAGACCAAAGGGGGCTACCAAGATAAGATGAGGTGCGGCGGCTTTGCCACTCCGCGGAGTCATCGGCGTTATAGCAGTTTGGCCCATGTCTCCTCGCAAACTTGATTGAATTGATCCCGCACCTCGAACCGCTCCCTGCAGCCCACTGTAGCGCCGTCTAGTCGTTGTCGTCGACCTCTTCGTCCTTCAACCAAAAAAGGTGCGTACTGCTGCTCGAGCTGGGAGAGATATGGGGCTGATACAGTGCGTTGCGTTTGGATCTGCTCGACTGTGCGATATTTGTGGTGTTCGAATCGTCCCTCATCCCCCGCTCGACCACGAACTCGTCTCGAAACCTACATCTCTGTCGTCCGACTACTTCGACCTCGCATTAACTCTACAGTAGCAAGATGGGTGTCAAGCACAACAACCAGCTGCAGAAGAACCACTTCCGCAAGGACTGGCAGAGGCGCGTGAAGACCTGGGTGCGTGGATATGCGTGTGCGGAGGAGTGGAAGTGGGGAGGAGTTGTGTGGATCAGGAGCAGTTGGGAATTAGGGAGGAGTAGGACGGGCGGAGGAGGATAGCATGGAGAGGCTGTCGTCGTTCTCAGTTTCCCGCTAACGCTCAGTTCGACCAGCCCGGCAAGAAGAAGTCCCGCCGTGTCGCGCGCTCCAAGAAGGCTCTCGCTTCCGGTGCCGCTCCCCTCCAGCGCCTGCGCCCTGTTGTCCGCTGCCCCACTCAGCGCTACAACATCCGCGTGCGTGAGGGCCGTGGCTTCACCATCTCCGAGCTCAAGCTCGCCGGCATCCGCAAGAAGGAGGCCAAGGGTCTCGGCATCGTTGTTGACCACCGCCGCCGCTCCAAGTCCGAGGAGGGCCAGAAGATCAACGTCGAGCGCCTGACCGCCTACCGCCAGCGTCTTGTTGTCTTCCCCCGCGTCCACGGCAAGCCCAAGGCCGGCGACGCCCAGGGCGAGGACCTCAACGCCCACATCACCCGCGACATCCCCGCCCTCCCCACCGTCTACGAGGCCGAGAAGCCCCGTGCCATCACCGCCGAGGAGAAGGAGGTCAACGCCTTCAGGACTCTCCGCGACGCTCGCTCAGAGGCCCGCCACGCGGGTATCCGCGCCAAGCGTGCTGCCGACAAGAAGGCGGCCGCCGAGGAGGCCAAGTGAGTAGCTAGAGAAGCTGGCGCCGCAAGGCGCCAGCTTCGTATGGCGCTAGCTCTGCATCTTGAAAGGGGCTTCGCTGACATTGCAGGAAGTAAACGACGCGTTTGTGACTTGGTTTCTGCATGGACGAGGGGGCTGTGTATTCTTATACCGGGATGCACATATGACCGGACACCGAAGGGGGCCAGGAAGGTCGAGTGGTTGCGAGACCGATGGCACCGGAGTGTTGAATGGGGACTACTGATGCCAACACGGAATGAGCGCGTGTTGAAGAGGGGAGTGGGACGTGTCGAAGAAGGGATAGTGATATCAACGATGGGAGCGGAAAGGAGTGAGAAACGGGGACATCAGGAGTATCACACGATCGAGTATAAGCTGTACTCGGAAGGTCTGTGGTTACTGGAGCGTGTGGACAGCAGTGTCTGATGATTGGAGGTAAGCGACGAAGTCACTCGCTCATGGTACCACCTGGGACTGTGATCTTGCACCAAGTCGGTTATCAGTGTTACGTCGACAGTCAGTGCACCAAGTCGGATTTCAGTGCACCCCTTTGATTTGATTCACCAAGGATCGGGGGGTGACATAATGACCTTCCTCTTGACATTCAATAATTGACATCTCGCGGGACAGACAATGGCTGCGACCACAGAAATGCTGTGGCTCCGCGCACAGTGTCTCTTGCACACGCTGCGGACAGCGACAATCAGCACCAGATCGATCAGCACGTCGTCATGCTTTCCTAGGTCTTATCATTCCTAACGCTGTCCTTCCCCGCTCACACGTGCAGAAGTCCTCGCCCTACACCCTATTTTACCTGTCCTCGCCATATCTGTCCAACATCTCTCGTCACGGCCGAAGACTATCGTCTGCAACCGATGAGCGTGCGTAGCGTGGGTTTGAGTTCATGCACGTCGCGGTGTCCAGACCTCATACCAAACAAGGTGTTAGTCGTCATGCGGCAGAGAGACACTGCTGTCATGAACTCGCAACGCCATTGAGATTGGACTCACACTACCCACATGGAAACACTCTGCAGTCGCGCAGTCGCGCAGTCGACAACGCGTCCATATGGCCGAAAATCATACCCTCCGCTATCGCTTGCAGAGATATGTTGTTACATCACGTAGCGGCCATCTGAACATCAATCAGCACACCGCTCATAGCAATCGAGTGGTTTGGCTGTACTGCTCAAGTTGGGTTGAGTGCTGAGTGCAGACCTCATTGTCATGTCATCAGGGAGGCATACATAGTCTAGTGGTTACGCTAAGACGCTACTCTGTCAAGCGACCTGACTCCACACACGCTCTCTCTGCCTCGAAACATGTACAGAGAGCTGTAACCAACGTCGCCCACTACCTCATGAGTGGCCATGGCTTGCTCGTGGCGGGATACGACTTTGTCACACGACAGAAACATGACAGGCGTGTGGATGATAAGAATGTCTCCTCAACGATGTGGTCAGGTTCATACTCAAACTCTCATGACTCTTCCTTCGCTACTCATAGCCCAAAAGCACCACCGTCCGTACTGAGGTCGGCGAACTGAATATGGGCCATGGAAAAGGCTGAGTAGTAAGTTTCTTCAAATGTATATTGATATGAAATGTGTACTGCTCTCTGGTATGATTATGACCTGCTCTGGAGGAATGCTCTTGTAGTAGCAATGAACCCTGTTACTAATGAGAGACCACCGTGTTCGATACCGTTGAAGTAGAACACCCCACCTACCATAAAGCAGAGCACTGCGACAGCTGAAATATGCCATCGTGCTGACGATCACCTGAACCAAATCAACGTTACTGCAAGAACGTGGCGGTGTCACTGAGATAGAGATGACAATGGCGAGTGACAACTAGACTTCTGAAATGAAAATGAGAGCAAAATGCAGAGATATCGACTGTCCATCTCCTTCCTCTCCTTTCGAAACACCTGGGTGACACCCAGCACTCACCTGCACAACACACTGCAGGGCACGCTCGGCAGCAAGCTATACAGTCAAAGGGCGGCAAGTGATTGCTCGTGGCCGACAGAAAGACGATTACGGATCATCAGTGCGGGAGAGGGGCCGACTTGCATTCCTCGCATATAAATCACTTCCAAGTTCCCCGCAATACATGCGCACACCATCCATCACGCATTTCATCTCAACACACGCTCGTTAACGGATCAGTAGTCGCCCAATAGTTCTAATACCTGCTGTTGACCCTCAGCGGCCTAGTGCAGCTCATGCCACGCTCAGACAGAGGGCTGTCGAAGTGGGCAGCACACCTCCACCACCATAGAAAAGGCGGCGGTCTCCACTCACGCAGCATCTCCTCTGCGGTGAACCATGATTGAGATCTGCGCCAAGCAAGAAGGCCGTCAAGCGGATGAGCAGCTGTCCAGACACATGTGCTGCTCAAACCGGAATGCGCGGAATGGCCGCGGTCACGCCTTGATCAGCACACAACCGCGAACAAGACATTCAACGCCACAGAGCCGCTCTTTCCCGCGAAACACCGTTACCCGATATACGATATACTCGGTCGCGCTCCGTGATCTGGGCTGGAGTAGGTTGTATCCTCTGTTTTGGCTTCAGAGTAGTAGTGCTACATCTCTCCCCTTTGACACCTACGGTCGTATGCTCCCCGCTGCTAATCTCGACATGCCTCGGCTGCTAGACAGTTGAGACAGCCGAGGGTGCAAGAATAAGATCATCAGTATCGACCTTTCCACTCGTGAGCCAAGACCAGAGCAACACCTAAAGGTAAACAAGGTTGATTCAAGGCGCAGGATCTGTGCTGCCATTGGTGCTCCACACAAGGCTCACTCATCCTGTATCTGAATCCAGCTTCTGCACTATTGTGTTGCTTTCTGAGAGCGGAGTTGCCTTCTCAGGACCGCAACTAGCACAACTTCAGCGGATCGCCGCATGGGACCATGTTTTACAGAATCCGGCTGGAGCTCCGCTAGCGTCCCCTGTTACCCCGCGATCCGGCCCTGACGTCCATGATCCGGTAACGAGTTGGGCTGGGTATATGGTATTCAGTTGCCAACTCGACCACTCCCATGGGCCTGGGTCCGATTTCCATCCGCCCCGGCGATACCAGGGGAGACTGGGATGCTTGCACGAGGGATGGGACATCCGCGGGGCCGAGCAGGCGGACATGACGAGAGAGGACAGCGCAGTCACTGAGGGGAGGGGTAGTAGGGAGCCTGAGGATGGGGGAGTAAGGAGCTGTAACTAAGACCCCACCTGCAGCTCGATGAAGGGACTGCAAACTACAGATACAGGTACATCGCCCATCGTCATGGCTGGAACAGGGCTGTTGGGGGACGAGTGGGGGGGGGGGAAACCCTGCGGTCAAGCGGGGCTCAGAGAAAGTGGCACCGCGACGCGGGTACGAAAACAGCAGCCAAGCCATCAGCTGAGGCGAGGATGAGCGAGGATGAGCAAGCAGCAGGATAAACGACAGAGTAACCGAGATAAGGTGGGCAAGGGTACTACGTCTGCGGGCAACCGGTGCTCGGTGTTGAGATGCTGCAGGTGCTGGAGGTGCTAGAGAACACTCATAAGCTCGACTAGCTAGAGCATGCATAACCCCCGTTAGCTCGTCCCTGCTACAACTGTTACCATGTCCGACGAAAAGCACGAAGACATTCGCATAGAGCGCGAGCTCGACCAGAAGCACGATGTCCGCTCCCTCGATGGCTACACCACCGCCGAGATTGAGGAGCAGAACCTCAATCACAAGAGGATTGTGCGCAAGGCGTGAGTCGCGGTTGCGGCGGTGGTGGTGGTGATGATGATGGTGATGATGATTCAGTGCGCTGACCCCAGGGACATCCGTATTATCCCCTGGGTCTCCCTCCTCTACCTCCTCTCCTTCCTCGACCGCACGAACATCGGCAACGCGAACCTCTTCGGCCTCTCCAAGGACCTCAAGCTCACGTCGACGCAGTACGCTGCGTGCCTCGCATGCTTTTTCGTCTTCTACGTGCTCTTCGAGGTGCCGTCCAACATGGTGATGAAGGCGTGGCGGCCCTCGCGGTGGATCCCGATCATCATGATCGCGTGGGGCGCCGTGATGATCGGCATGGGCTTCGTGCGCAACTTCCAGGGCCTGTTGGCTGCGCGTATCATCCTCGGCGTGACGGAGGCGGGCTTGTTCCCCGGCGTGGCGTTCTTCCTCTCGCAGTGGTACCGCCGGTTCGAGATTAGTCTGAGGGTGGCGCTGTTCTTCTCGGCGGCGACGATCGCAGGCGCGTTTGGTGGTCTGCTCGCGCGGCTGATCAACCTCATGCACGGGGCGGCGGGGCTGGAAGGATGGGTGAGTGATTTCATGGCAGAGGCAGGTCAGGAGGAGGCGCAGAGGTGTGTCGATAGGGGTATGAGTGCATCGGTGGAGGCGGTGGCAGTCAGATGACAGTCTAGTGGCAGTCGTTATGGCGATTGTGGGACAGTCACAGAGGCACTACTAGTTGCTGTCCAGTAAACAGCCCTTAACTGCGAACACCGAGACAGTGCGCCACACTGCCTGCGCCGCAATGAAGTTCTTTTACACTCGAATCAGAAGTACTTGAGGGCATGGCAGGTGCAGTGACAGTGGGTGGCAGTGGCGATGGCAGTGGCAATGGCGATGGCAGTGGCAATGGCGATGGCAGTGGCAATAGCAGTGGCAGTGGCAACGGCAGTGGCAACGGCAGTGCTAGTTTTAGCCTGTGTCGGGCCCGTATCTTTTGCGGCTCTCTGCTACAACAGAATCACTGCCATTATCAAGGCAGATCGAATGCAGTCGATATGCTGGCTACGTTAGCAGTCACGGAGCCACATGAGCTGTCGCCGGGCCGCAGCTGTCGCTGTCGCAGTCCCATCAGACACAGCACAATGACCCCCACCCATTTCCTCGCGACTGCTGAAGTCTCGAGTGCCAGTCACAGTCAAAGACCCGCGTCTCACAGCCGCCTCTTCGGCGTTGTTCTCGTATCCTTCAAGCCCCCGCTGACAGCAGCGCTGGATCTTCATACTGGAAGGCATCGCGACCGTCGTCATCGCCTTTGCCTCCTTCTGGATGATGCACGACTACCCCGACACGGCGCGCTTCCTCACCCCGGCGGAGCGCAAGGTGCTCCAGGAACGCCTCAAGCTCGACACGGACGGCTGCTCGCCCGAGTACAAAACCCGCTTCATCCGCGACGCATTCCTCGACTGGAAGAGCTACTTCTTCGGTCTGGCGTTCTTCTCCGCCGTCGTCCCGCTGTACTGCTTCTCGCTGTTCTCGCCGACGATCATCAACCAGATGGGGTATACGGCCGCGACGTCGCAGCTCATGTCGGTCCCGCCGTATGTCGCTGCGTCGCTGGTTACGATCTTCATGGGGTGGTTGAGTGACCGGTGCAAGATTCGTGCGCCGTTTATTGTTGGCCTGGGGATCTTGGGTGCTGTGGGGTATGGTGAGTAGGCGCTCGTGATGGTGGCTTTGTTGTCGAGCTACTCTGCGCCACTCTCAGAAGCAAGAAGCACTCTAGCGGCCGTCGCTGTGACGCAGACTGGGTGGCGGATGAGCAGGGACGATCAATTACAGCTGTCCACTCAATGGAGTTCAGTGGCAGGGTGGCAGATTGGCCCCAGTGCTATCTTCCACCTCTCCACTGGCTGCTGGTTTGCTTGCTCCTCCCAAGCAATAATAGTGATGTTCTCCATCCCAATTTCCTCGTTCTAGCCTTGGCATGTGTTCCCTCTTACTCAGACTGCATCACTTCTCTTCCTAGCATGTTCCTTCTTCCTCCTTTGCACTACTCCCTTGCAGCACTCACTCTCTCGCCTGCCCGCTATCGCTCGCACGCTCGCACGCTCGTTCGCTCGTTCGCTCGTGCTGACCCCCAGCCCTGCTCCTCGCAAACATCTCCCCCGGAGTCAGCTACTTTGCCCTCTTCCTCGGCGCCTGCGGCATCTACCCCGCCTTCCCCATCATCGTCGCCTGGGGCTCGAACAACTTTGGCGGATCACTCAAGAAGGCCGTCGCATCAGGCATCCTCATCTGCGGGGGTAACTCGGGCGGCGTGGCGTCGAGCTTCCTCTTCCCGAAGGAGGACGCGCCCAAGTTTATCATGGGCCACGCGGTGTGTCTCGCGTTTGCGTTGCTCTTGAGCAGCACAGGTGTCGTGTGGTACCTGTATGCTGGGTGGGCGAACAAGAGGAAGGAGGCGAGGAACGCGGCGAGGGGACGGCCGTGGACCGAGGAGGAGAGGTACGAGCTGCGCGATGAGGGTGATCATGTGGACTGGTTCTTCTACACCAGGTAAGGCGAGGAGGGGCAGGTTAAATGCGGCAGGTAGATTTATAAATGGGTAGGGAGAGCAGGTGGGCTCCGTTGTAAGCATGCATCAGGGTATTGGCAGACAAGCGTCGAGTGGGGGCGTACAGTGATACTATGCTGTCGAGGACTAGTTGAAGACTCAAGAACCGTGTGTCTGGGAATGACAACTGCTACGTGGAGTACCAGGTCTAGCCTGCACGCTGCCTACTGCCTACTCGTAGGCCAAGTTGTACCTACGTACCTACATCCTACAGCGATCAGTGAGGTGTGGGAACACGCTTGGGTTTCTTTGATAGAGACATGCGTTCGGCAGGCGAGATACACCCAATCCCTATTCTGCTCAGCGCCTCAGCATCGACGAGACCTCCACAGCAATCACAGGTGGCGCGGTAGGGCAATCCATGCATATGCATGCATGTCCACTACCCTCAATAGACACATACAGCTGAAGAGTGGCACCCCCCTGTTGCCGATCCAAGATCCGCACATTGCAGAGCATTATTCGATTGACGGCCCTCATTGCTTGGCATGCTTTCTGTAGAATAGCAACAAAACAGCCAGCAGTATATATGCATGGCTTAGGCAATGGAGAAGGTGGTTCTCTATCAAGCGATACGCATTTCAGATTGTCTGATTGTCATGCCCTACGCTCATCTGCCGTTCAACCCCTTGACCCTCTGACGACTTCTGCTCGATCATGTTTGATATCCGCCCCCAGTCTGACAATTCCCTCCTCCATGCGGCAAAAACATCGCCTTGTCGATAATCGAACTCTTGACTATGTCCTCCACGCCTCCACACTACTTGACTCGATACACACACACAAACACACACAAACACAACTGTCAAGCCCTAGCCATCGTGGGAGACCTCGCTCGCGTCCCACTGTGGAGGTGGAGAATGCAAGCGGATGGGGGCAAGATTGCAGATTTAGGCGCCCCGTTTTCCCCCACTGCGCGACGCGATCTGATCACAGCGCAGAGCGCACAGCTCACAGCGTGCATTCGAGTTTCTGGGGAAGAGGGAAGGCGAGGTGGTTGGGGAGGGGGAGGGGCATGCAGAGGGAATGCAGAGGGAATGCAGATAGTGTAGCATGCATGCATGGTACGAGACGCGAGTAGTGTCATAGCCACAAGCCACAGCACTCGATTTGACACGACGCGATAGGACGGGGGACGTCCGGTCACGGTCGAGTCGAGATAACCGCCCCGTCGAATCTCGCTGATCGCCTACTTGGTGATCTGGCCTGGCTGCTGTCAAGCATCGACGATCGCATCGTGCTATCGTGCTATCGCGCTTGCTACATATACTGCGCAGCACACCGTGTGTTCACCAGACACCCACTGTTGTCTTGCTTGTCTATACCCATTGTATCCTGCCAAAAGTCATCTTTCTGTCTCAAAACACCTCGCCAACTCGCCAATCGCCAATACAATCCACAGGCACACACACACACACACACACACATTGTATTCATCTCCACACACCACCCCTCACTGGCCCCGGACCCGTTCGGACCGATAGGACTATTATTTCACCTCCACCACGAGTTACTCGAGTACTACTCTCTGCTTGTCTCTCGACTCTCGACTCTCGACTCTCCTCACCACTCCTCTAGCACTTAGACACCATGGCTCCTGCTGAGAAGGGCTTCTCGTGGTCCAACATTGCCGTTGGCGCGACTATGAATATGGTGAGTGCGATGTGTACTGCGAGAGCACAGAGCACAGCTTCTGCTCAGCTGGCACTTGGTGCCAGCTTCGCGCCAGCCTGTGCTAACCCCAGTTCGAGGTCACCACCCTCGGCCAGCCCCTCGAGGTCATCAAGACCCAGATGGCCGCAAACCGCTCGCAGAGCATGATGACGGCTCTGCGCACAGTGTGGTCGCGCGGTGGTATCCTGGGCTTCTACCAGGGTCTGATCCCGTGGGCGTGGATTGAGGCGACGACCAAGGGCGCAGTGCTAATGTTCACTTCGACGGGGATCGAGCAGTGGTCTGCGAATGCGGGCCTGTCCCCTGCGGTCGGAGGCATGATTGGTGGTGTTGGTGGTGGTGTTGCGCAGGCCTATGCTACTATGGGTGAGTACTGGCTTCTCTTACACAGCTGCTGTCATCTGTTCGCTCACACCAAGGCCTCACAACATGCATGAAGACTGTCGAGATCACCCGCCACAAGCAGGCCGGCGCAGGCGTCAAGCCCCAGTCCACCTTCCAGGTCTTCATGGACATCTACCGCCGCGAGGGCATCCGCGGCATCAACAAGGGTGTCAACGCCGTCGCGGTGCGCCAGGCGACCAACTGGGGGTCGCGTTTCGGCTTTGCTCGGCTCGCAGAGACGTCCCTCCGCAAGTTCAAGGGTATTGGCGAGAACGACAAGCTCACGGCCATGGACAAGATCATCTCGTCGACCATTGGCGGTGCCCTCGCAACGTGGAACCAGCCGATTGAGGTCGTGCGTGTCGAGATGCAGTCGGCGGCAAAGTCGACAGACCCGAACCGTCCGGCCAAGCCGACAATCATGAACACTCTTGCGTACATCTACAAGCAGAATGGGATCAAGGGGTTGTACAGGGGTGTGACGCCGCGTATTGGTCTGGGTATCTGGCAGACGATCTGCATGGTGTCCTTTGCGGATTATGTCAAGGCTTTGTGAGTGTCACGGAGCGAGCACGGCGCGCAGCGACGTGTGAGCGACGTGGGGGGAGGGAGCACAGCGTAGCGATGTGCGGGTTGCGGCGATGAAGCGGAGAGAGCGAGCAAGAAGCATGGCAACGAACGAGCGAGGCATGGGAGAGCAGGGAAGACGAGGGGGAGGTTGGTAGGGAGAGCTGTGGGATGGGGGCTGGCGTGTGAGGGAGGACAGGAGAACAATTGTGGTGTGACACGCTGGGACAGGTCGTGTAGTTAGATTATCCGCTGACACACAGCATCGCAGGCAAGAAGATCTAAGACACGGAAGTGTCGCACCGAGTGCACGAGTGCATCGAGAAGCAAAAGCGCCGAGCAGGACCGACGATAGAGGACATACCGCGCGACGACGCGATAGACCAGGACGTGGAGTACAGCTTCGAACTCATAGACGGGTATGCATTGAGCATAGAGCAGGTCGTGTGTCGTTGTACAGAGCGGGCTTATCGAGCACAGAGCAGGCCTGTGTCATTGAGTACAGAGTAGGTCGTGTGTCATTGGGTACAGAGCAGGTCCTGGGTCATGCCAGGACTCGATATGAGTCACGATGCACTATGCCGCTGATCTCCGCTGTGTGCAGGTACATGTCTCGTTCGCACTTGCGGTGTTTCAGGTTGTGTACAGTGGTCGCGTCGCAAAGCCGAGACACCTACCGGGGTCGCTCAGTTTGGCTTCCTCATGTACTTCTAGGCATCAGACTAACCCAACTGCCCAGCTGCTCATGCGCTCCTGGCATTGAGAATCACTTGTCATTTACCCCGCCTTCACATGCTTGTTCCTGTGCGCATCATGTCATGCCTGCAGCTGTGCGTTGGGCAACTTGCTCGCGAGGCCTACACAGCGTGTTGTCGCATTGAGCAGGTCATTCGAGAGTGATATGTGGCAGGCTTTGAGGGGCGCATCTCACGGGCTAGTCTCGAGTGGCAGGTCCTGAGTGGCTGGGTATGAAGGTCTGGTCACGAGCGCCAGGTCGTGAGGTACAGGCCATGAGGAGTTCCTCGAGTAGGATCAGGTTGAAGGGCATCTCATGAGGCAGCTCGTGACGGCCACTGCTAACAGCCATCCTGGAAGGTCGAGCACGTTAGCTGGGTCGCCGAAGCCCTGATCGAAATTCAGGTGCCAACAGTTGAGCAACTGTGCTTCAATGCGTCGATCGTTGGCGTCGAACTCCCTGCTTGAGAGTTGAGTTGACTTCGGTGTCTGGGCAGCGGGTTCATTGGAGGTGCTGAGACCGATGATCAAGCATTATGCCTGCTTGAGACGAAGAGCCATTGCGAGACTTGGAAACTCAAGGATTCGACGTTGTACCCGATACCTCAACTTCTCCGCCACCTCCTCCGTCCTCTCCTCTCTGTCCCCCCCCCCTCCGTCTCTTCCTTCGCTGTCTCGTTTGTCCTCTCCTCCGTCCTCTCCTCTCTGTCCCCCCCTTCCGTCTCTTCCTTCGCTGTCTCGTTTGTCCTCTCCTCCGTCATCTTACTCGTTTTTGTCCTAATCGTAGCTCGATTGCCGTGTAGACTTGTGGTGTCATATGCGTCCCTTCGCCGTGTCGCAAGTTCTGTCAGGCTCAAGTCGAACGAGAGAGAGTGCTCTTAGATCACTGGGTGCGCTGCTGCTGTGGCAGTAAATGTTGTAGGTAACCATCGAACTGCGATAACGGAACGGAACGGAGTCCTAATTCAGATGTGTGTCTGCTCCTTTCAGGCAATCGCTGCACAACATCATCGGTTGCAAGGTCGTATCATCGTGTCAGTACGTACCATCTGCAAACCACAGTCCCTGTTCAGCAGGCAGGCAAACTGAGAGCTATACCCCGTATATGGCCCCAAGTGACCCGCCTGGATATCTCAGACCAGCGCACTCGGGTATACCACAAGCTGACCTGCACATGCTGCCTTACGCTTCGAGTGACCGGTTCTACGTCTTCTGCGTTCATGCAAATACAGTTGGCGAGCTTACCGACTTTTGTCCATCGCGGACGAGACCGACAGCACGCGAAGGCTCTGAGTTGGGACCGGCTGCATGTTGACAGCCTTTGCGGCGACATTGAGTGCCTATGAGGTTAGTCCGAGCTACTCGCCATGATGGCGACCATGTACCGATTCCTTTGCTCGAAAATCAAATTACATAGCAACACTGATGTTGCGTTCAGCAATTTCGTGCATACGACGCTTCGACCAACGCCCTAACGTTGGGAGCTTGAGGATACGAGTACTAAATAGTCACCTAGCTGTATATGCTCCCGCCGGATAAGATAAGCACTAGTTACCGGGTGTCGGTGAATTCGGAGCTCTACTGTGATCTGCGCGGCATGTATACATACCTGTCATGGCTGTCATCGACACCAGCGAACGCGATAAGAAATGGCCTTTCTGATGCACAGGTTAGCCTGGTCTGGGTCGTGTGCTGCACTGCATGTACCGTTGCCTGCTGCCCTCGTTTGAGCAGGCTGAATTGCGGAGGGGCTGGTTTACCCGCCCTGCGAGGTGCACGCGCGGCTGACCGTCCGTCTGTCGTGGTCACTAGGTCACTCTGTTGCCCACACGCGGCGGGCGGAGCGCCTCAACACCAAAGCCTAGCTCTGTTCAGCACCCAGGTTGAAGACGGGTGGGCGGACCTCTGCCCTTCTGTCGGAACGGAGCGAATGATCACTCGCGATGGGCGCGGCAGATGTCAGAGACGCTATCACGTGCCACGCATAGCCGACAGCGACGATCCCGACGGCGACGCAGACGCTGGCTTTACGCAACACATCGCTTGCTTACCATCGAGGGCTAGTCTGGGGTAGACAATTGTGGGCTAGCCTGGGGCTCCCCTTGCCTCGACAGTCGACGACAACAGCTGACCTAGTCGGCGACCGCCAAGTGGTCATCTGACACACGATATCTCGGCACTCACGCTGTGTCCCGATGCCTGTCACTGTTTCATCGCATGGGCTGCCACGCTCACACGGTCACAGGTATATAAGAGCCTCGTGAAGAAGCTTTGCGTCTCATCTGCACACCCCAATCTGCTCCTCGTCTACGCCTCACCATGCCCGACGGCGCAGCACTGGCCAAGAAGGCGATCGCGGTCCGCGATGCCACAATCCCGAAGGAGTATAAGCTTCCCGAGTCACTGTATCCCCTGCCCAAGAACAGGCGGGGGTTGCTCGAGGCCTCGGGCATTATGAGCAAGAAGGAGCTGGAGATAATCAGCCTCACGATGATCCCTCTCGCGAAAGCTATCGCCGAGAAGAAGTACACGGCTGTGGAGGTCGCTACGGCGTACTGCAAGGCTGCGGCCATTGCCCAGCAGGTAAGTCTTGGTTCAAGGTGACAGGCGAGGACACCAAACGCAGCGTTCAAAGCTATATGATTCGGTCTTGAGGAGCGAATGCCAATGCGACCTGGCTACAGAGCAGGTTAGGGCACTCCCACACCTGTTGCTGACACTGTGGTGTGCTCTCATCGCCTCATACTCAGCGAGTCAGTGCTGACAACAGGCGGTCAACTGCGTCCTCGAGCTGATGCAGGACGAAGCCCTCCAGGTGGCCAAGGAGCTCGACGACTACCTCGCGAAGAACGGCAAGACCGTCGGCCCGCTCCACGGCGTTCCCATCAGCATCAAAGACCACATCAGGCAGAAAGGCCACGCTGCCCCCTGCGGGTTCCTGTACGCGGTCGACCAGGTCGCGCAGGAGGACTCGCACTTCTGGGCCATCCTGAAGGCCGCCGGAGCCGTCCCCTACGTCCGCACGATCAACTGCCAGGCGGTGATGCACCTCGAGTGCCGGAGCGCTTGGGGCGAGACGCTGAACCCGTGGAACGTGGACCTCGTCCCTGGGGGCAGCTCGGGCGGCGAGGGTGCGATCCTCGGCATGCGCGCGTCGCCGATGGGCATCGGGTCTGACATTGGTGGCTCGGTGCGCTCGCCTGCTGCGGCGTGTGGCATCTTCTCGTTCAAGCCGAGCATTGGGCGCATGCCGAACACGGGCTCGGAGACGCTGACTGGTGTGATGGGGTACGAGGGGATCATCAGTACGCTCGGCCCCATGGGCCGCTCAGTGGAGGACTTGGAGGTCATCATGCGTGTTGTGGCGGACGCACAGCCGTGGAAGGTGGACCCGAGCCTGCACGTCAAGCCGTGGCGCGAGGTGCAAAGTGGAGGGAAGAAGCCCCGCGTCGGTGTGCTGAGGGACGACGGGGTTGTGCGTCCGGTGGAGAGCATCACGCGGGCACTCGACTATGCCGTGGACAAGCTCAAGGCGGCTGGGTTCGAGGTCGTCGAGTACGAGCCGTACCAGAGCGAGCGGTCGTGGAATATCATTGTGAGTGCGAGAGCGAGCACGAGCGCGAAGCGGTCGTGCGAGCGAGCGGAATGAGATGGGCGGGGTGGCGGGGTGGCGGGATGGCGGGGTGGCGGGGCTAGCGGGGCTACCAGCATCTGTGTTGTGTGGTAGCGACCTGTCCTGGTTGTGGAGCGAGCAGGTCGTGTGCCACTAGCTGCCGCTGAACCATTAGATGGGTGAGAGAACCACACTGACTCCAGACAAAGCTCTACTTCCCGGATGGAGGGAAGCACGTCTACGAATCACTCAAGAAAGCAGACGAACCCGCGGACCCGATGACAGACTGGATTGCGCAGCAGGGCCAGGATCTCAGCCGGGACGAGCTCATCAACCTCGTCGCCGCGCGCGATGTCTACCGCATGGAAGTGGCGCGCCACTGGCAGCAGAGCCGCGTCGACGTCGTCCTGTCCCCCGTTGGGCCCACGCCAGCACCACGGCCATGCACGGGCAAGTACTGGAACTACACGTCTTACTGGAACTTGGTCAACTACCCCGCTGGCGTGTTCCCCACGGGCCTCCTCGTGGACCAGAGCGATATCAAGCCTGAGACGCAGCAGCCGCGCAACGAGAAGGAGAGGGAGATCCACTCGTCCTACGACCCGAAGATTGCTCAGGGGGCGCCGCTGTGTCTCCAGGTAATTGGGTACATCGGCCACGAGGAGGACACGATTGACGCGATGAAGAAGATTGTCAATGCTGTCACCAAGTGAGAGCATTGATGGTTGATAGGCTTTGAGGTCATGCGATGCAAAGATACCGGAGTCACCGCAACTGCAGCCCCTGTCCATCATTAGAGCCATGTCAGATGTGCATCTGTAGCTATGGAGACCACATGAAGCAGGCTCGTTCTTTCTGGACCACATGCTCCGCCATGGCTCTCAGCTCCAAGGTTGATGTTGTTGCGATCGCGACGCGCGACACTTGACTCAGAGGTTGTTATGGCAGTCCAGGTGTCTCGAAGGATCAAACAAACAGATGAGGCTCTTCGGACTGGGGGCGCGGTTCAAGCCTGCTGATCCGCCTCCACCGCAGTCGCCCGAACACAACTCCAAGACATGTCTCACTACAACTCAGTGTCAGTCATCCACTCGCAATGTCATCACAGGGGCATCGAGGTGCTGGTCTGTATATATCAGCATTCTCAGATCTTGATATATACATACCAGCATTGACCAGGCAGGATCGTGCTCATCGACGAGGCAGTAATCATTGGTACGATCAAGGTACCGCAAACTCGCAACCTCGTTGCTCGCCAGCCGGACTGCCACCAGCTCGAAGAGCAGCTAGGTGCAAGGCAAGTCGCCCAAAGAGAGACCAGAATTTCAAGCTGAAAGCGGGGCCACTCCGATCTGAAGATTCTCGATGAGTGCAGCGGCGGGCTACCGCTGCTCCCTCCCAACTGAGCTGCTCGCGACCGACACCCGCAACGCCCTGTCCCGCCATGTGCTGCCTCCCACTCACCCAAGTTTGTATCAGGACATGGTCAGAAGCAAGCTGAAAGTGGAAGAGGGAGCGCAGAGTGCATCAGCGACCAAACGCAGGTTATTCGAGAAGTACTGCATGAATGAAAGTACGACACGGAGCACAAACCCTATCCTGAGTGATATCGAGGCGCCCACCGAGACAGCGCACAAGCTGTTTGAGCTCTATGGTGACTTCCGGTGAGTTGACCACGACGTAACGATCGGCTTCATTTCTCATATCTCGCAGCTTCGTATTCGACGAGACACCGCCTGGCGAGATCGTAACCCGAAAACTCCGTCCTGTGCAGCTTCCGCCATCATCATCGGACTACTTTCTGAACCAGTGGAACACTAACCTACGAGTCTTTGAGAGGCATTCTTGGAAGCTTGTGGATGGGGAGGCGCCTGCTGTACTAGTACCCAGCTATGCTCAGCGGAGCAGAGGGAACCTAGGCGGCGACGGTTCTGTATCCCATGTGAAGCACAGAGGACGAGTACGCGATGACAACGCTCTCACCCTCGAGATGGATTACTTATTGGACATCGTTCTTTTTGCACGGGACACACTAAATGAAGAGGGCAGGTCTAGGTTGGACGAACTCGTACTCGGTCCACACTGGCCGTCCAAGTGCGGGAAGCCCTACCTCGCACTGCGACCAATACCGGGTGTCTGTGAGGAAGATTGGCGGTTGATGCTCAACTTCATCGTGGATATGAACATCCTTCCTAACTCGGTGCGTTAATACCTCGTCACCTGCTTCGTGTCGGCGTGCTGACGATGCATCAGGCTCTGCACGACCTCGTCCGGTCTGCGAAGGGAGCGGGACAAGACTCTCACGACAACAGGTCTTTCGAGGATTCTGGGTCTAACTCAGGCTTCAAGCTCTGGCGTGATGCAGAAGGCGACTTTGCAACTACTGCGCAGAGTTTGCCATCCGTTTTCCTGCGGATCCTCCCACGAGTGAGTTTGTCTGTCTCCACTGCAGGCCTGCTCATAAATAGCTCGTCGAGCTCTACTCTGCCGAACATGCGCATCTATTGTTGCTCGGAAACTACGATGTGTTTGTCTTGATAAGACTGATCGACAACAAGAGAGCAAGCATTAGCAATCTGATCTACCGGGACCCAAAACTGCATCACGATGTCGCTACTCATCCGCCGGGCAGTGAGATGAACCCCGTGCTCCTAGAGGTCATCATGGCAGCGATGTTGTCAACCGAACGCGCAAAGGACACGAGTCTCTGGCGTGATATGGAGCGAGTGAGACGGGAAGTGTACGGTGACCATACTGAGGGGGACTCGGATACAGGAAGTGATGATGATGGAGAGGATACGTTCTCAACCTCGTCATCGGTCACCTCAGGTTCTATGAAGGACTCGCGAAGCAAGAGACGGAAAACGGATAACAGCGGCAATGGAAACTCGGACTCAGGAAGCACTTCAGCATCGCTCCAGGCGAACCCTACTCCGGCATCGGTTCAGCCTGTCTCTTCTCCATCTTCGGTTCAGCCTGATCCGAGCCCTCTTTCGGCTCACGCCAACCTGTCTTCAGCTTCAGTTCAGTCTGATCAAATGGCCACGGCAGTCCTTCGCATCACAGACGAGTATGACATTGCGGAGGGATACAACCACTATGATCTTCACGACCACGAGGACAAGAAGTTCACGCTCAAGCGCCCTACTTCCCTCCGCTTTATTCAGGAGACCATCGCGAGTGCTCGTAAGGGACAGCTATCCTCTGGGACAGCTGCTGTCGATTCCGGAGCAGCTTCGAATCCAAATGAAACATCTCAGAAGCTGTCGACTGCCGAAAGCCTGAGCGACAAAACCGTGACTCTAGAAGTCGGGCGACCAGTAGGCACAGGACGCCTCTACGACGCCTACGCCGGCTTGCTAGCGATCGATGACAAACGCCTCGACGTGGTTCTGAAGTACGTCAATCTAGAAAAGTACCTGCACACCAAGGACGACTGCGGCGGAGCGCAACTGAGGGCCATGCTCAACGAGATCAAGTTGCTCCAGTACGCTGCGGAAGCTGCTCTTGATGTCGTTCCGCGTTTCTTCGGGCAGTGGGCTCTTGGTCCGCACAACCAACCCAACATCCTCGTTCTGGAAGACTGTGGCAACCCCTGCGATCTCACTGATCCTTCCATTGCGGACGCGGTCCGCGATGCTTATCGCCTTTTGCACCGGAAGGGACTAGTGCACGGCGATGTGAAGGAGCGCCATGTCTTGTGCGACGACCGTGGGCGAGTCCGGATCATTGACTGGGACGCTGGATACTTTGGCACCACTGAGGCGCGTGCCGCTGAGATGATGAGAGTTGAGGAGATGGTGAGTTGCACTTTAGTACCTGAATGCTGAAATGCTGACGTCCAGCTTAGTCGAGCACTAGCTCGCAATAGGAAAGAGTTGACAGCCTAGTTGGCCCTCGGCAAGATAATAGCAGGACAGTTAAGTTACCTCGTCTATTAGTGCTTGAAGCCATTTTAGCCATTTGGACACCTTACATGTTCTGCTTAGCTGTTGTCTTCCCGCAAGAGATATAGCCTCCCAACAGTCCCTGTCAACGTCAACTGACGTGGTTAGCGAAGGCGTTGGGTGCCATGGAACTCGTTGATGATTAGCTTCGTATCCGACAACATCATGCCAGTAGTGACCATCTTGATCGCTGAGCAGACAGTTGCATCGTATCTTGGTTTCCACTTGCTTCTCATCGTGAATGCCGAGGTTGCCACGCGCCATACGATCCTCCGTGCCTAGGCGAGGATGATCTCTTGAGCAGCTGAGCACATGTGCAAATGCTCTTCTCGTGCACTTGCTTCTTTGGGAGGAGGACATGCGAGCTTGACTGTCCCGTCCTCGTCTCGGCACGTCGGCGCTTCTGCAAACTCGCACTGAGACATGAATACGCGTGAGCGCGTCCAACGGTGTGGGGTATTGGGCAGCCCTTGCCTGCACCGCGTCCATATCTGGTCCCACTCGTGAATGCGTCCTGGCCACCATGCCATGCACCTGTTCCGAGTCCGGTAGAACTCAGATCGCATGGCGGACCCTATGCAGCTACAGCATGTAACAGCGGCGCTGGTATAGCTAGTATATCCCTTGAGGGGTGTGGCGCGCGTCGACCCGAATGCCCTTGCCCAGGCAGTGGAGCTAGTGGAGATCCGCCAGTAACGTGTCAGAAGCAATGCTCGAGAGGCCGAAGAAGCATACGCATGGTGATAGCACTTGAAGGCATAGGAGAGTCGCTCTGCTCGTCAGCAATCGACGCCCTCTCACGAGAGTTTGAGTTGTTCTCATCGACTGTTGACTTTATCATATTGACATTCATCGCCTCGATATCCACTTTCCACCCACGCTCCTTTGTTCGAACCATCCTCCACCTTCCTCGTTCCGTCTTTCTCATTTGCCACATCCGCTACTGTTTATACACACGCCCGTCCGCGACGTGACAGCCTCCTCCTCATCTTCATTGCATCCTTCGTCGCCGCTTGCATCTTCTTGCATTAGACTGTCGCCTTTCGACTACTACAGAAAGGTTCGTCCCAGTCTCCCCAGCTCCCGAGCTCGGCACACGCGACGCGCCAACACATCACCCGTCGCCAGCCGCACCATCATAACTCCTCGTCTCATTCACGTCGCACTCGCTCAGGCCTTTGCGCTTGCATTCCAGCGTCTGCGTCTACTATGTCCTTGTTTGCGCGTCTGCAAAACACTTCCCAGTTCCCATTCTACACGCTACCATTGCCTCCCACTCCACCCCAACCTACGTGGACGCTGACCTCAGCTCTCAGGCAGATACATTCACGGCTGGCCCGACTCCTTCGCGATACTCGTCTGCGCGCACGTAGTATCAGGATAATAAGCTCTGGCAGCAGACGATATACAAGCTAGAACCTCATCAATAGCAGCACCATCCGCAATGGCATCGTCGACACTCCGCCCCCACCGCTCGCCGTCGCCGTCCCCTGGCCCGACCATGCCTGTTAACCCCAACAACCCGGCCAAGCTGACGCGCCAGTCGCTCGGCCCTCCCACTACGTCGGGCAACAGCTCGGCTGCGCGCGGTTTTGGCAGCGTGCCGTCCTCGGCTGGGCCGTCAGGAGGCCCAGGCATCTCGCAGCAGCCGCGTCATGTGTCGAGCTCGGTGCTGGGTCCACTGAGCGCCGGCGCATCCCAGCACCACCGGGACTCGCTCTCGCCCCGCCCTGCGACACTCACAGGCCGCGCCGTCAGTGGCGGCAGTGCGGGTGCTGGTCGTCCGTCGTCCGAGTTCCTGCCTACTGGCGCTGCGCGCGAGCAGGCTCGCACCCCCGAGGCTGAGCAGATCGACCAGTGGTTCAAGCACCTCGCGTCGTGGGAGGCGACTCTGGTGCGAACAGAAGAGATAGCAGGAGCTGACAAGTGCAGGAAGAGATGGCTGCTGCGAGCACTGATCAGAACTTCACAGAGGAGCTTGGAGCGATCGAGCAGTGTGAGTGTAGTTGGGCTTGCAAAGGTCCTGCCTCCATTTATTACCATTCTGATGATTCAATGTTGCTGACCGCAGGGTTCCGCGTGCTCTCCGAAGCTGAACGCACAGCTGCGCTCTACTCGCTGCTCCAGCACTCCACGCCCGTCCAGATCCGCTTCTTCCTCAGCGTCCTCCACCACATGGCGCAGGCCGACCCTATGACCGCTATGCTGTCGCCTGCGCCTGCCGGCCCTGCGTCTATGCACGCGCAGATGGAGAACAAGCTCGCTGGCATGGGCCTCAAGTCGCCCTCGACAGGTGGCAGCAGTGGCTTCGCTGGTTCGCCAGGCAATAACTACCTTGCTCCCGAATCTGCGCTCGACTCTGCTGCGCCCAAGCCGCGCGTGAGACAGAACCGCATCTCCGCTCCTGGCACTTTGACCTCGACCGAGGCGCGGTGGTCGAGCAACCTCGACCAGGTGATGGAGCGTGGTCCCTCGCCCGGTCTCGAGAACGTTCGCAGCCGCAGCCCGCAGCCTGACCCGCGGCCCAAGAGCACGGACTTTGCAGGGGGCGGTGCGCGCGACCACGACTCGAACTACTCGCACTCGCGCTCAGCGACCCCGCGCCTCAGTGCCGGCCCTGGATCGCTCGGGCTCGGCCTGCCGACGTCCGATCAGTCGCCCGGCTCCGCGGCAAGCCCGCGCGTCAACTCTGGCAGCTGGGCGTCAATGGCGAACACGCCCCTCGCCTCTGCTTCTGGGTTTGACAAAGACAACATCAACAGCGCGCTCAGCCTCGCAAGCCTGCAGTCCGCTGCTGCAGCTGCTGCGGCCGCGAACCGCTCGCAGCTGGACGACGCGCGCTTCCGCCGCCCGAGTGACAGCCACAGCCGCGCCCCGCAGAGCCGCAACGTCTCTGGCATGTCGTCGGCCTCGTACGACGACGACGGAAGGCACTCGCCCTTCCCCAGTGCTGGTGCTGCTGGTGGCTCCGCCTTTGGCTGGAACAGCAACGGCAGCAACCGCTCCGGTGGTGACTTTGGCGGTCTCGGCCTCGGCGACCCGAGCAGTGCTGCTGCCCTCGCGAACTTGAACATGAACCTCGCAAATGTGAATCTCGGAGGCCTGAATGCCCTCGGGGCGAACCCGTTGGCGAGCCCCAATGCCGTGCAGATGCTTGCTCTCGTGCAAGCTCAGGCACAGGCGCAGGCCGCGCAGGTCGCACAGGCAGCCCAGGCAGCTGCGCTCGGAGGGTACGGGTACCCCGGCGGCGCGGGTATGGGCGGCAATCTGAATGCGCCGCGCGCGAACCGCATCCCCTCAGGAGGACGGAGGAGCCCCATGCTCGGCGGTGGGAAGGCGGGCAGCCCAGCGCCGTCCGCGGGCCACGGGCAGAGCCAGGCAGGCGGCGGTGGTGGTGCGGGCGGTGGTGCGGGTGTGGCTGGGCCGGACGACGTCGATGCCAAGGTGCTGGAAGATGTGGCGATGTGGTTGAGAGTGTTGAGGCTGCATGTGAGTAGGCCACGGCCACGAGGCCACGAGCGCAGCGAATGGGCGAGTGGGCGAGTTGGCGGGCGAGCAGGCGTCGAGTAAGCAGATGGCCAGAGCACCGAGGCAGTAGGCACGCTCAGTCTGCATATCGATCGACCCAACCACTGCTCTGCCACCCAGATCGCTCGCGGTGCTCGCGTGCTGTAGGACCCCTGCTGACCCCAGAAATACAACCCCAACTTCGAGCACTCGAACTGGCGCGACATGGTCAAGATGACCGACCAGGACCTGCAGGACAAGGGCGTCGCCGCGCAGGGCGCACGCAGCAAGTTCCTCAAGGTGTTTTACAACGTGCGCACAAAGTACGACATCGAGCACCCGCCGGGACAGGAGGAGTATGCTCCTGGTGCTGCGGGCAAAGAGGAGAAGTAGGTCCGAGTTTGGTGTGGGACGTAATCTCCGCAGGGGTGCGATAATGCATGATGTGTATAGAGGTAGGCGACCGGTCGTTCGAGAACGTCGGCGCAAGACGAAGGATCACAGGATAACCTGCACCGAAGTCATGGCGATGGGTCGCCAGCGACATGGAGTGTCTGGTTGACGAGAAGCGAGTCATCAGATGGAACTGGCTGAAGCATTATCAGAGAGAGGATGCTGAAAGGGTGTGGCTTATGTCGAACGTAGTAATGCATGGAGTCTCGTTGCTATGCAGGCGACATCGGTCAGGATCAGTGAAAACCGATGTGGCGGACAATCCACTTGCCATGTTCGTACTCTACTCAACCGCTCGCGGCGACCCACACCGTCGAGGTTGGTCGGTTCGCTGTAGGGCACATCGAGTCGTGCCAGCACTGAAGCGCCATACGCGAGAGTTGAGCAGCGAGTATCCTAGCATAGCAAGAGATGTTGGATCAACACAAACCCAAATACTGAAACTCCTGACAGCACTCGCCCTGCTCTGCAGACTGCAGACGATTACAGCGTTGACACGTCAGACCCCTCGGCACCTACAGCAATTCCCAGCCAGACCCCGGTAGCTCAGCACATACCAACATCTGCTGCTACGCCACTACATACATACATGCCCCTCAAGCCCCTCAGACAGACCTTAACGGCTTCCTCACATTGTCATGATTCATAACATCCACGCGTAAACAAATCTAGGCTTGTACAAGCCATACCCCCAGTCCCAGAGTAGTCCTGATCGAGTTATCCCGCGTTTCCGCTTGTAATGGGACGTCACCAAATTGCACTAAAGCCCTATGCCGGGGCCCAACTGGGCTGCGAAGCAGCTCGCAGTGGGCACGCCACGCGTCAATGCGTGTCAGCAGCACGGGCAACCCCCGCACTCCTACCAAGCCGGCATGTGTCCCGTCCTCCGCTCTGCCTTAAGTGACCGGAAACCACTCGGACATCACATCTCTGGACACGATTAGATCGCCAACGTTCTAAGAACGAGGGGGACGCCGGCGCATTTCTGGTCGAGCACGGCGCGCGTTACGCGCGGGCCCTTTCGGACCGGTTCGGGGGGCATGCCAGGACCTTAGCCCGCTCGCGAGGGAGAGCTGGTGCGGCGCGACGCGGCGTGACTCGCCCGGAGGGGTGAGTCGTGTCGTGTCGTGTCTGCACAGCTCGTACGTGGCGAGCATTGTGACCTTGGTGCTGGGGGGTTGGGAGGTGTCAACATTTGCAAGTGGAAATGTATAGGGGGGGTGTGCGAGCGGGCGAGCGGGGTTACGGAGATAAGGGGGTGGTGGCGAAGTAGTGAAGCGTGTGGCACTTGGTCCATGAGCTTGTGTAGACTGTCAGTGTCGTCCGCAATGCATGAGTTACACAACGCGTCGAGGCTTGCAGACGTTTTGATATGCAAGCATCGTTGAGGCGTCCAGCAAAGGATAATCGAATCTGCTGTTGAGGTTCTAAGGATTGAGGGGGCTGTGGCGAGGTTGAAGGGGGGGTGGCGGTCGTAGTAGAGCGAGGCTCCAGTCGCAGAGGCAATGAGCTCCTTGCGGGAGATGCTGTAGATCGCCAGAGAGGGCGATTGAGGACGATGAGAGGAACACTGGCTGAGCGAAAGTGGTGTGAGAGATAGCTCGACGTGCAAGGAGCGAGGAGGGAATGGTTCAGATGACGATGAGCGTGACGTGGCGGTCAGGCAGCTTCGTGGAGATGATTGCATGTGGGCAGTAGGTAGTGTTAGTGGCTGCAAAGGAATCCAGCGAAGAAGTTTGCGAAGAGGGCTCCGAAGAAAGGTCGGCGAAGAGGTTCAGTGAAGAGGTTCAGCCAAGAGAACTCAGCGAGGAGGGTTCAGCGGAAGAGGGTTCAGTGAAATGAGTTCAGCGCACTCCAGCGAAGAGGGTTCAACGCAGAGTGTGCAGTCAGCAGACAGACGGGACAGAACGCAGACTGTACGTGTTATGGTATGCCAAGTAGAGCTAGTCATGTTGTGTAAGGGTAAGCCCATGGCAAGGTAGTTACTGAACGGACAGACGCATGAACCAACGAATATCCTGCCGTTGTTCTTTGTTCGTCTACACGCTGACAACCGACCCAAACCATACATTCCTACCTATATCTGGACTACCTACTTACGCACCGGAAGGCCTGGCGCTGCTCTTCTCGCCCTGGGCAGGGTCGATGGTCGTCGTCTTGCTCTTCTCGCCAGCAGCGGGGGGCGGGTTGGCAGGGTCGGCAGCGGGCTTGCCCGACGTTCCGACCTCGGACGCACCGCCAGACGTAGACGAAGCACCGGCACCAGTGACACCAGTGGCGGAGTGAGTCGAACCAGTGGCAGCAGTCGAGCCGCTCTGGCCACGCTCCTTCTCAATCCTCTGCTGCGCGATGCGCTTGGCCTCCTCGTGCACATCCTGGATCTCCTTGGAGGTGTTGTTGTAGAACTGCGAGACGCGCTGGCCGAGGGGGGTCTTGAGCGCCTGCTCGTAGTAGTCCTGGAAGCGGGAGGAGATGCCGTGCTTGTCGTCGGCCTCGCGGGCCTGTTTGGAGAGCGCATCGAGGTCCTCCTGCACCTTGCCGGAGACGGTCTTGTTCTCGCCGACGAGCTTCTCGCCGATCTTCTTGTCGAGGTCGTCGAGGAAGCCGAGGAAGCGTGATGAGATGCCTTGTTTCTCTACAGGTTAGGAGAAGAATAGGGGGGAAGTAGAGGGGGGTAGGAAGGGCATAGTTGGGGCTAGGGGCTGGATGGACTACTTGAACCGTGCTAGATGGCCATGACTGTGACCGAGTGAGCCCACCAGTCACTCCAACGCAGTAAAAAGTTCTGCAAAGCCAGCCTGAACCCGCCATATACCCCTGCATGCTCCCTCTCAGTCGCTACTCACGGTCAACCTCGATCGCCTTCTGGATGATGTGGTCACCAAGGACATAGCCGTTGGCAAGGTATTCGGCAGCAATGGCAGCCTTGGGCTTGTCCTCCTGCTCAATGTCGGTCGAGCCGGCAATGGGAGTCGAGCCGTGCGTGGGCAGGGGCTTGCTGTCGACCGCAGTGGCCTCGGGCGAGCTAGACGTGACCTCGAGGTGGGCGCCGTCGAGCTGGCGTCAGCGAAGGCCTCGACGATCATCAACTCCTAGCATCACTCACAGTACCACCGTTCAGCATCAGCGAGGTGCGCATGGCACTCTGCTTCTCGAAGGTAATGTCGGCCTCGTTGCCGTGCTTCTTGACGCTCTGGAGCTTGCCGCAGAACTGTGAGAGTCAGCAACGTGTTCACGACCGCGCAGGTCGCGCAGGTCGCGCAGGTCGCGCAGGCCAGACGCACCGAGAAGAAGTCGCGGAGCTTGTCCTCTGTCGTCTCGGGAGCGAGGCCCGAGACGTGGATCGTGTAGCCGGTAGCGGACATTGTAATAGAGGGGGCTAAGAGTTGTTGCTGTGGATGGCGATGTGGATGGATGCGAAGTTGAGAGATAGAACACAAGAGATGGATGTGTTCACAGGCGAGTGTGCGTGCGTATTTTGCGTCTCACGGTCAGCGGTCAGTGTCAGTCGTGTCGTGGATGGATGACGCCTGGCCACACCAGTGACGTAATGCGTCGATGAGCGTAGTGCTGGTGATCTATTTGCACATCTTGTATACTTTATGCGGGTATGCATCGCGGAGAGTGAATGGGTTCTCCGTTGGCAGAGCATGCATGTATGTGCGCGTGAATCTGTTTTTGCAGATGCATGTCCGGTCTGGACAATTGACATATGTCTACATGTGCATCAGAGTCTGCAGAAAGGATGAGATCAGTCAGTGCGTAGCAACGTCACAGTTGTCCCAGGACGTGGAATGTCCCCCGAGAGTGATCAGCATTTTCTAGGCCATTCCCGGACATTTCTGGGGGTTATCCATTGTATTTTTGCGCGATTTCAGTTAGACCTTTGGAATGTTGCTGGCATCATGGGCTCACTCTACTGCTCTGCGTATTGCTGACAATGACGAGTACTTGGTGCAGTGCACTCCTACGCTTCTTTAGGGGAATGAGTTCGGGTTCTTGAGATAGCGATAATCTATAACAAGCAGTCCTCGAGCACTGGATGGTGGTCTAAATAAAACCGGAAAATGAGCTCTCACCTTGCATCCTGTGACACCTCCTGACACCGCATCTCCCATCTCATCACATCGCTCGCATGCATGAGGAGTGCCAAGCCGGGGCGGGGCACAGACAACACTCGACGCCGCATGCATCACTCTGCAGTCGCGTGCACCGTGCACCCTTGCGGTCTAGCTTCATACATTAGCACAGCTGCGGGACCGCGGGGGCCGTGTGGCAGCTGTGGCAGGACGAGGAGGCACGCGATTCCACTAGCCACTAGTGTCACGGAAAAACGCGTGCACGCGACTGTCTACTCTCGGCCACTACTGCAAGGTTCATACCACTGCACCAACAAGCTTCGAGCACCAGCTGTTGTCCTGCAGAAGCAATCTTCTATGCTCTGCTCCTTCCCGAGCTCTACACGGCCGAGCCCGCCATGCACTCACTACTTGGCAATGTACCCAGAAGTGGGACTACGTCGCGGCCATTCAATCAGTCGGACGCGCCGCGCCTCGACTCCCCAATGGGGCTGGGCTGGCTGGCTGACTGGCTGGTACAGTACCTACCTTCGCCATCACTTCCCGTCACTAACGCGTTATGGCGCTACGCTACGGCAGCCGCGTCCTGGATGTTTTCTTTCACCAGGCGCTAAGCTGCACAGCTCACTGCCTTGTGCTGTCTTGGCTGGGGCTCATAACCTGCCGGACGCAGACGCACAGACCGTTGATGTACACTTTGAGCTCGAGCGTCCTTCTTCGCAATCACGGGCCATGTCGATGCTCAGCACGGGCATGCAGCGCTTCTGACTGTCAGTAGTCAGTCTTGACTCTCTGTAGTCAGTTGTGCAGCATCTGCATCTGCACATCTGACAGCGTACTCGTGCGCACTCGTCGCTCGTCGCTATGCTCTGGCTACGGTTACTGCTGCTGCTGAGCTCCGCTCTTGCGCAAGTAACAGTGTACAAGCCAGAACCGAAGGGCACCCCACAGCCTCCTCCCGAGAACCCCCTCCGCCTCAACCCACCAGCTCCTCCACAACCCCCCAAGACATCCCTAGACCTCAACATTCCCTCAGATCCCAACGCCGAGGGCCACCAGCTCTCGATTCCACAGAGGGGCAACTTCCTCGGCTTCTCGATTGAGCTGTCGGTCGCCACGAGCTTGATGGGGGAGTTTGAGACGAACCTCAACCCGACCTTCCTCAACTACCTTGCGAATATCCAGACCAGAGCAGGAGTAGGACCCCAGATACGGATAGGAGGCAACACGCAAGACTCGAGCACGATCTTCGCAGAAGGTATCCCCGGCGAGCCGAACAGAGCAATCAGCAAGATCAAGCTCCTCGACGAAAATGGCACACCGAAAATCACCACGCCGATCATAAACTACTCCCTGGACCTGCTGTATACGATGGCGCGGATCTCCCAGCACACCGCTACAGAGTGGTACTTTGGGCTGGCGTTCAACGAGTCGGACGCAACGGTCATCACGCCCAACATCGGTGAAGCTGCAGAGTGGGCTCACAAGATCCTAGGGAGCAGCTTGCGCGGCCTAGCACTGGGGAATGAGCCAGATCTGTGAGTGGCGGCGATATGTGTGGCACTGTTCCTCTGTCCTCCACCAGCTGACAAGCAGCTACAATCGCCATCAGAAGCGGCCAGAGTCATGGGGCGTGAACAACTACATTGAGGAGTTCGCTCGCGTGCGGGAGAGCGTAGTGGCAAGCAGGAAACTACCCACGCAGCAGCTCTTCCTTGCCCCCTCGGTGTGCTGCAATGTCGAGGGTTTCGGCATCGAGGACGTGCTCAACTCGCAGTGGCTAACCGACAATGTCGACTACCTCTCCGCCGTGACGGTCCAGCGCTACCCGGACAACAACTGCCAGATCGACGGCAAAGTAAGAGACCCCCAGGAGATCTTCCCAAACTACCTGACCCACTCGACGCCGCAGTGGCTCACAGCGGGGTACCTCGGCGCCTCGGCTATAGCCCAGCAGGCTGGCAAGGAGATGCTCATGCTCGAGATGAACACTGGGAGCTGTGGCGGCTTCCCCGGTCTGAGCGATAGCTTTGGCGCGGCAATGTGGACGGCAGACTGGGCGCTCCAGCTTGCGTGGGGCAACTTCTCCGCTGCCCTAATGCACGTCGGCGGTCAGTCAGTGCACTACAATGTGAGTGACCTCTCGTCGATCAATCCTCTCAGGCAATCCTAGATTTGCTCGTCGATCTGTCGTCTCAGGCATTCCTGACCACAGCCCTTCACATCACCCCCGTGGACACACAAGTACTCGCCATGGACAACCGGCGCGATCTACTACTCCACCCTGCTCATCGCAGAGGCGTTTGGGTCCTCTGGCTCCGCTCGGGTGATCGACCTCCTCCCAGGTGGGGACGACCACCTGAACCCAGTGTACGTGATATACGAGAACGACCAGCCTGCACGCGCTGTCCTCTTCAACTATGTCACCGACGAGTCCGGTGCCTCGGACTACACCGCCGCAATCCCCACGTCCTCGCCGTATGTGCATGTCCGCTACCTCCGTGCCAGTAGCACCGCCGAGCAGTGGAACATTACTTGGGCGGGCCAGTCGATGGGAGACAGGGGTGCGTCGGACGGCAAGATGCACGGCGAGCAATCGACGGATACGGTGACTTGCGAGGATGGCAAGTGCTACGTCCGTGTGCCGGCGCCTGCTGTTGCTCTTGTGTTCTTCACCGACGACGCGCTGGGGGCCTCTTCGCCCAGGGAGGACATCCAGGCTGAGTACGCGACGACCGTGATTGGCAAGGGGCGGCATCCGATGCAGATCGGGGCGTACCAGACTGGTGTGGGGGATGTCCCGAACTGGGTGTATCGGAGTGCGGCGGGGCGCGGCGTGCAACTGCGTGTCAGTGTTGTACTTGCGGCGTGTACGGCCGCGATCGCCTTGGCCAACATCCTCATCCTCAGTTTTTGATGCCACTTCAACGACACAACATGGTAAGATAATGAGCTTCATAATCAGCAGCATAACCTCACATCAGTAGCTTAGTCAGTACTGTAGCGGTACCATAAGCAGCACTGTAGCAGCATTCACACTTCCCCTTCCTGAGCAACCCACCTCCACATGCATATATACTCTCTGAGTGGCCCATACCCTCCTCAGAAAAACTGGCCTCTGTCACTGCCTCCTACCCTCCCCCTGCCAGGTCACCTCCCTAGCTACTACCCTTCTTCTCCTCCGTGTACCCACGGGCAATCCCACTCCGGCCCTGCTCGAGCTCCGCCGGCTCGTCCATGCCATACCGCGGCTCGAGGCCCTGGAAGCTGCGAGACTGCAGGAACACACTCCCCGCGCTCTCTAGCTTTGCGAGCGAGTAGTTCTGATCCCGCAGTGTGAGATCCTTGACCCCGTCCCCGTTGACAACCTTCTCCTCGACGCCGTACGCCTTGCGGGTCCTATATGTGCCCGTGACGAGGGAAAACTCGAGCTCCTCGTCCTCATCTGGGTGATTGCGCTCCCCGACTGCCTCTGCGGACGCAAGAGCAGCACGCATATCCAGAGTCCACTTTGACGGGTCCCACTCGCCATGGCTCAGCGCCAGGGTGAGCTCGTACGGCGTGATGATAGGCCGGAGGAACTCCTTCGAGTCGACCACGCCCCCCTCCGCACACCCGATGAGCACGAAGCACTCGATCTCGGCAAAGTTGGCCAACTTGGCTGGGTTGAGCCGCCCGACGGAGAGGGTATAGCTCTTCTTCTGGGCGGCACGGAGCGCTCGCCGAAGTTCTGCAACGAGTTCCTTACTCGACGAGAGGCCGATGTTGCCCACCACGAGGCCGAACACGTCCGCTGCCATAGCCTGATGCAACGCATACATGCGGCGAGCGAGGAGTCGTGATGTCGTAGGGTGGACGGCCCACGCCCTGCCCTCGGTGCCGGAGTAGGCATATACGGCGTTCCCTGCGTGTGTCATCTGCACGTTGAGGAGGGAGCGACCTTCATCGCCAAGGTACCACAGCACGCAGTCCTCTATTGCGAAGCCTGGAGGCGGATCGATGGACCTCAGAGCTGGCGCCTTGCCCTTTTCAGCAGACCCATTCGCTATTGGCCCAGTGATCTTTGGCCGCTGCACCCGACTGAAGGACACGGGGATGCCCAACGCACCAAATGTCTTCACGATGTCGTCTGGAGTCAGATAATTCGACAACTCCGCTCTCACCTGCGAGCCAGTCGAAAGCCACATCCCACATCAGCACCACGCCCTTGCCCTCGAGCTCCTCGGTCGCTCCTTGCAACGCCTTCGCCGCAACAGCGGGGTCAAGGATGCGGCGAGGGAACACATAGTGTACCGGGAGTGCGTCCGTTCTGCTGTCAGCAAGAGGTAAAGAGGTTACAACACCCACGGAGTAAGACAGGCATGACCATAGTGCACTAACAAGTCCGCCGGCAAGTGCAGGCAGGACAGCACGTCGGGGCAGCAGGCGCCATATGTGCTGTCGGCCAGGACGTAAGACTGGGCTCCTGAAGTGCCAATACGCCTCTGCAGGGCGCGGTACACCCCCACAGAAGACGGCAGAAGCTCATCTGGGAACTGTAGACCTATAGTCCTGTACCCGCCGTCAAGGATCAGCTTAGCCGTGTTCTCAACATCGAAGGCGTCCTCGAGCGACAGGGTGGCCGCGCCGTCGCCCATCGACGACGGACCGGCCACGGACGGCGTGGCGACCTCGACCTGCTCAAGCGCATGCGTCGCTGGTGCGTAGAAGACGTCTGCGGACATGGGTGGTGGTGTATGTTACAAATGCATTTCAAGACTTTAGCCTCGGGCATCCTGTTCAGTCGGTCAGAAATATCAACATCAGGCACGGCACGAGCGGGTCGCGTGTGGCGTGGTGGTGCGGGCTCCAATCTAGCCCCAACCTATCGTTATTGCGGGAATGCACCACCGCTCATGCTGTTCATGCTGACAAGCATGACATGGCAACTGGTGCACCTTGGACAACCTTACGGGAGAGTATGATGCAGATGGAATGTGGTGCTGTGAACATGCTAGTAGTAGTACAGATGCCTAGCGGCGGGTACGCTTCTCGCCCCGCCGCTCCCAGTGTCCCTCGGGTTTGCCCTCTTCACCCGACTCGTATGCCCACTCGTTGTCCTCGTCCATCTCGTCGATTGCAATCGATGTAGGCAATGACAGCTCCTTCTTCAGCGACGACTTGCGTCCAGAGTTCTTTCTCTTCAGCTGCGGCTTGACATCGGGCGAGCCACCCTCTTGCGCCTTTACGCGGCACACTTCCACCGGCACACCAGATGATAGGAGCACGTCGATCCAGACCTGATGTTAGCCGTGCTAGAATAACACCCACCTTCTGAGTCTCTGATAGATTGTCACCAGGTCCCTTGACCTCGACAAAGCGCGCCTCACGTTCCTCGTAGTTCCATACACTGGCATCAGATATGCTTTAGAGCTCACTACTTACATGAGATCCGGAACACCACTCGAGCGGTGGCGGTACTCCTCCGACAACATGCGGCACAAGCCAGCCATAGCCCGACCCCCGATACACGTCAGAATCTCCTCCAGCTCCGTGGCGCCAAAGTCCCAGCTCAGCCCGACTGCCCATGTGCCGCGAGGGCGCTCGCGCGAGTCCGTCTCCCTCAGCATAGCGAGCGCCGCCTCCGTCGACTCCATGGCCTGCAGGCGGTCGTCGATGAGCTGCCGGCGGGCTCGGGCGAACGTGTCCTCGCCCAAGTCAAGCGGGGCAGTCTGGTAGTATGTCTCGAATGCCCCAGGGATTGGATGGAACAACACAGGCCACATGAGCAGTGCGAAGAGCGTCGTGAGGATGGAGGACTCGGCGTGGAAGCTGCTGTCAACTCAAGCCCGACTCACCCACATACCCCTTGTACCCTTTGTCCTCCCACCACTCCAGCACCCATCCTTCGACAGTCACTTCCCCCTCCCGGCCGATCCAGACGCTCTTGCCGACTTGCCATGTGTCGTTGCCAGTGGCCTCGTCTGCATCCTCAGGTGCAACGTTACGTCTGACAGAATCGCTCGAGGAGTGTCGAAGGACGCCTGCATTCTGCTGAGCCCGCGGGGCAACGAGCTCGCGAGTCTCGCACGTGAGCAATTGAGCATAGGAGATGTGCCGCTCCTCAGGAGGGAGGTTGAGCTTGTTCTCCAGCCGCGTGAGTCGGCGAGACAGACCAGGGCGGTAGACTGGCCGTCAGCGGTGGATAAAGACAGTGAAACACTCTAAACTCACTGATATGTGTGTCCTCATCCAAAAGCCCATCGATGCACACCTGCGTCGCCTCCTCCAACTTCTGGATGCGCTCCTCTTCACTGCCCTTGTTATAGTGGGTCATCAACGTGGTTGCAAGTCGGTCGTACCATGCGCTGGCAAATCAGCTTCATCATACAACTCTGGACGCACCCCCGCTTGCCCCGGCGCCAGCGACGCTGAGCCAGCAGCGCACGCAGCACTTCGCACTGCAGATCGTACTCGTGCAGCACCAAGAGCGCCTCTGCTCCCTGTCTCCATCAGCTGTGTATCGTCCTCACTTCCCACCTTGTACACTATGCGTGTGAGCACATGCAGCGTCTTGAACCGGTCACCGATGTTCTCCCGCTCCACAGCCTGCCCATCGTCCCCCGCCACAGCCTCCTTCCAGTACGGCCACACGTACTCCCACACGCCTCGCACGAGCCTCGCACCCTCCACACGCGTCAGAAACGGTCCGCGGTTGTTGAACCCCCCAGGAGCACCCTTGCGCCGCTCTTGCCAGTTGTCGCCCAGCGCTTCAGACGCCTCTACTTCCCAGGTCACGGCGCGCTCCCAGGTGAGGATCTCGTCGCGGTCCTTCCAGATCACTGAGCGCGTTGGTGGGCCATAGTCGGGGTAGTGGCGGCGATGGGAAGTCACCAAGATGGGCGGTAAGAGGAGGGCAGGCACAGATGCCGACACAGGCGGCGTCCTCGAGAAGACGAGGTTGACGCGGGAGACCAGCGCGTATATTGACTTGTCGATTTGAATCACATGCCCGCCTAGGCATGGAAGCAGCTCGGCGATGACAAGGCGCTCAGAGGTGCCGCGGTTGGACAGTGTGCGGCGAACAGAAGACCCCTTGCCCTTGCCCTTGCCCTTGCCCTTGCGGTCGATTGGCGCGAACGACAGCGTGGTTTGCTTGTGCGCCACGTCCTGCAGAGCTTTCATGGTGGACTCGCGGGTGGCCAGGAGGGAGGGTGGCACCTTTCTCTTGCGCGCGACTTTGCGAAGATCGTCAGCTGAGACGCACGACATGATCTCGTAGAGCGTCAGTTCGTTCTCGTCGTGAGCGAGTGTCGAGGCGAGCTCGATTTGCACGGGCTGCAGAGAGATAGCACGAGGGGCTGCTGCTGCCTTGGATGATTCGTCGAGTGCCTTGGGCGACTCCTCTTTCGGCGCACGTTCGGCTCCAGTAGCACCGTATCCATTAGCGTCAGAATGCTCAGAAGCAGCCCAGATACTCCTCCGGAGCGCCTCTGCCAACTCCGGATCGGCACGCTCCTCCTCCTCAGTCAGACCAGTCTCTAGGTGCGACCACGGCCGAGCTGATGCCTTGGACGACGACGCAGACGGCTGGCCATTCTCCACTGCCTCCACGATCGGCTGAGGAGCACCGAGCCAGAACCCAGACTCCAGTGTCGTGCCCGTGTCCTTGACGCTCTCTGGCACCTCAAACCCCTGACAAAGGGCCTTGACCGCGCGCATCACTCCAGCCTCCCCCAGCTCGCCCGAGTACGCCGGTACGATACTCGACAGCGCGTGGACTCTGCCCGGCCGGCGGAGCAACAATCTCGTGAGCAGGTAATGTGGCTCATCTGCCGTCAGTCACAGCCCCGTCACCAACTCCCACATGGCAGCGCGAGGATATGCCTCAGCACCCACGCCTCGCGCGGCGAGAACAGGTACTCCTCGTGCTCGAGCACGGTCGTTATCATCTCTACCAGTCAGTACGTCCGCCGCATCACACCGCAGCGCACCATTGAAGAGAGTCACATACATTGACACCTAGAGTCAGCCGCTACCTATGGACACCACACACCCGTCCACGAGCGTCATCAGAAACCTCATGGTCCTCCTTCCCCGCGGCCACAGGCGTGCCAGCACCTGTGTCTGCCTCAGCAGTCGCCGTAGCAGCCGCGAGCCGCCCAGCCGACGCCGGTACCGCGGTCGACCTGGCCGCGCGCGTGCGCAGCGACGCAGGCGACGGCGGCGGCGGGACCTTGATGTCCGGGGGCGGGGGTGTGCTCATCCTTCTGAGCGGGTCGTCGTCCCTCGCGCGTAGCTAGGAGGAGACATGTGCAGTGAATGGTACACGCGCTGCATCAGAAAGTTGTTGTGACGGTTCAAGCTGACCCAATGCCTCTAGCTGAGTGGACGATTGGGCGGTTTTGCTCCCGTCGTCGACATCGGTTCCTACTACCCTACCACCTCGTTCACTTCGACATCGACCGACGACAGCAGTCGACCAACTACTCCAGCCGCCATGTTTCGCACCCGCACGCTCTTCTACGCTGCCCAGTGAGTGCGAGCGAACGGTGTCACGGACAGCCGGAAACTGACTTCTAGGGCACTCAAGCAGTCCACAGGCATCACCGGCCTTGCGGTCCACCCGAAGCCATTGCCCGCGCTCAAGAAGATCTACGGCGAGACCCTCACTGCGCTCGCGGCGCTGCCCGCCAACTCGGTGTACCGCCAGGCAACGGAGAAGTTGACACAGCACCGCCTGTCGGCCGTCGAGCGGGCAGGCGAGGACGTCGCGGCCGTCGAGAAGGAGCTCGACACCCAGGTCGAGATCATGCTGCAGGAGGCCGAGGGCGAGCGCGGTCTGATCGCCAAGATGGCCGAGTGGAAGGCGTAAGTGCGGCGCGGGGGAGGGGGTTGTGAGGGAAAGTGGGTTTCGGCTGACGCTCAGATGGGAGCCGCTGCAGGAGAAGCCCCACCCCGACCAGTGGAGGTACTTTGACCCTACCGGCGACAGCCTCTAGATGCATGCAGGAGTGTGAAGTCAGGCGGCGCGAGTAGGTCGAGGCATGCGGTCGAAGATATGAGGAGAAAGAAGAAGACAGGGAGAGCGAGACGGTGCGGCGGAATGAGGTGGGGCATTGCGATGGGCGAGGTCAGGCAGCCTGAATAGAGGTCGTTGTGGCTGGGAGGAGAGGAGACACGGTGGGGCAGCTGCTTGTTTCGCGCTGTGCGATACAGTTTGTTGACAAGAACGCGTGACATTGGCTCGACTGCTTACTGACACTGTGTTGGTCCGACTGGCAATTGATACTTGATACTGAAACGAGAGTCGAGTACGAGGAGTGTTGAACGCAACGATGGCCGTCGCTCTATCACAGCCCTCTGCGCACACGAACGGGATAACAGCCCTCAGGAGGTCTAAAATAAACACCCCTGCTCTGCTGCTGCATTGCGAGCGACAATGCTGATACCTGGAGTCTAACACTGCTGACATCGGAAGTCGAGGATCGCTTGTGAGGTCACGGGAGTCGGAATCTCAGACGTCGACGTCTCTTGCACCTTTTTGTTGTGCGTAGCCGTCTCAAGCAGGATATGCGTGATGGGATGCTTCGAAACCCCGCCGCGCGCCTTCACGAGAAGCTCCATCGCTACTCCGGTTGCAAGAGTTCGCAATCCGAGTCACCGCTCTGACCGAGTGCCACGACTTCTCCATGTACAGCGTAGTTTGCGTGCTGCGCGTCGCGTTCTCTCAGCCGGCCTCGTGGTGTGTGTAATTCCCAATGTCGGTCTGCACTCTCGACGCGCTGTCACTGACGACGTCGGCCATGGCCGTGTGTCTCTCACATCAACCATGCTGTAACAACTTTTCATCTTCATTATTGGGATGATCAGCAGTTGCGATTCCTCACTACCTCATGCTGAAATGTCTTCTTGGAGGGCAGAGGCTGAGGGGTCCGAGGCTGACAAGGATCTCCGTATGAACCTGATGCTCATAGATGGGCTGCTGGAGAACTTTGTGCCAAGCATGGCTAGTGCCACGTAAAGAGGTGAAGGCGTTGTCGACCAAACTTACGAGCCGAAGAGGTGCAAGCAGCTAGCGACGCAGTCTATTATGCCACGATGTGTACCCATCAACATCCCTATCAACGTCCTATCAAGCACTCGATATGCGAGATATTTCAATGGCACTATGACTATGACACTTCGTCACGACGTATGCACATGTCCCACTTTGCTTTCGTCTCGTGGATATGGCTTTCGTCTTGTAAGTAGGTCATGAAGTACCAGCTGACGGTGGTATTTCCCCTAGCAACCCCTCATCGTCCTGTCATGATGCAGGTGGTTGCGCTGTTGCTTGAGGTTGTCTGTATTGATGCGAGTTCCAGTGTTCTGCTGATGCCGCCCCCTGACTTCTGTGTCAGTGGCAGGCTTGTTACGCCAGCATTGCACACCCGTCATCGCACGATGCCACATCGTTTCACCCGCACCACCCGCCTAGTGATGATATGCATTCGCGACCCGCCCTAAACGAGGCCGCATGAGTGACTCTCTATGATGTGTAACAAATGGTTAGATCCTTAATGACAAGACGATGATTGTGTGTGTGTGTATGCTGTGGCTCCGGGCCACGCCGGTGACTGCTGACTCCCTCGTCCAAGATGACACGCTACGACTTCTCCACCTTGCTGAGGAGCTTGTTCTTCCTCTGCTTCTCCTGGTATTCGACGTAGGCGTACGACGCGCCGCCGAAGAGCGTGAGGAGGATGCCGATGCCGTTGAAGAATGTGATGTGGAGGTTGAAGAGGAAGACTGCGAGGCCGATCGTGAGGACCTGTTTGCAGCTGGGGTTAGCAACCTTCCTTGGGAAGTCTGAGTCAAAACCGCGTTGCACTGGTCCTAAACGGCCGAGTGCACGCCTGTCTTCACTCACTTCGCCGACACCGTCATCGTGAGCGCTCCGGCCTTCTTATTCGCAGTGAAGGACACAATGTTCAGCCCGCATGCTATCACACCATTGACGAGGAGCGCGACAGCCTTGCCTCGTGTCATCTGGGTCGCGCCGTACCGGCGCACACGCTCGAGCTCGCCGGACATGTACCCGTAGAACACGCACTGGACGAAGGCGAGGGGCGACATGCGCATGAGGAGGTCGAGGGGGTGCTGGGGTCAGTGGGGGATGGCACAGGTGGGGTGGGAGGGGACTTGTGCGCCACATCCCTATGCCAGGGGGGGTTCTTCACATCACTGTACCAAAAGCGTTCTTCGCTGATCGCAACGAGGCTGCACAAGGCAGCACAAACCGTACAGGACAGCACAAGGCAGCACAAGGCGGCACAAGGCAGCACAATGCAGCGCTGAGGACAATCACACAGGCCGAGAGGAATGAGACAGAGAAGCAAGCTAGCGCTTGCTCCTCATCTGCAACACTTACCAGCTTCAGCCGCCCTCCCCCGCCAGTCTGGAGCACATTCGTAGTCACAGTCTTGAGCGCAGCGAGGAACGTGCCCAGGAGAGTGACGATGAGGCCCCATCCAGTGAAGTAGTAGTCGCCATAGGTGCTGTATAATGTCAGCGAGCGAGCCTTCCATGATACTCTAGCACTCCTACTCACGCAAAGCCAACACCAGCGACGACAGGTAACAAGCTAGCGAGCTTCATGAGGCTCGACCTTTGCCGCAGGAACACTGCGGTGATGCCAATTGTAAACAGGGGTGTTGCTGCGCGGACGACTTGGTGGAACTGGGGTGTTAGGCAGGAAGCTGGACAATGTGAGACTCAGCCACTCACTGGGACAGTGACCAGCTGCAGGGAGATATTGCTTACTGCAATATTGATTGTGAAAAGCACCGAGAACGCAGCGAGGATGAGGTTCTCGCGCTCTGTCAATCGCGCTGGGACAAAGGCACCCCGCTCAAGCGCAATGTACGTTCCTGCACAACCTGATAGCGCATGGAGACCTGTGAGTGTCTGCGGTGTGTCAGCTGGGGGCTCGATCTTAGTTCATAGACAATCTCGCTGCACTCACGTAGGGGAATGGGAAGGACACAAGGACCAGCTTGTTGAACAGCGTCAGCCCCAGGTTGAAGAAGAAGTACAGCCCCAGCCAGAACGGCGTCGAGTCAAAGAACCCCTCTTTAAAGTACGACGCCACGCCCGTTCGTGTCTTTGCCTTTGCGTGGCCATTTGACAACGGGCGGGCTGATGGTGTGCCGTATGGAGCCTCTACTGGTGAGGGGAGTGGAGGTGGGATTGTAGATGGATCTCCCTGCTCTTGCAACCTAGAGGTAATTGTCCGGTGGTGTTGACCTGGTGCAACGGGCAGCGCCGATGCTGAGCTCCCGAACATTGTCCCGTTGGCTGTCCGGGGCGACCTTGCTGCCAGACCACCATGCGATACTTTCGGAGAGGAGGGGGGCTTTGACGACCGTGGAGGTGACGAGGAAATGAAGTCGATCGTGTGCGTGTGGTCCCCGCCATTCACCTTGGAGAGCGTCCGGACATCGAGGGGTGGGATAGAGTCGAGAGAGTTTTTGGCCGTGCTCATGGCTGTGGGTGTGAAGGGGGGCGAGAGCCCAGACGACGGCGTGACGACACTTGGACTGTCTGGAGGTGAGGCCGACACGCGATGCGGGGGCTGCTCGCGAGTGAGCGACATGGGGGGGGGGGGGGAGGGGGGGGGGGGAGGGAGGGGAGTGGCTGATGTCAAGAGAGGAGTTGATCAACAGCTGTAGTGCGATGGCAGCGAGTGAAGATTCCTCTTGTTGTCGTTGCCCTCGATACTCTGGGCTCGAAGACCTTGTACGCGTCGCAGATCGAGCTCCTGGCTGATCGAACGTCGCGCACCAAGCAATGCGATACACAAGAAACTTCAAAGCAGTCAGTCGCAACTGCTTATGTTGTCACAACAATACTGCACACAGCAGCTGTGATGAAAACCACGGTGTGTACAGCTGTCGCTGTCCTTCGGATGCGTCGGTTCGGAGGATTGAGTGCGCGCAGTGGACTTGGGCTGCACGCGTCTGAGTTTTGCTCCTTGCCCAGGTACTTGCAAGCTGAGAAGTCAGTCGTTCTTGAGTCCGTTCGTTGATCGTTAAGCCTGCGATGAACGTCGATCTGACGATTGGAACGAGCGTGTGATAGAGTGTGATGGAGTGTGATGCGTAGTGAGCGGTGCGAGTATTGTTGTTGTTGTGAGAGCCTGTGCTGAGGTCTGAGACAGTCGCAGCAAAGTCGAATTGGTGTGTGCCGATGTACTGAGCGACTGAATGCGCGTTATGCAGATGTAGTTATGTCGATTCGGCCCAGTGTATCGTATTGTTGTGATGTCCAGCTCGTGTTCAGTTGCAATGCAGTTGAGAAAGAGTGAAGTAGTAGTATGCCAGGGGCGGTTGTGGAGGTGAGTTACGGTGCTACAGTGCTAGGGTAGCCAGCTACAGTGATAATCCTAGACCACCCCTCGGTCGGAATCTCTTGAGCTTTGGCGCCAAGACCATGTATGAATGCGAATGCGGTCTGGGGAAGCTGGCAACGGGAGCGCAGACGGCGTAACCGCAGCGTGAGCTTGTTAGCGGTGGGGGTGTCGTGTCGCATTTTCAGGATCAGCTGGGATGGCACAGGGTCGCAGAAGTGACGAGAGGGATGCTTTCGAATGCGGCATATGCGGCATGCGGCATCGCATATCAACCATCAATGCATCAGTGTCTCTAGATCTCTTCCTTGTCTGACCGCCCATGTCCATATGCTCTGATGTCTCTAGATGATACATGGAAGCGACACGACCTGCGCCACTCCAGCAAGGTGACGAGGCAGTTGAACACGACAGTCACTACTCGTCGAGAGTGCAAGAGTGCAGAGCAGAGGACGTGCAAGATCATTCTGACCGACGGCGACCACCCTGATCTCGTTCTATCTATCCTGACACTCCTGAACTCCTCATCGGTGAACCCGACACGATGGACGACGCTACAGTGCTGAATCGCGTACGGTGGACTGCATGCGTACGCTGGTCTGGTGGACTAGTGGACTGGCATAGAAATCAGACTAGCTGCGCGTGTGCCTCTTCGAGAGACGACATCAGGGACGCAGAACCAGGAAATAATTGGTGGCGTCTAGTGTTCCATCCCTGATGCAGAATAGGAATATCCTGAGAAAGAATGAGGCTACTAGAAACCATTTATTCGATACAATTGGGTTCCAGAGCAAGATGCAGGCAGGATATGCAGGACTACAGGTCATCTGCTAATGACCATTCGGTCAATATAATAGTGTGTAAGTGTGAATACCCTGCCATAAGACGATGTTTGTATACCTTGTCCATCCGCAACCTACATTGCATGTATATGAGAACCGAGTAGCGAGCGCTGGCATACTGAAGTAAACGAGCATGTGTCATGCTGTCATGTCAATGAGAGTACGAGGATATGCCAGTGTACATGAGATGCGACGCGGCTCGCGTGATGCATCTTCCCGATCCGCGATCCTCCCGTCGTCCCGCGATCGTCGCGCCGAGGACATAGGAATCAGCGCGGCCTGATCACTGCCCTACTCTGATGATTTCAGTGCTTTACAGCTTCTGCGTTCAACTCGGCATATGCCGCCAGTGCGGTCATTGCCAGCTGCGCACTACTACCACTGACGATCGTGATTGTTGACCGAACGGGACGCGGGACGTAATGGGAGTACGACTTGCTGCCCGCGGACACGGCTTCCTGAGTGATACTCCTGTCATCGACCTTCCTGTGGTAGTAGTGTCCTGCATCATGAAGCCAGTATAGGCCGGTATGATACACTACTCGAGCTACTCGGCGACAACACCGTGAGCAAACCCCATCTACACGCACACCCGCTCCTCATGCTTTCATTAGTCCACTAGTATACCAGGGATGGTCGTGTCAGATGTCAGTCACAACGGGACGTCGATGGCATGAACGGGACGTCGATGGCATGACAACGGGACAGCGGTGGGTAGTCACATCCGGCGGCGTCGGCGTCGGCGTCTTCGGCATCCTTGTCCCAAGTAGCATGCATGCACTGCACATGCACCGCTTCAAAGAATGAAGGGAAGGCTGAACATTGGAACGGTGACGCGGTGACTTGATGTTGACAGATGGAGTTGGTATCTTCCGAGCATTATCCGGTTTCAAGTGTCCTGTAGAGGGAGGAGCATTTAGGATGTAGCACGTGGCCACTCATCGGCGATAAGAAAATCGTGATTCTCGCTGCTCTCTCCTCGCCAGCCGCCACACACCCAACCCCCGTATTACCCCGCCACCTCCCAGCCATGCTTCAGAGTCCGCTGCTGGGTGCCACTCGCCCGCCGTGGACCACTGCCCGCTGGTGGCCTTTGACCAGATTTGTCGACGCCAGAGTTGCTCAACCTTCAACCCAAAAACAGTGCGTATAGCGAGCAGCGTACAAGAGTGGGACGACGTGCTGACACTGTGTTCTACTCTGCTCGACTGGTGGTCTACTCGAATATCTACTTGCGCGCGATCCTGGATCCCTATCGATCAACACTCGAACGACACATCGTATCACTCGAACCATCATCTCTCACACCTATAACACACTTCCACACTCCAGATGTCGTCCTTCTCGGCTCAGCCCATCGTCATTGACGGCAAGGGACACCTCCTTGGCCGTCTCGCCTCGATCGTCGCGAAGCAGGTGGGTATTGGGTCTGCGTTTGGGATCGGAATGGAGGATGGAAGGGAGCTGCAGGGAGGCACGGAGCAGTGAGGAGGAGAAGGGAGCGAGGGGTACGAGGAGGGAGGGAGTGAGGGAAGGAGGAGAAGGGAGGCGACAGTGGTGCGGACTGCAGTGCTGGAGATATTGTTGCGTTGCTGCAGTTGGCATGGCACAGATGGGCGTGCTTGCTGCTAAAGCTACTACAATCTGCACTTCTGCTGCAGCAATGCCCCCAACCAACCTGCTGGCAGCTCTTCATCTCCAGTCGTGTAACATCGACCCACACCCCCCCGCACACACTCACGCCAGATCCTCTCGGGCCAGAAGGTCTCGGTGGTCCGCTGCGAGGAGCTCAACGTCTCGGGCTCGTTCTTCCGCAACAAGCTCAAGTACCACGCCTACCTCAACAAGCGCCACATTGTCAACCCCAAGAAGTCGGGTCCCTTCCACCACCGCGCCCCCTCCCGCATCTTCTTCAAGGCCGTCCGTGGTATGATCCCCCACAAGACTGCCCGTGGTGCCGCCGCCCTCCGCCGCCTCTCCCTGTACGAGGGTGTCCCCCCCGCCCAGGACAAGGTCAAGAAGATGGTTGTCCCCGCTGCTCTCCGTGTCCTCCGCCTCAAGCCCGGACGCAAGTACGCCACCCTCAAGCGCATCTCCCACGAGGTCGGATGGGGCTACAAGGACGTCGTCGACCGTCTCGAGGAGAAGCGCAAGGTCAAGGGCCAGGCTTACTTCGAGCGCAAGCAGGCCGCCCGCAAGCTCCGCGCCAAGGCCGCCGCCTCGGTCCCCGAGAACGAGACCCTCGCCAAGTTCGGCTACTAAGCTAGTAGCTGTTCTTTTTGCCTTTTTTGCATTTAGGGGCTAGAGCGCTGCGCGGGGAGAGACGTTTGGGATGCCGACGCTAGGCTAGGTGTCGCCAAGCATGCACTGGATATGACTATTGGTGTGCGGTCGCGTGCCGGTGTTCCAATGATGTACTTTTGCCATCCACGGGTCACTGGTTGGGGATGGGAGTTGGGTTGGGGGAGGGGGGGTGCTGAGCAACCGCGGCCAAACGACAGGTGGCAGAAGGGGAGGAGTGATTGACTTACCGCTATGAGAGTCGAAGGAGACTGACTCGTGACCCACAACGATACTACAGTACTCTCCTAAGAAGAACATTACGAAGGGCATCCCACTATGTTCAGTGAAGAAACCTGCAACCAGTTCTGACTCTCTTTCAGGGAGATCGAATGGTGTTCGGCACAACGACTGCTTTTGTCTGTGACTTTTGGCCCTTTTTGGACGGCATTCACTCAGCGGAAGCTAAGAGCTGACGCATCGATGAATGTTGCCTGCTGCCAGTCGGGTACATCGGCAGGCAATCTTGTGTTTTGGCCCTGACCTGCACTGACCTTCCACAGCTAAGATAACAATGCAGTTAGGTCTGCAGTGCAATCGTAGGCCTCGCACTGCTCAGCATTCGCAGAAGGGGTGGAGATGGCGGAGTCTTGTGATGTCCAGCCATTGTCGCAAGCACGCCATTCCGCCTCGAGTGCTTCGACTAGTGCTGCCCATACTTGATCGCACATGGGATTGAGTTATGTCAGATCCACAGTTTTGCAGTAGTACATACAGGCAAAGAGGAGGAGAGAACGGTGGTCGAGGGCTGACCTCCAGCTGCGGCAGTCCCGACTGGGGTGGCTTTTCCAGCGCTGCCGACACTCCAGGACATACAAACTTGGCTACGCGAACTCTGCTCAAGTCAACAACGTGCCCCAGTCTCGGTTTGGTCAATCTGGGGCGCACCAAATGGTCAATCCTCTGTTCATACTCAGGCAATCCAACTTTGCTGATGAGTTTCAACTCGCAGTGCCACTACAAGCTGCAGTGCAGTAGTGCAATCGTCTAGGTTAAATAGGTGCTTGCCTTCACTTCTGACTATGAATGCATGGTTGGCGTACAGATTCATGGCTCCAAGTCCAAGCTGCAATAGCGACCTGCAGACCGCAGACCGCAGACTGCAGCTTGCTACTACTGTTGTGAATGCAGTCGCTCCTCTTGACTGAGTTCCTTCAAGTTAGAGCAATGGCCACGCCTGCACATTCTAGCCCCTTCATTGTCCTGGATGGTCTTGAGCCTGACAGCAAGACTGCTCACTGAGCGTTCAGCCTGCTGCACACTCGTCGCAGCTTGCCAAACTGTGCTCGATTTTTGGTGATTTTCCATAAATGTCCATGTTTCCTCAGGAGTTTGTTTCCACGAAATAATCTTGACTAGAACCGTCCTCATCCACATTGCAGCATCGCAGCTGTGTAAACAGCGACGGGGATGACTTGCCGCTGCATTGTGAAGCGAGCTTAGCTGCATGCTATCAATCTCTTTAAAGATTGAGTCAGAGGGGTGTTGTGACAAGTATCAGTTTGCGCCGCATACACACCTCTGCAAGAAGCCACTGCCGGTCGGTGTTCGCCGATCTCCTCCACCGGGTATGCATCCTCACTCACCCGAAGTCATCCACAACTTCGTTCAGCGTTGCTCTACCAACAACAACATGCTCGAGTACATCTACATCTGCCGCCATGGTTTCCGGTGCGTGTCTGACGGGGTGTGCTATCGCCAGTGTTGCATTGCGGGCTGCTGCTACCTCTGCGTTGGCTCTCCATCTGCCAACAGAACGGCCTTAGGAGGCGCGCCACCAAACTCACCATATCCGTAGTGCTTCCACTGACGCCAGACTACCCGAGCCACAACCAATAGAGCCGCGGACCAACTGGGATGAGGAGGCAAAGTCGTCGCCCACGGGCATGGCGAGGGACTATCCTGTGAGTCGGCGTGGGTTGGTGCGGGCAGAGTACACGGAGGGTCAGCGATGGCGGAACCTCGCATAGGCAACATTGACATGTTGCCCTCAGCTACCGACGACTTTCGTGAACCGTGCTTGAGAGACAATGCCTCCTCACCGCATGTTCTCCGTTATCTGATACTGTGGCACTGCTGTGGCGTGCTGCTTCTAGAGAATTTGCGACCTTCGTGTTGCCAGTGCCACTCCTGCCCTGCACTGCGCTACGACTGTGCCACTATCATATTGCCTCTACCGATCCTTTTCCCTCATACCCTTGCACCCTATACCCTTCACGCCTTTCCCCTTCTTTCCTCTCCACCGCCTCTCCGCCCGCTTCCTACCCCACCCTCTCCCGCTAACCCCAGCTCGCAGCCACAGGTCACCACCAAGCGCGCGACCTCGCCGCCTTCCTCTCCGACCCCACACGGACGGCCCCGCACCCGCCCCCAGAAGCAGTCTACTCGTCACCGTTCTACCGGTGCGTGCAGACCGGCCTGCCGACAGCACAGGCGCTCAACACCAAGATCAAGCTCGACCACGGCGTGCAGGAATGGTATGGCCCCGCGAAGCCCGGATCAGGCCTGCATCCCCGTCCTGATGTGGGCGTGCTCGCTGGCCTGTTCCCAGATCAGCTCGATACGTCCTACTCGTCAACAGTGTACCCCGACCGCAGGGGGGAGACGATCGCGCAGCTGCATGAGAGGATAGGGCTGTTTGTCGATGCGTGGACGGCGAGGGTCGACGAGAGCGGGGAGCGGAGTGTGGTGATCTTTGCGCACGCTGCTACGGTTATTGCGTTGGGGCGGATGGTGAGTGGTCTGCAAGGCAGGAGTTGGAGGTGAGGAGATGGAAGTGGCATTCGAGTATGTCCTACCTCAATAACCAGAGGGGTAGGGTGCTCGTCTGTTGAAACGAGTGTGAGCTGGGTTGATTGTGCGCCGGCTGGATTTAGTGAACTATGCTGGCTGAGTGTGATGTTTATATCACTTCAGAGCTGGCCTGACATTCACACTGCTGGCTGAGTGTGATGTCTGTACACTCAGGCTGGCCTGACATCTACACTGCTGTGCTGGGTGTTGTGTCGCGTTGCACTTGGACTGGGTGCTGGGCATACATCTGAACTGGTTTTGATTGTGTAGTATTGAGTGTGTATGGTCCGACGCTGTGCGCAGCAAAAGCAGAGGGCCGTGAAGGCCAGTCGCTCTGGGCCTAATCCTTGTTCGCTGTGAGCAGATCTTGTAAACCTCGTATCCCTACTCCCAGGCCACTCCCGCTCACCACCGCTGACACCAGCTCACCGGCGACCCAACAACAGAGGTCACAGCCGGCTGCGCCGTCACCTCCCTGTACCGCCGGAAACCAGGCCAGAATGGGTGCGGCGCCTTTGAGCGCGTCTACGACGGACGTGCAGATTACATGCCCGGCGGGGTGGAGCGCGACTGGGCGTTCTCCAACATCGAGATTCACACCGGCGAGCTGCACGGCGACGTGCCGTTCGACGAGGGGGACTATGTCGATCACCCGCCGGAAGACGAGTTGCCGGTCGGGTTAGCGCCGGGGATGGAGAGGTATCTTAGAAAGAGTCGCGGGGGTGCTGGTGTTGCTAGTCGGTTGTAGATTGCATTGCATGTTAGACTGTGGGCTCGTCAAGAACAAGCTAAGCTCGCGATTCTGCAGAATGTTCTTGTTACGCTGTGATCGATCCGACCTTGGAGTTGCGATCAAGTGGTAGACGAAGGCTATTCGTGAGCGTGAGTGCCTCTACCCGTAATAACAACGTGCAGTGGTTTCAGACACATCAATCAGTCAGTCAACGGTCGATCGACCATCTTCAATCAATTATCTGGTCATCTGGTCATTCAAACCCCACGATTTGCGGAGACAACCCTCACTCCCTCCAACGCCGGCTGGCCCGTACACCACTCCGCCAACCAGTCGCCCCTCCTCACCCCCGCATCATCCCTCCCCCGATCCACCGACATCCATCACCAGCCCATCTCGTATGCCTCTCGAACGCCTCTCGAATGCAACATCATACATCTCCCAAGACCTAGACCGAAACGATGCACGTCTAAGCCTCCTCGGTGCGGAGCTTGGCGGAGGGGTTGGTGATCTTGACACCCAGGATCTTGGCGCGCGAGACGATCTCGATGCGCTTCTTGGAAGAGACACCGTGGGCGATGGCGGCGGCGTACTTGCCAGAGTGCATGAGGAGGAGCTCGAGGTCGCGGACGTTGTTCACGAGGACCTCCTTGTGGCCGGAGGGGATGAGGTGACGGGTCTTGTAGTTGGATCCGTAACCGATCTTGGGCATGGGGGTCTGGCCCTTGAAGCGACGGCGGACCTGGCGATTAGCATACGTGCAACGAGGAGCGTGGCTGGTGGGCTGTGCCATTGCAGACGTCCACGGCAGCCCCCGCACGCTTCTGCAGCCCCGCACCATCCCTACTTACACGGTTGTCAATACCCTTGGGCTTCCTCCAAGACTCCTTGACACCGGCATAGCGGTCCGACTGGTGGCGCTTGAACACCTTGGTGCGCTTCTTGACGATCGGGATGGAAGACGCCATTTTGCTGTAGAGGTGAAGGAAGAGTATCGAACGAGGTCAGGACGGCGCAGGTACAAAGTTGCGTATAGGTACCGAAATCGATGCACAAAGCCGAGGAGCACGAATTGAGCACGAATCGAGAGCAAGTCACGCAGAGCAGCAAGATCGCAGACAGAGCACAGGCGCAGATGAAGCGTGTGGACGAAAGGAAGGATTTGTCGAGGTGGTAAGAAAGGGAGATCACAAATCGGCCGTGAAAGCGAGTAGGATCGTAGAAGTTGCGAGGATAAGACGATGCGCGTTGACAGAACCACGGATTCGACGAAAGACTATGTCAGCTGTTGCTCTCGACGCTGCGCGGGCTGCTCACAAGATGTGCTTGATGGTTGGAAACTGTAGCACACCGTCGAAGTCGCCTGCCTTGCAGGGGTGCAGTGGTGCGGGACCAATTTCGACGAAGTTTGACGTTCACCAGGCAAACGCCGAGGGCAGATTCGAATTCTCCGGAGGTGTGGCAAATAGATTTGAGGGCAGGACATCCTGTATATCCGCTGCTAATGCATTCATCTCACTGAATGCTTAACTCTTGTTGAGATATGGTTGCTGACAGAGTAGATCTCGCGCTCTGAGGTTGTCCATGGTGCATATATGCCCTCCGTGCTGCTCTACGATCTATTATACATCCCGAGTTTCTGCGTGGTCTTCTCTAACTACCGCAGAGCCCACGTTTTGACAGCAAACAGCTCCTGCGGGAGGCCAACCTGCGTCTCCTCCTTGACGACGCCTAGTCCTGCCTCAGTGAAGGCTTCGAGCCACCTGCCGTTGGACCTGAGGTCAGAATCGTCCACTTCATCCACTCTCACCTAGTCAGACTAGAGTCCTCGGGATCCAGGAACTCTGCTGGCTTTCCATCGGGTCCATCCTCACAGATATTCTCCTTGACGATGATCACAGGCGACGCATAGCCTTCTTCGCCGGATGTATCCCTCAATGCTGCCTTGCACCTTTTGAGAAAGCTAACCAGGTCCTGATGTGTCATGTGTCCTGCCATCAGCTCTGCTCCCCGCATCCCACGAACCGAGACACCACTGGCACCACACGCTGTCGTCAGCACTGAGCCAGTCAGCACTGAGCCAGTCAGCAACACCTACGCATCATACTCCATCCTGCCGTCCCCGCCCAGCGCTCCGGGGTTCCCCTCTCGAGCCTCTCCAACCAGCTTGCCCTCTCCTAGTTGCGATGGGTTGATGTCCTGTAGTCCAGCGCGAACGAAGAAGGCGCGTTTCCCACGACTCTTGTTCCACTCGGCTATGCGCCTGGCGTTCTCTTTGGACTCTTCCTCATCCCGGGTCGACGAGAATCGTGGGATGTCTCTCCACTCTCCAGCTGAGGCAGCACGTTCGCCTTCAGCCAAGAAGTGTTCCAATGGCTCTGCAACTACCACATCGTCGAAGAGAGGCAGAAGAACAGTTGATGTTACGCGGCCAATGCCAGCACCGACATCGAGGGCAGTCAACCGATATGAAGGTCGCGGTGGCGGTGTGGGAGTCAATGGCGAGGGGAACGTATGCAGCTGTGGGAGCACAGAGAGCAGGAACAACCGAGACGAAAGTTGGTCGATGTGCGGCACCGGCTGAGATGTCAGTCAGTCATTTTGTAGCGTCGAGGAGCACTCACGCCGTGACCAAAGCCACCGAGTACGCCGTCGACACTCGCTTCAACGCTGTCCCAGTACTGCACTCCCTTGGCATAGTCGGGGCCTGCGGGAGCCTTGCGGAGGGCTGACCCAACGTTAGGACGAGCGCGTTTCGATGAGTGCTGAGTTTTGTGAACCATCCGGTGATCGAGCGGCAGTGTCAGCTTGGCAAAGGGAGCCTCATCGTCATCCGCATCACACACCTCGTCAGACGACTGTCGTCAGCAGAACTCCCTGTGGCGCACATACCATCACGTCGGTGGGCAGCGTTTGCTGATATGTTTGTCTGTGGCACAGGTCCAACACAACGAGATCCAAAATCCAACGCACTGGACCACCTCCACCTGCTCGTGCCTGGGATGCCATGCCATCCGCATTCGTCCTCTGTCGACTGATCATATGAGCCAGTACTTTTGTCTAGAAGCAAGACGATACGAGTGCATGCATGCGCTGACAGCAAACGGAGCTACCACAAGACAATCTAGGTCACATCCATGCGACACAATCTCCACCCCCGAAGCAGGTTGAGGCAGACGACTATGTCACGAGACAGTCAATAGCTTTCAAAAGATCATGTCAGTGTCATCGACTCGCTCGATCTGTCCGCTCCCTCGCCACTGCCCAGACTGCTGCTATAGCCCGCAGAAAAGTAACTGCATTCGCAACGACGCTACATGGCCACAACTAGTCCTTCCGAAGTCGAATCAGTCGCAGTCCAATGATCGAGTCGTTTATCTACCCCGTTAGTTGACTGTCTCTTTCAAGAACGCTGAACTCACTTGGAGCGGGCACGCATCTTTCTGCGCTTACGACGGAGCTTGCGCATACGCTTCTTACGCCACTTGTCACGCATCTGTTCTGTCAGGGCTGCACACGACACGCGACGGAAATCACTCACGTTGGATTATAACTTGCGGCGGTTGAGAGAAAGGAGAAAGCAGACAGCGCGCAATGTACGGCAGGGGTACAGGGAGGGGTGGTGCCAAATGTCGCCGACCACATATCCCCGGTGTGGCACGTTGAATCGCCGAGTGCGTGGCGTTTGATTCCGTTCTCTGATGCGAGACGCGGATGGGCAGTATATAATTTGGATCGGCGCGCAGATGCAGAACTTCAACAAACGCATTTAACTCTCTTTAAAGCACTGGCAAACCTCGCTTCCCTTCACCGGTTGAAGCACACGGTAAGCCGGCCGTCATAAATGGAGGAGATGGATGGGTATCGTGCCCACAGACGCGTTTTGGGTGGACCGTCGACCTGTTGAGTGGTGGGGGGTCCAAGACGCTTTTGACATTTCACGTATGGATATGGATATGATCATGGATGAGCAGTGTGACGTGGTGATGAGGGCGGTCGTTTAGGGCATGAATCTGTCGTTCGGTGGTAGTGCTGTGACTGCTTCTCTGGCGACAGGGTAGCACAGTGGTTGGTACAAGTCCACAGCACCTCTAGATTACACCTGAGTAATCGATTCTGCAGGCTGTATTGGCTGAATATTAAGCTCCATGGCAGCCTGAGCGTCTTGGCGGACGCGACCCAGACGTTCAGACGTACAGGACAGACGAAATTAAGCGACTGATGCTGCGAGACGATCATGATACATGCAATGATAAGACTACTCTGCCATCTGAACATCTTCTGTGCTCTGCTCAGTGGTTTGAGGGGTGGCGTTGCCCTCCATTTCAGCAGAGAGTACCTCGTTGTCACCGCTCTGGCCTGGTTCTGGTAATGAAGCTCTTGTGGCACCGGTAACGGCTGAGGCACCTTCAGTTGACAGCTCTGCAGGCTGAGTCTCCATCGACGGTGCTTCTCGAGGTTCCTGATCCTCAACCTTGATCGAACTCCCCGCCTCACCGCTTGTCGATCCTCCTTCGCCTGCACCTGATTGAGCGAATGATTGTTCAGCCGACTGCTCGTTCGAGCGTCCCTCAATCTCGGCAGCCGGCCCAATTCCCTCCACGATCTGCACAGACGTTCTCGATGATGGCCCTACTTCATCAGACGGTAGCTGTCGAGTTGGCGCGGTGGTCCCGCTCGCTGAGGTTGGAGTCTGCTGTGCTGCCTTAGCCATAACCTTCAACCGCCTGATAGTCGATGCAACTTCTCGGCTCTTCCTGCCTGTCAGATCATTCAACAAACCCACTCACGCTCTCAATGCCTCGGTCTGTCGCCTCCTCTCCTCTACCTGCCTCTCCATGACCATGACCAGCGTGGCCTCCGCCTGATGTCAGTCTATGGAGCTTCGTCAGACTCACTTGGACACCCCTCAGTTGATTGGCTGACACCATCATACTAGCAGCCAGGTTGCTCAGGTGCTGGATGTACTGATCGCCCTCGCTTGCTCGACCAGCATCAGCCAACTCTGAAGGCATCCGAGCTGTCATCGTCAAAGCGTCGATGAAGGCCAGAAGCGTGTGCAGAAACGAGTGAAGCAACGTAGGCAGTCCCTCCCGTCCCTGCTCAGCAGCCTCAACTATCGGTTCGGGTAGCCCAATCTCCTTCGCTGTTGGTATGTGCGGTTCAGCCTGGCTTGTCAGCACACGCAGTGGGAACAGAATGGCGAGTAGGCTTATGCGTTCATCGGGGCACAACGGTAAGTAGATCACTTACAGTGTACATCTGGCCGAAGAGCATCCATCGTCCGTCTTCCAATACCCAGTCAGCACGCGGCGGTCGCAAGAGGTCAATGTTCGCATTGTCGCTTGTTCCATCGGGTCCGCTCGCCGGCGTGTTTCCTTCGCTGTCTAGCGCTGCTGCACGAGCAACAGCCTCAGCAGTGAAGGCCTTGTAGTACCCAGGCGGGGGCGGGAAGAGTGTGTTGGTGATCGGAACGCCGTCCATGGTGGTAGAGAGACGAAGGTTGCAGAGCGAAAGCTTGTAACATGACTGTTGTTGTTGCGGGCAACTCCGCAGCTGAAGTCAGACTGGGGGCGCTCGGAGATCCATCTACTCGTCCGTCCTTCAGTGGCAGATGGTGAAAGCCCATGCAGCAGTGCCGATTAGAGCGGTCGGGAACAATGCTATACAATGCATATGTGACAGAATGCAACGTTGATGAACTAGATGGCCTTAGACAAGACCTGCTGGGCGGCAGCTGCGCCAACCCTGATGACCTCCGCCTCTCGCTCGCCCGCGCCCCGTTCGGGAGACTTGCGAATACTCTGCAGAACCCAAGCCAACCCACCCGACAGCTCGGGGTTGCTGAGCGCACGATCGAAAGTCTCCTCCACCACCTCGACGTCAATGTCTTTCTCCTTGAAGGTCTTAGGCAGCTTCAGGAGCGGACTTGTGGTCTGAGTCGCGACGAGCAACGTGCGCAGCAAACTATCCAAGAAGCGTTTCGTAGGCTTGCCGAGCTCGGTGAACTCGATAGCTTTCAGAATCGTGAGGTCTATGCTACCTCTGGCCATGAGGAAAGCGATGGACTTGGCTGTATTGGCAGCGCGTGTGTCCGATACCTCTCCATCCTGCAATTCGCGAAGAAGGTCCCATAGAGCGTACTGAAGTGTGAAGCGATGATCGTAAGAGTTCGCACATAGGTTGTTGAGCACGAGAGTGTAGTAAGGGTTGTATGTCTCCTCCATACCGCAGCAATGCAATGCGACGCGAACAAACTCTCTCTCCTGCACGGCCGTGAGCTTGAAGGCGTTCAAGCGGTCGGTAGCATGCAGGTAGTCCTCGGATGTCAGGAGGACAACGAAGACGGATCGGCGGACATCAGTGTTCATGCCCTGCTTGCGGGCAAGCTCGAGCAGGACCTCCTCGTCCTCAGCTTCTGTGACATCCTTCGTCTTGGCCTTCGTAGAACCTTTCGCTGCGCGCTCGACCAAAGGGTTACCGGACCACCCCGCGCCGACGAGCCACCACTTGCCTCGGGTATCGGCGGAAAGCAAGTCGGACAGTCCCACGCGAAGCGGCTCTGGTGCCAGTAGACGACGCTTCTTCCCAAGTCCCGAGAGGAAGCGACGCATGCGTGCGACGTCTTCACGTTCCGCGCCTAGGCCCTTAGCTTTTCCGTTACGCAGATTGACCAGCGTCTCGATCATGAAACGCCCGCGGGTCGTCATCTCCTTGTCTTTTCCGCGCGTTTGGTCTTGCACGAGGGCCACAATGTCCTTCAGACTCGAGGGGTCATCCGAACGCAGTTGAGAGCCGCAGCACTTCAAGATCTTGAGCAGACCCTCGACGCTTCGCTCTGACATGACCTCGCCGTTCTCGGTCTGGATGAAGCCGCGCACAAGATCGAATATCAAGTTGGCTCCGACCACTCCTGCGTTGTAAAGCTCGGCGATCAAAGTCAAGAGGTTGAACGTCTCGCGAGCATGATCGTCCTCGGTGTCTGCTATCGTCGCATCAGGTGCGAGTTGCGATGCGGCTTCTGAGTACTTCTTCACCAGCGTTTGCACGAAGTGTGCGCCAAACTCAAGGCCAACGACACGGTGGACCGCGCCTACCAGAGTGGCGTAGAGGACGACGAACGAGTCGAGAAGGTTGGTTTTGGAACCGATCATTTGAATGACCAGATCTGTCAAGGTAGTCGTGACGTCTTTCATCAGTACTCGGACGGCAGACGTGCTCACCATTGCGGCTGTACTCTCCGAACAGTTTCTCAACATCGGCGAGGATCGATTCGATGTTGGCCTCACTCAACCTGTCGTCAGCTTGGCAATCAGTATGTAACGCACTTATTCAGAAGACCTTGAGCCTTTCGTTGCAGCTTCTCCCTGGCAGCCGCCTTGGCAGTATCCCCAGCAGCCTTCTCGGCCAGCTGTGCAGCTCGCAGATGCGGCGGGACATATCTTCCAGGTGCTGCAGCTACTGGCTCTTCCGCAGTTACCTCGTCAGCTGCTTTATCTGATGCTTCCGGCTCGTCAGCGGACGCCTGAGGGTCGGAGTCTTCGCTGACAATGCCGTTCCACTCTTCACCGTCATCTGCAGCTCCGCCTTCATCGTTCGAGGCGTCGCTCTCATCTTGGTTGTCGCTGTCCTCCTCTTCGCTTCCCCCTCCATCGCCAATGCTCGATTCTGGTCCACTGTCGCTCATGAAGTCGTCCAGCTCGCCGCCTATCTCATCGTCACTATCATCTGTCACTTCGCCTCTCTTGATCCCCCTCCCTCCAGGGCCTAGGGCATCCGCAAACTCCAGAAGATCTACAGTCAGCTACAGCATCCAACATACCCACCGTCCAGACCATCGCTCTCGTCGTCCTTTGCCTTGGCTTTCTCCTTCTTGAGCATGTATTCGAGCCACTCTATCTCGCGGTCCTCGACGTTGGCTTCGTCCATGGCAGGAAGGGTGATCTCCTTCTTCTCCTTCCGCTTCTTCTCTTTCTCATCAGGCTTCTTCTGCACTGGAACAGCCTTGGCTTCTGGCACCGACGCAGCCTTATCACCTCTCGGTCGTTTGCGAGGCTGCTCCTCACTATCCGCAGCCCTTCGCTTTACTGGCTCGGTAGATGGTTGGGGATTCCGCGCTGCCTTACGCTCTTCCTTCCTCCTCGCTGGTCCATTACTGCGGCTGGAACCTACGGTCAGATGAGCTGGAGGAGAGGCTTACCGTATGTTGCATCGACTTCGTCCAATAGGGCAGCTGGCAAGCGAGGTCCACCAAAGCGATGACCGCCTGGACCACCTCGTCCTCGCCCTCGTCCCCGTCCTCGACCTCGTCCTGGCGCTCCGAAGGACATTTCTGTGCTGAACACAAACAAAGTTCGATGCCTGCCGGAAAGTCATCTTGAGTTGCCACCGAAATCTCAGAATTATCGGCTGTATCTTGTCCCTCCACTTTGCGATAACGCGTTGATCATGCGACCTTCTTACCGAGACGCGAGACATCGACTCTTCGACAGCGCGGCGTCGCAAATCGAAAGCAGACTGGGTCATTATCAACTGATCAATACACTACTCCAGGAAGGCAGGCAGGAATCTAGCACTCGTGGATGATAGGCAACGTGCCTGCGGTAGTCATTGCCTCATTAATCATTTGCCTCTACCACATGAAGCTGCGTCTTGAGTGGGCGCGAGTGGACTAAGAGACAGGCAGAGGAGAAGGGCGTTCGTTTCAGCGCTCAACACGCCGAGGGCGACACCTCTTACTATCTGAAACTTTATACTCTAGTTCATTCGGCAAGCAGTGATGGTGGAGAGGCTGCTAGCTGCTGGAAGTATGGATGGGAGCTTGTGCACTCGCAAGCCTTACACACAGGTGTCACTGCACATCGCGCTAGAGTATATGTCAGAGCATGCAGAGCAGTCGTAACGCTCATGCTGATCGACGTATGAGGGTAGAAGAATGCAGATAACTTCCCAAGCATCCTTTGACTGTGCCACTGACGGTCGATCATCACGACATTTTGCTCCCGTGGCATCTGCATCTGCGGCCCGCTTGTCATTGACGCACTCTTCATCGTGCTCGTTCGCCCCTCTCAATCCATTGCCAGCTCGCGCATTTCGTGTTGTCAACCTCTGGACCTTGAAACTCGCTCCATATAGAGGACATCAAGTCTCTCCCTCTACCAGAAAACGCGTTGGGCGAACCTCTAACTCCCATTCATCAGATGGCTCCTCCTGTGTCCAATACCAATGGTGTGGCTACGCCCGCTCAGTCGACGAGTCACCTTTCTCCCAGAATCATCCTTGGTGGCAATGCTGCACGCATCCTTTGCGTTGCGGATATTCGCGGTGACTGTGAGTACGACAGACGGCGTTGAGTCGTGCTTCTCTGCTGACATGCAGACCATGAGCTCAACCGACTGATCCGGGAGCACGAGGCAACGGCAGTCATCCATACCGGCGACTTCGGTTTCCTCAACGCCGATTCCTTGGAGCGTATGGGCGACAAGTGAGTACAAGTGCGAGATGGGTGCTGACGGTATCCAGAATCCTTCGCCATCTCCTCCAGTACTCTCCACTGATCCCACCGGCAACTCGGAACCAGCTCTTGTCGATTCCACCTCAGGCAGGACGATCAGCTCTCATCAGCCAGCTGAACAGCTCGTCGATCCACTTTCCTCTTTCGCAGTTCCCTCATCTTCTCTCTGGAGCCATCACATTCCCCGTGCCCGTCTTCACGGTCTGGGGTCTGATCGAGGATGTTCGCATCGTGGAGAAGTTCAGGACCGGCGAGTATGAGGTCAGCAACCTCACTGTCATCGATGAGGCATCATCTGCTCTCATCGAGACCTCGGGTCTGAAGCTGCGCTTGTTTGGACTGGGTGGCGCCGTTGCACTGCACAAGATGTGTAAGTTTGAGGGGGTCGAAAGATCGATGCTGACTTGCAGTTGACAATGGTGCGATAATGTACAGGTCGTCAGACTAACGACAGGTGAGGGTTACGCAACCATTGCCGGAAGCCAGGGTACCATGTGGACGACGGCATTGCAGATGGGTGAACTCATCGACACTGCGCAACGGGTACGTCTGACTTCAGAACATTGGCTGACAGTAGACATTTGACCCGACTGAAACTCGTGTACTTGTCACATCAGCGCCTGTCAGCCGCACGGGCTTGTTAGCTCTCATCGCGCTCGGAGTCAAAGCAGACCTGACCATCTCCGGAGGTCTTCACTGTACGTCACGCATAGTGGATTTGTCTGACCTCAGTCCGCTACGCCGCCTCGCTGAACGACTTTGCTGTCTACGGCGACTTCGAGTCATACCGCCAGAAGCTTGTGGCCGCACGCGACAGCTTTGTTGGTGTATACGATGTCGTCAAGGACCGTGTTGAGGGCATCCTGAGGTGAGATTGACAGACTATGACAGTGCTAAAGACAGCGACGCACAAAACGCCTTGCTGAAGAAGGTGCTCGCGACTGTGCAGCGCATCCCTGCCGCGGATGACAACAGCTGGACGAACACATGGCACTGGGTTTTGACGTATGTGTCATGGTATGGAGCTGCGCTGACGATAGTGACGCACTCTGTGGACACCTTCTCCTTGCCTTGAGCGACGGACGTGTCTCTGCGGAGACCCGCAGCAACGGTGAGTTTCAGGCATGTGCCACACTGACCCCCAGGCCTCAACTTCTCCCACCGTGCGAACCAGCTGGCCCAAGCTCCTTCAGCTCCATTGCAGGCGACAGCTCCGCAATTGGCGCCCCAGCCTCGTGCTGCTGATGTGCTGTCCAAGGCAGTGCCTGGGAAGCCTGCGGCACCGTTTGCTACCGACGCCCAAAAGCAGCAGCAGCAGCCTCTGCCAAAGCCTGTCGCTCCTTCAGGCCCCGCGAAGACCATTGTACCGCCCATGAAGCCTTCCGCACCTCAGCCTGTCCGCCAACCCCGTCCGCCTGCATCCGGTGCAGCACCGAATAGCAAGGTTGAGGCCAAGCCCGAGGCTGGCAAGGCTGACAAGCCTGCCTCCCGTGATGGTCCCAAGCCTGCGCCGAAGGCTACCGCTGAGTTGGCTGCGGAGTCACAGCCCAAGGAGTCAAAGAGGGCTGAGAAGTCTGAGAAGTCGTCTCCGAATGGAGAGAAGGATGGTGACGCTCCTGAAGCTCCCAAGCCAGGATTTCAGACACCGAAACGATTCTCTCTGTACATGAAGGGGCTTCCCATCCCTACGACAGAGGCGGAGATCAAGGAGTTCTTTGGTGACGACGCTGCAAAGGTAAGAGTTTTCCGTCGTGCGTAAGCTGACGCACAGATCACTGGCGTCAAACTGGTGTTCGAGTCGGGTCCTCGTGACGGACCTCGTCGTCAGAAGAACTTTGCATATGTCGACTTCGCAAACGAGACCGATCTGCAGGAGACGCTGAAGACGCACACGTCTGGGGTAAGTCCCGCGCATGACACAGCAACTGACCGTATCAGAACATCCGTGACACGACAATCTCGGTTGAGCTTTCCAACCCTCCTATTCGCAACCACCCCGGAGGCGAGCGTGGACGTGGAGGTAGCAGGGGACGTCGTGGCGGTCGAGGTGGAAGCACGCCCAAGGAGTTCAACAAGGGTGATTCTGCAGCGAAGGCGGAGACACCCAAGCCCGATACCCCGAAGAACGAGTGAAAGGGAGGACTGGAGCAGTAGGGAGTTTTGTGCATCACTGGCATTGTCATATACAGTAGGTAGATCGTCATGGGACATGTTAAGAGGTTATACTGTGATTATATCTTGCGGAAGACGAAGACGTCGGTGGTGTAGCGGTACTTGAAGGTGCCCTCCTGCGTGTGAGCAAATGGGAGTCGAGATCGCAAGCTTACCTCCTTGTTCACCCATTCTTTATCACCCTCTCTGATGACTTTTCGGAGCTGCTGCTCAACTTGCTTGCGCTTCTCGCCGTTGAGGTGAGCCTCAGTCATGTACGACTTGGAGAACACCCTGTCAACGACCTGGTCCTCGGTCATAGTCATGTCCCAAGGGTAATGGGACTCCTCAGCAGGCTGGAAAAGCTCCTTGCATGCCTTGGTATCGAACATGGCCTTCCACAGGCCGCGGTAGTATTGTGGTGAACCGAGATCTAGCGGCTGGTACACCTCCCGCAGAGCTGCGTGCCATGCGTCGTCGTTAGTCTCGAGGTTCCAGATGAGCACGAGGGGTGCACCGGGCTTGAGGTAGGAAGCTAGCTCTGTCTGTGGTGTCAACCTTCTACCCTGCACGTTTGTGCGAGACTAAGACTCACAAGAGCAGCCTCATGGTCGGGACACCAGTGCCACGCCTGAGCGATAATAACCGCGTCCGCAGAGCCCTTCTCCAGCCCAGTCTTGCTGAAGTCGTCAAATCCCCCGTCTACTACTCGGACATCGGCAGTCGTCGGGGGTATCCTCGCGAGCCCCTTCTCCCACGCTGTACGCATCCCCGCGCTAGGCTCGACGCCGACGAGCGTCTTGATGTCGAATTTTGGGTACTCTGGCGTTGGGGGGTGAAGGAGGAGGCGGGTGAAGATTCCGGTGCCGGACCCGGGCTCTATAATCTCGAGGCCCTTGCCTGGAAGGAGGGAGTGGATGTAATTGAGCGCTGAGGCCGGGTACGAGGGACGAGCGCGGTCATACTATCGTCAGAGGAGTGGTTGGTTGGGATGTGACAGACGTACCAGCTCGTTCGTGCCCTCGGCGAAGCCCGTTGCAGCTACGCTGTGGACAGGAGCTACAGACGCGGAAGCCATCCTGGTGGGTATGCGTGCTGCACGTAGGGAGTTGCGCAGGATCATACGATGGGTATATATGTGAACACGAGCTGAGACAGAGAGGTGCGATATCGTACCCCATGAATGTCGAACACGATCGCGCGATCGGCTTTATCCGGTGACCTCGGCGACTATCTTTGGTCGCTATCTATCGGCTAACGCTAGTCGTCGGGTAGGTCGTTGTTGATGTCCCGTGCCCACTTGCGTGTACGTTTCGAAGAGACAGTACTGCCCCCTTGGATATGCATATATTTGGGACCGCTGTAGTGTTGTCGTTGGTGAAGAAATTCCACGATGTCAGCGACTCTGGCCCCCTCGTCATACTCTGACAACAACCCGATCACCGATGAGTCGGTCAACAGCGCGCTGGCAGCTATCGGCGCCAAGCTGCCCCCCGACGAGGCGAGCGAGTATGGCGAGTTCCTCAAAGGGGTGTGGGAGGTGTGGAACAGGGTCGATGGGATGGACGACTATGTCCCGCAGGTGGACACTGAGCGGTTCCCGCGCAATAATGTCCACCGGCCTGCACCTGAGGACAACCCAGCAAATGCCTGGGCGTGGCGAGTGACCATCCCTGGGCAGAAGGAAGGACCGTTGGACGGCAAGACTGTGTGTCTCAAGGTATGGGTGCTTGAATATCTGGGCCAGAAGCAATAACTTTGTTGAGAGCCGAACCTTGGCTGACGAGCAGGACAACGTCGCGGTCAAGGATGTGCCCTGCCTCCTGGGTACGGAGTTCTTCAGCGACTGGACGCCCGACACCGACGCGACGATCGTCACTCGTATCCTCGAGGCAGGTGGCACCATCACAGGGAAGGGTGGGTTTGCTAGCCTACCCATACTGATAACCTAGCTGTGTGCGAGAACCTCAGCTTGTGGGGCGCGTCCGGGTCGAGCGCTACAGGTCTCATCCACAACCACCACGGGCAGGGTTACTCCGCAGGTGGTTCCAGCTCGGGCACCGCCGTCCTCGTTGCCCGCGGGGACGTTGACCTCGGCATCGGCGGTGACCAGGGGGGCTCGATCCGTATTCCTGCGAGTAAGAACGGGATCGTGGGGATGAAGGCTACTACTGGCCTGGTCCCCTACACGGGGATCGCGAGCTTCGAAGCGACACTAGACCACGTCGGGCCTATGACTAGGACTGTGCTCGACAACGCCTTGTTCCTCCGGGTACTCGCTGGCGCGGACGGCATCGATGACCGCCAGCAGGCGGGCTGCCCCCTGCCCAAGGACGTGCCTGACTATGCTGCACTGGCGACGAAAGGTGTCAAGGGGTTGCGGATCGGGATACTAAAGGAGGGCTTCGAGGTGCCGCTCATGGACCCGCGCGTGGCCGACATGGTGACTGAGGCGATTCAGAAGCTGACATCTCTCGGAGCTACAGTCGGCACTGCCTCTGTGCCTATGCATCACGTCGCACCGGACCTATGGGCGACGATAGGCCGGTTGTCGTCGACGAACTCGTGGCTGGGCAAGAGCTCGGGGCGGCGCCAGCTGTTCCTCAATGACCTTACTGAGAAGATGGCTGGGGGACAGTTCGACAAGCTCCACCCTTCGGGCAAGAACACGCTCATCAACGGGCTATGGGCGTGGGAGCACATGCCGCCGACACTGCTTGGCAAGGCGACCAATCTGGTCCGCAAGTTGAAAGACGAGTACTATGCCGCACTGGAGGAGTACGACGTGTTGGTGATGCCTACGCTGCCGTTCGTTGCTCCTCCGCTCGTGGATGCGACTGTTTCGCCAAAGGAACAGATGGCGAGCTGTATGGGTGTGACGTTGAATACGTCGGCTTTCAACCTGGTGAGTACGAACCATGAGGGAGTTGCGTAGTCATGAGAGCAGCGTGCTTCGTGTGCTGTCACGCGTCCGTGCAGACATTCGAGCTGCCAATCTGGCAACGTTGAGTCATGTGTGGAGTCCTGGGTCATGAATTTGATCTGACAGCAGACTGGCATGCCGGCCCTCAGCATCCCCGTTGGCCGCTTGCCTGCCAACGACAACGACAAGGTGCTCCTGCCTGTCGGACTTCAGATCGTGGGCAAGTTCCACAGTGAGGAACTGCTGTACCGCGTAGGCTATGCCTGGGAGAGCAACTTTGAATGGAAGTGAAATGCACACATACAACCGTGGCACTGCTCAAGCGGGTTCTGATATTCTGAATATTTATGTGTAGAAGTTGCGCAACACTTCTTGCAGAGCTGCGAGAAGCGACGCAACCCCAAGTCCGGCTCACGTAATTTCGTATGCAGCTGAAGCTGATAACATGCTCGACAAGCCCTCGCATCATACACTCGTTTTCTGTTCAGCATGCACGATATATCTTCCCATAAGAAGGCAATAAACACAGATTACTGCCCACAACATTAACCATCTGCTAGTCTTATCCGCGTCTCAGGTCGAGACAAGTAGGGACGATCAGGAACGGCTTAATGCTGGAATCTCGTGCCTTGCGATCGTTCTCTTGGCGTCACTTCGAGATGTTAGAACACGTTGCACCCAAGTAGTATGAACACGTCAAGTACTCTTCTACCACCTACGACGATGTGCTTGCATACATATGAGTAATGCAGTAGCACAGTGCAGTTTGAGTACGAAGCAAGTGTACAAGGAGGTAAACAGCAGATGCACACCGAGCATATGTTGTGAAGTGGCACAGAGCTCTCTCCCGGACCCTACGGTGCCCTGATCAACGCCAACCCGACACTCCTGTTTACAGATCGAATGTGGTGCATGTGGTGCTCAATGAGGGGCAGCAAATGGGATAAGGATACCAAGAAAGAGCATTGCTAGCAATGTTGTGTCGCGGAGAGGCGTATTGCCAGTTTGGTGCGGGCTGTGCTAGTTAGTGCTCGCGTACGCCTGCTGATGGAGCCATAACACTGCCTGCTACCACAACTCAACGGTGTCGACTTCGACATCTCGCATCGGTCATATTCTCCCCACTTCGTTTACACTCTCTCTCCTTTCACTCGTATTTTGCTTTCGGCTGGCCGCCCTTCGCTCGCTCGTCTGGTCATGCCTTGGCACCACACTCGTTTGCATATTTAGAACTCAACGCCTTGATCGCTCAATTGCGAGGCTGTGTAGCACGCTGTGGACATCAGCACGAGCCGTCGAGTGTGCACTAGCCTCGAGCTCGCACTGCCAGACTCTCTAGTAATCGCACTCCAACACTCGACACCCCGTGTCGTGTCGCGCGTCGCGTCGCGTTGACTTGCACACAGCTCGGACGAGTAGGGCCATCACATCGGCAGCTGGGTAGCAAGCCGTTGTCGGTGATCGTGTCGAAGTCATCACTACCTACCCCCTTCGCATCGCCTTCTTCTTGTTTGACCTCAAATACGGGAGCAGTAGTGGCAGCTGGCGCTCTCTTCACGCTCTTTACAACAACCCGACACTCCTTTGTTCTGTTCTTCTTCCTGTGCAATGCTTCCGATGCTTCCAACACTCCTTCTTCTAGCAACAGCGGCGGCCGCCTCACACCACTCCTTTCGCCATCCGAGGCACAGCCGCCATGGAGCTCGCCAGAGTGCCGACAGCCTGATCACCCCGAATGCACCAGCAGGCGGGTTCAAGGTCGTCGGCCACTCTGGTGTCTCTGCGCAGATGATGTTCCTCGGCACCCCGAACACTGTGTACATCCTCGACAAGGCCGAGAACAACGCCATGACAGTGACGACCAACGGCGTTACCCATCCCGCCTGGGGCACGAGCTATAATCTGTGGTCCAACGAGGCGACGCCTATGGAGGTGACTTCCAACACGTTCTGCGCGGGAGGGTTTTCTCTGGGCAATGGCTGTGAGTAAAGGAGGAGGAGATACGATACACTGTGATATGCTGACATGGGCGCGCCTTGATTGAATCCGATTACCGTTTTTGCTTTACTCTCCTAGCTTGGGTTGTTTTTGGAGGAAACCAGCCTGTGACACACGACGGTGTGGCAGTCAATGACAAAGGCCTCAACCCAACCGGTGCCAACCCCTATGCGAATACGGATGGCGGGGCAGCTATCCGCCTCCTCACTCCCTGTGATGGCAAGAACTGCGCCTGGCAGGAAGGAGGGGACTCGCTCACGATGGCTGCCAAGCGCTGGTACCCGACTATCGAAGGGCTTGCCGATGGGCGTGTTATTGTGCTAGGAGGCGACCACAATGGCGGCTACGTGTCTACCAAGGAACAGAACGAGCCAAGCTACGAATACTGGCCAAAGGAGCCTTCTGGAGCCATCCCCATGTCGTTCTTGGATGTGACTGTCCCTGTCAATCTCTTCCCCTTGACGTGGCTCCTCCCGTCTGGCAAGCTGTTCCTCCAGGCTGCGTACAAGTCGATCCTTTACGACATGGACGCAAGGCAGGAGATCCCCCTGCCTGATATGCCACACGCCCAGCGTGTATACCCCGCCTCAGGGGCTGCAGTCATGCTCCCTCTCACCCCGGAGAACGGCTACACTGCTGAGGTCCTCTTCTGCGGAGGCTCGAACGCAGACATTAGCAAGTCGACAGACGTTGGCGCTCTGTTCGATGTCACCAAGGTCCCAGCAGACGACAGCTGTGTCCGCATTCGTCCGGACGACGCTAATCCTGTGTACACAGATGACGACTCGCTTCCAGAGGGCCGCAGCATGGGCCAGCTTATCTACCTGCCCGATGGCACACTTTGGCTCGGCAACGGTGTCGCTATGGGCACTGCTGGCTATGGCGATGAGAAGTACTCCTTCGGGCAGAGCTATGGCCAGGAGCCGATCTACATGCCTGCTATCTACGACCCGAAGGCGCCCGCTGGCTCACGCTTCTCTCGCGATGGTCTGTCCGCGAGTACAGAGGAGCGCATGTACCACTCTACTGCAATTCTCCTTGCTGACGGCTCAATTCTGGTTTCTGGAAGTGAGTGCCTCAACTAGGGATCGAGCTGACCCACAGGCAACCCCAACAAGGATGTCACGGAGGAGAAATGGGCGACCAAATACAGTGTCGAGAAGTGGTTCCCGACGTGGTACAACGAACCCCGCCCTGTCCCCAGCAACTTGCCTTGGAACCTCGGCTACGGCGGCACTCCCTGGAACGCGACACTCAACGACCCCTCCATCGACCCGACCAAGATCAAGGCTGCCCTCGTACGCACTGGTTTCAGCACGCATGGCCTCAACTTCGGCCAGCGCTACCTCGAGCTGCAGACCTCGTTCTCCAAGGTCGAGGAGACAGGACAGATCACCGTCTTCGGCTCGCAGCTGCCTCCCAACCCCAACATCTTCACTCCCGGCCCAGCTATGCTCTTCCTCCTTGTCGATGGCATCCCGTCACTCGGTCAGATGGTCACTGTCGGCAATGGCGAGATCGGGAAGCAGCCAGTATGGGAGGCAACGGTGCTGCCTCAGTCTGAGGTCATTACTACGTCGTCTCCCCCTCCTGTAGCCAAAGTTGGGGACAAGAGCAACTCCACGAGTGCCAACGCTGAGAACAAGGGGACGAGCAGGCAGCAGTCGGCAGGAAACAAGCTTGCCGTGCCAGTCCTCCCTTTCTTGGTAGCCACCATCGGCTCCCTTCTCCTGATCTGATCGTCCTCACTATACACGCATAGACAATGGGCCGTAGTAGTTATGCATAGTAATCGCGCTCCGGCGCTGTTGTGCCATATACAATGAGTTGCAGTGGGTTCGGTCGAGCTAAGGTTACAAGTGACAGATGGTCGTGGCAGAGTGATACACATGAGTGATTTTAGACTTGCGCGCAGCACAGATCAACCCGCTCGAACACCAAGTCTGGAACGTGGGGGAGCAAGCTGATCTTGCTTCCTGGTCGCAGGCGGTGCAGGTGGTGGGATGTTCTCCTCGTCACGATCTTGCTCGACAACGTCTGGTATTGACCTCGGTGACTGGTGCTCCTCGTCCTGATATATCACGAAGCCGATAGCATGGATGTTTGCTTGTCGCCTCGCAGTTGTTGGTGTGGATGCTGTTGGCGTATTGGCTGTTGGTGTATTTGCTGGCAGGGGTGGAGATGGAGCCAGCTTGCTGCTTGTTGCATGTTTGCTAACAGGTGTCCCCGGTCTTCGTGTCAGCCCTCATCCAACTCGAGACACTTACTCATCGGCGAACAACCTGCGGGCTGGACTCTTCCCAGTCCCAAGGTCATCGTTATGCAGTGTAGAGACCGGGCGGGGTCGCTTGGGCGTTGAGATAGATCCATGCCGAGGTGTAGACGGCCCACGCTTGCCCGGGGTCGACAGAGGTGATGGGCAGGTGCACTTGTTCGGGTGCGGCATGAAGTCGAACAGGGGTAGCTCCGCTAACGGTTTCCGCTTCGTTGAGGAGGCCATGACGCCAGTTTGTAGCAGTTCTGAAGACTGATCGGTTGTGAAGTCAGCTACCCTCTGCTTGTTGTTAGATGTCATGGGACACAGTTAACGCGACGCGCCGTCATCTGCAACGGAAGCAAATGACTCCAGCATTCAGAATCCATCATCATGTTTTCATGTCAGAAGTCTTCGGCTGTTCGCGGATATACGGCGCTCCTTCGCCACTGGGTGTCGGCCATCGGCAGCGGTATGTCGATTGACGACGGTCGGTCGTGACGATTTTCCCTTCCCCACTCATCATTGTCGCACGATCAGAACATAACCACAGCGCGCGCAGCCAGCTCTGGCGACAAGCCTCCACGATGGGACGGATAGACCTGGAGCAACCCATGGTCCCAGACCTGCCCGAGACGCTGGCGGCCGAGGGTGACTGGCCAGCATCTGGGCCGTCGAAAATGCCAGCCGCTCCAAATCTGTACCCCAAGGCGGTGGCAGCGATGACTGGCGCGATGGCGACGAGTCTTCTGAGTGCGTAACACGCAATGGTTATACATGTTACAGAGGACTGACCACCAGTGACACCATTTGATGTGCTCAAGACCCGCCTTCAAACAATCCGACCACATCTGCGACCAGAGTTCATTCCGCCACCGGTGGAGTGTTGTCAGACACCAATAGTGGGGATCACGTCGGTGTCGTGCGCGTCGTCGACATTACCAGGAGCTTCGCAGGTCAAGCCCTCCTCTACATTTGCTATCGCTCCGGCGGGGTGCTACCACCCGTCCAAGTGGGCAGGGATCTGGGGCGAGTCAATAACATTCGAGGAGGTGATGCAGCGAGGGGGTCTGTTGAGGAGTGAGAGTGCGTTGGCATTGCCACGCTCTGCGGCCGCTGCGGCGTCCTCGAGCGGGTTCTGGGCAGAGATTGCAACGATCAGGCGCGAGTCTGGGCTGAGAGGGTTGTGGAAAGGCGTTGGAACCACATTGTGAGTTATATTTTGCTCACACTTCTCATTCTGTGCCTGGCTGACAGCCAGAACCATGTCCATTCCCTCCTCAGCAATCTACATGGTCGGTTACGAGTACCTCCTCAGCGAGATCTCACCCCTCTTCACCGACCGCGGCTCGTCTGCGATCCTCACACCTGCACCGTTATTCGCAGGAGCATTAGCACGGACGTTCAGTGCAACGGTCATCTCACCGATCGAGATGTTCCGCACGCGGCTACAGGCTCTACCTACTCGTAAGCCTTATCTGCTAGGAAGTTACTGACGCCCAGCGGATAAGCCGTCACCGACGTACGCATCAACAGCACGGGACATGGCAGCTCTCGTCCGCGAGAAGGGCATCACTATCCTGTGGCGCGGCCTCGGGCCGACACTATGGCGCGACGTCCCCTTCTCGGGTCTCTACTGGGCTGGCTTTGAGGTCATCAAAGCTCGCCTCAACTCCTCACACTCTCCACTCCCGCCACTCACTCCTGTCTTGACGTCCTTCGTCTCTGGAGCTTTGAGTGGCACTGCATCTGCGTTAGTAACGCAGCCCTTCGATGTTCTCAAAACACGCCGGCAAGTCTTCACTCCCTCCAAAGACTGCTCACCTGCGGCACTCAAGCACAGGGCAAGCACCATCCCACTTGCAATCCACGTTGTGCGAACAGAGGGGTGGTCAGCCTTGTTCGCTGGAGTCGTACCTCGGTGTGCAAAGGTCGCCCCGGCATGTGGGCTAATGATTGCATGTTACGAGGGTGTGGGGCGGTATCTTGACGGCAAGCGATAATCTAGACATATAGACAACAACACGATGCATTGTACAACTGCTTATGACATGTTTCTCCCTCTATCGTTGATTGGTATCCAGCGTCAATGACTGATGTCCACTCTCCCCGACAACGCCGACCACTACAGAAATGTCGTCCTTTTTCCCGCCGACAAAGTCGATACCCTCTTCGATCGCCCGCACCATGAAAGGAGTGGTAGCCGTTGTCTGTTCAGAGACTGCTCGGGCACGATTGCAGAGCGCCTCAGAGACAGCTTGAGGGAGGAACGGGGGTAGTGATGATGGTTCTTGTGAAGGCGAACCGAACTCTGCTAGCGTTTCCAGTATGTCTTCGTCAAACTGAGATCAGCGAAATCCCAGACTGTTGTGCTCACCAAATTGTCCATAAGACCGTCACTTCCGACGATCACAACGTCTTCTTTCTCTACACTGATGTCATACCGCTTCGCGTCCTTCATGGGCTCATCGCGGGAATGTGTCCCAAGTTGCAATGGGAAGTTGAAAGCGTGCTGCATCTCCGAGGTGCGGAACACAACCTCGCCTCGGCGGATCACCATCAAACTGCAGTCTCCGAGGTTGGCCACAAGCAACGTGGAGTGGTGCAGCAGGGCCAACAAGCATGTCGATGAACCATAGATGTTCTGCAGCAGTCAGCTCCATCATTGCCTTTAGCTGCTTACCTCCTGCGAAGCACATGAGAGGCACTTTTCGTACCCCTTCTGCATGATCTCCACTGGGTCCAGCGGCCGGCGATGAGGCTTGCGATCTTCCGACCCGCGCTTCCATGCCCGCGCTGCCCAGCCAGATACATCTCCGTCCGTGTCCAGATAGTCCTCTGCACCAGCCCACCAGCGTTCCACCTCCTCTTCGCAGAAGTGGGTCAACAACCTTGCCCATCGTCCGGGGTCCGCGGGGCCCTTGCCTGACCGAGACCATCCTCCCACGCCGTCCGCGACGCACACACCATCCACCCGTGCAAAGTACGAATCCTCGCCCACCCCTATAGACTGCAAGTTTGTGGGTGGCGTAATGTCTGGCAATGGGAACGAACGTGGGCGAGGTGGTGGTGGGGTCTTCGACCCTCCTGATCGCCGAGGTGGTGTCGGTAATCGCTCCTTGGCTAACCCGCTTGCACCTAAGTGGAAGATGAGGCTGGAAGAGTAGAGGTTAAGGTTGTTCGGATCGGGTACCGCAGAAGCAGAGGGGTGTTCGAAAGACTCGGATCGCACACCAAGACTGGCCACCGTGTTCGCTGCCGTGGGGTTGCCGTTGACCAATTCATGAGATGGTGAGAGTACCGCGTGAACCTCCGCCTGACGAGGTTGCTTCGTCGGATGAGGAGGCGACGGCACTCGCAGTACCGGCGGCAATGGCGGTGGTGGCGGAGGGGGCGAGGCGAACTCTGTGAACGATAATCTCGGTCGGTCGAACAGAAATGGGAAGGAGAGATGTTGGGGGAAGGTAAAAGTCGACGTCGATGCCTCAGCAGTCGCACGATGTGTTGCCGAGGCGGTGACATACGAGCGGCGACTCGACTCGGCAGTTGGAGCATCCCAGACCGGCAGCGGTGCGTGCTGGGACGTAGCGTACAGAGACGGCCATTGTGAGCGCGGGAGAGCCGACTGGTAGTAGACACTGGTTGACCTTGCTGAGCTGGAGAGTGCCGATGTCAATGCTACAGGGTGATGTACAACCGCCGACGAGGCCGAGGGCACCGAGTACGAGAGTGTCCGCGCAAGGCCTTTACCCAGACCCGGCTTGGGCTTCGACATGGCTCCCCAGTCAGTGGCGCACCAGTGCCACTGCGAGAGCACAGACTGCTACGAAGCGTGTGAGTGCCGCTGAGCGAAGGTCGCTCGAGAAGGCCTCTGCTGAAGCTTGACTTGAGGCAAATGATGACGACCGATGCACCGAGTCGGAGATGAGAGGTATGCGGCCCAGTGGATGTGGGGGACGGGAGCAAGTTTGTGTGTGTGTGCACTCACCTGTGTGGTCGTGGCGCAGGGTGGCGGCGGCAATAGTGTGGAGAAGGGGCAGATCGTCAGTTAGTGCCGCTTTTGGGTTGGTCGGCTGGCGAATTACTCCGACCTCAATGAGACCGAGGCTGGGGTGTGTTATGATGTTAATTGTGGCTATGATTCGTGAGACAAAAGGTACTCATGCATCGCTCAAGGTCTAATGTACAAAGTGAGACTGGGCAGTGGCGGGTCATGCATTGCTATGTATCATGCCGGTGTGAGGTTGGATCGAGCGCCGTCCAGCCCTGTCTGTCAGCGCTCCAGCAGATGAGAGGGTGTGTTGAAGACAAACTCACATCTCTTGTATAGCAGCTCGGCAAGAGGGCTGCGTTCTAGTATGACATCCTCCTGGATATCTGGTGGTCTCTTTGTACTGCTGCTTCCTGTGGATGATTGTTCACTTGCTAGTTAGAAGCATACCCCTCATTTCGCTTCTGTGCACACTCACGATGTTAAGTGCGTTGTGAGTTGTTCCAGCAACTGGCGAACAAGCTCTGGGTGGGTCTGACCTAGTCTACTGAAGCCCTGTTGCAGTTGCTGTAATGCCTCCCCTGGGGCAGTAGTAGTCTCCGCTACCTGACAGTCAGAAACTGCGTGGAAGGTATCACCTACTGAGTTGATTGCGGGTGTGATCACTCGCTCGACAAGGGAGTCATCAGTCACTGCACCGCTGTCTCCAGTCTGTGGTGGCCAGGCAGACCGGATGGTGCTAGCACCCGCTTCCTCAGCTACTGATGGCTTTGCCTTCACTGTTGATGCTGCCGTGGAGGTGCCACTTGCGAGATCTGCGGGCTCCTGGTGCTCCCTCAACGCGCTGAGATCGAAAGACACTGGAGCGCCCTTGATAGTACCACGGATCGTCTCGTCGAAGTCCCACTCAGTGCGCACCGTGCCACCGCCAGCGACGGTCCCGAAGTCTGGCGCAGCAACAGCAGTCGGCTTCTTACCCTGCTGTTTGTACAACGTATAGCGCTGCACGAGAGGAGCCAGTTCTGATGTGCTCCCGGCGGAGCGGATGAAGGGGTGATACAGAAGCTCCTTGGCGGTACCTCGCTGCTGTCAGCTCCTCACTCATTTGAGGAACATACGTCTCTAGGATTCTTCTGCAGGCATGCGGTCACAAAGCTGGAGAATTCCTCACTCCACTCAGGCCCTTCCAAGCGCGGGGCGTCCGCCTTCGGGATCAGGAAGAGCACCTTCATGGGATGGTGCTCTGACATTGGGGGCTCGCCCTTTGCCATCTCCATGGCGGTGATACCCAATGACCAGATATCTGCACGGGAGTCGTAGCCTGCCTGGCGAATAACCTCCGGTGCCATCCAGAAAGGAGTGCCTACGAAGGTATGCCGTTGACTCTTGTGCGACGTGAGCTGAGCAGCAACACCGAAGTCGGCTGTCCGTCAGCTCTGAGCCAGCCCCTCTCACTCACCAAGCTTGACAGCCCCATCTTCTGAAAGCAGGATGTTCGCTGCCTTGATGTCGCGGTGAATCTTGCCCTGCGAATGGAGGTAGACTAGGCCGTGGAGCAGTTCGCGGCAGACAATCGCTATCTGGCTCTCGGTGAAAACACCGGGTTTCATCTACCTTGTCAGCTATTGCGTACCATGTGCCTTACCAAGTCTAGACAGCTTCCTCCTGCCAAATACTCCATCACGATCCAGAGTCGGTAGCCCTTCACAAAGCTGCCGTAGTACCGTGTCACTTGCTCCGATGAGCAGGTGGACAAGTGGCTGATCTCTGCTTGAATCTCCGAAATGTCATCGTCCGTTGACTCGAGGTCTACGGTCAGCTCGTAACGCTTCTCGGCGCACCAATCATCTTGATAGCAACGACTTGCTGGGTGACATTGTGAACACTAGCTGTCAGCGATTGATGTAACCCCCGGACTCACGCCTTCCACACCGTCCCGAAGCTACCAGTACCGAGCTTCTCCAGCAAGGTATACTGTCCAGACTGATCTGGCCCTGAGGCGGCCATTTCGAGTGCTATGCGTGTGCGCGCGACCTTCGATGTCGCTGCAGGTAGGAGCTTGGTGTGTAAGTTGTGGTTTGTTTACATTTCGAGATGTTGGGTGGCAACCGTAATCACGGAACCAAATCACGTGGCCCCGGAGTCTGGTCTGCACGTCTGCGAGCCGGAGTGCTCTTCAGAAAACGTGCTTATCACGTCAGTAGTTGACTTCATCTTGTGCGTTCTCTTTGTACTCTTTCGGACACGATGAGGGCGTACTACTACGACGACGTTCCGTGAGTAGAGCATATGCACGTCCCTAACAGTACAGCGGCGACCAGCGTCTTGCTCACGACTCCGGAAGGGGTGTCACAGCTGAGCAACTAGCCGACCTTGGTGTCATCTACAAGTCAATCCCCATCGATGAGCAAGGGGAATGGCAGAAGAAGATCGATGAGTTTGCCAAGGCTCGGGGGTACAAGAACGTAAGAATCACCCACGTAGTTGCCAGGATACAGTCTGATACGTCAGCGTGATCAGATCAACGTCACTCCAGAAGGCCTCGGAGAGTCCTACGAGGCCAAGATCCGCTCCTTCTTCGACGAGTATGTGTCCAAACGACATAGCTGACCGCAGGCACCTCCACGATGATGAGGAGATCCGGTACATCCTCGGCGGGTCGGGGTTTTTCGACGTCCGAGGTGGTCCAGGCGCACTCGACAAGGAGTGGATCCGTATTTGGCTTGAGAAGGGAGATCTAATTGTCCTGCCCTCAGGGTGAGCAAGCTTCAGAGACAAGGCTGACATGTGCAGGATCTACCACAGGTTCACCGTCGACGAGGGCAACACCATCACTGCCATGCGCTTGTTCCAGGACGAGCCTAAGTGGACGCCATACTCGCGGGCAGAGGGTGGCACCGACGAGCGGGAGTCGCGCAAGGAGTACTTGAGTGCTGTGAAGGTCGCAGCATAGAGCGCAAGCTGCCTAATGCGTGGAGGTACGACCAGTATTCCTGCAGCGGTGCCAGCATGTATATTATTGAGTATTTCGAGGAATTTTCTGACCATTTCTGCTGTACTTACACCCCGCTGATTAGCAGTCTCCCGCTCTGCTTCAGTCCTACATCTGTATTGTCGACTAGTTTTACCGAGCGTTTGCAAATCGGATGTCTGATGGACAAGGCTGCCTCACCGTGAGTCTTGAGTTTTACCCCATGGATCTACATCACGGTAACTTCGGAGGTCAGTGAAGACCAACAACCCTCAACACGACGCCGCCATGATGTATTTACGCATGTACAAGCTCTATAGACTGCACGGACTGCAGAAGATCACATGATGGAATGCATGTATGTCTTAATCTGTTCAACTGCCCCATCAGCGACACCCAAATAGCGCAGACTATCGCACTAAGCATGGGCAATGGAAGCAATATTGACCTGCGGTCACACCTCCAGTCGTGCTGACTGTGTGGCAAAATGGCATCGTACCGGGTGTGCAGCTTTCCTCCCTGAGTCATACACAGGACGCTGTTATTGAATCGGCTGACCGCGCATTCGCCTGTGCGTGCGCCCGTTTTTGACAGACACGATCTGCGATTTGCAGACGGTGACGAGCTGAGACTATCTGGCTCATTTTCGCGTTACACTCTGAGGTGAGAAGTGTCTGCAGTAGTCCTTTCCCCACTGAGCTCAATCTGGCTCGCATTCTCACTGCCTACTTTCCCAAACACGATCTCTCTACGTTTCCCGCTCTCTTCTTTTGCGTGTGTATCCAGAATAGTCACCACTTGCCACCAGATACGCCTTACTACCGCTGCCTGAGTATCCGAAGCATACATCGAAGTCATCAGCCGATACTTACTCGCAAGGTAAGAACCATGGATCCAATCAAAGAAAGGAAGAAAGGGCAGTTTGTGCAAAGCCCAGCGGATCAGCCATAGCTTCATATTTAACTTCAGCAATACGTGGCCATATGAGCGTGTATATCGTGAGTGAACTCATGCACATGACATCAGAGCATAAAATCAGTGCTTGAGAGGGTGCAAGCCTCGATAGATTGTGCAATTTACAAATTTATATGATGAATGAGTGCATAACCCCCGCTCGATGTCGTGTCATCGCCCGTTAATGCCCATCAAGACCACTACTACCAGTAATCACTTCTGATGCAATCAAACTCCAAGCCTCTGGATAAATACAACATCTACAACTCCACAACTCAGTGCTTTGCAGCGAACTGAGACTCGGTTGCTCCACCGTTGGCAACCGCGGCAGTGCTCGACACTCCTCCGGTGACGGTCATGAGCATTGCGTCGGCGTACTCTGCGCCGGACCACTTCTGGTGGGTGAGGACATCACAGCCAATCTCGCGCTCCTTGCGCTGGATGAGCTCAACGTAAGCCTTCATGCCCTCCTTGGCGAAGTTCTGTGCGAAGAGGTCGTTGATGTAGGCGTTGGAGTGGAGACCGGCAAGGGTGATGAACTGGAAGACGAAGCCGAGCTTGCCAAGGTCCCAGACGAAGCTCTTCATCTCGTCGGGGCCGAGGCCAGCAGCGTCCCAGTTGAACGAGGGGCTGAGGTTGTAGGCCAGCCACTGTCCGGGGTGCTTGGCGTGCACACCGTCGGCGAACTCCTTGGCCTGCGCGTAGATGGGGCTCTTGGTCTCCATCCAGATGAGGTCGGCGTAGGGGGCAAAGGCGTTGGCACGGTTGACGGCGCACTGGGTTCCGCCGCGGTAGCGGTAGTAGCCCTCTGTCAAAGTCAGCGAGTGTTTTCGAAAAAGTGACATAGTGTCAACGTGTGTACTTACCACGAGTGCGGGGCGCAGACCAGTCCCAGAAGGGAATCTCCTTGAGACCGTGACGCTTGGCGATGGCAATGGCGTCCTGGTGAGAGGCGTTGGCGACCTCCTGCTTGAACTTGGAGGGGTTGACGCCCTGGCGCTGGAGAGCGTCGGCGAGGACATCGCCAAAGAGCTGGAGGTTGGCGGACGCGAGCCACTTCTCCTCGATCTCCGCAAGGGCAGCACCGTTCTTGCCCTGTGCCTCGGCCTCAGTCATGACCTGCACAAGAGGAGTGAGGTTGGGGTTGGTGGAACCAAGGATGAAGGCGTGGTCGCGAGAGTCGATGTTGGTGGTGATGAGAGTGGCAGCCTCAGAGTCGGTACGGGCAACAACGAGGTTGGTGGTGCCCATGATGTCACACTGGAAACGCATAGCAACGAGACGGTTGATGTGCTCCGAGATGGGGACGAGCACCTTTCCGGCCATGTGGCCACACTTCTTGGTACCGGGAGCCTGGTCCTCGATGTGGATACCAGCAGCACCAGACTCGACCATCATCTTGGTGAGCTTCATGACGGCGGTGAGACCACCGTGTCCAGTGTCGGCATCGGCAACAATGGGGCGCAGGTAGTCGACGTAGGGTCCCGGGTCCTCGCCCTTGGAGAGAGCAGCAGTGCGGGTGAAGCGCTGCTTGCGGTCGTGGTAGAGCTGGGCCTGGAATAGGTGTGCGACCTTGTTGGGGACGGTGTTGGAGGGGTAGTCGGCAAGATCGGGTCCGGGCTCGAGCGAGCTAGACGCGGTCGAGGAGCACTGCCATCCGGAAACGTACACAGTCTCGAGGTGCTTGGCCATCTGAGTGACCTGGACGGGGTCGAGAGCACCGTAGGTGAAAGTGCAGCCGCCACCCTCTCCACGGGCCTTGACCTCGAGGATCTTCCAGAGCTTCTCAGCAGTGATAGCCGAGGGGTACTTCAGGGGGACAGTGCCACGCTTGGACACGACATCGGCAGCAGTGTAGGGGCGGGTAGTGCGAGCGAAGCGGGGCAGCTTGGAAAAGTCAGCAAAGCTCCAATGTCACACGAGTCAAAGCAGCGCTTGCGTCCAGAAAGGCATCGCTGGTAGCGAGCAGCTCCATACCCACCTTGAAGAAAGCCTCCACGGCCTTGACCTCCTCCTGGAATGTTCTGATCTCGTCGGACATGATGTTGTAACTTTTTCCTCGGTATGGGAGCTAGTGAGAGTGAGAGTGAGAACAGAAACAATGATGCGGGGCAAGGGGCGTTGTTCTTATAACTGCCTCGTCGTCTGGGCGAGTCGATAAAGTTGGGAGCCCTCAGAGTGTGTGTATGCCTGGCGCAGAAGGGCAGGAGCTGCAGGAGCTGCAGACAGTGTTCCGGAAATTGCATGTCAGCCTCGTTTCTGCCTTGGATGGATCGGATGGGTATTGTACGGTGCTTTGCTTGATACGGTGGAGTAACTGGAGTGGATCGCCCGCGTACCGGCTAGAAGGAGCCAGTGTCCGAGCCGATCGCCCATTGATACCCGGGTGGAGCAAACAGCCGGGTGGGTCGTTGCAGCTAAAAGTTGAAAATTAGACCCCGTTGCAGCCAGCACAGCGTACGAGTCGGGCGGACTTACTCGGTCGGGTGGCCTGCTCCGCCCAATGGCAATGCTGCATACAAGATTAATCCTATTCCTCCGATTGACTCGAGAATGCGTTCTCCTCTACTAGAGAGTTTCCTACACAGTCTCTCCTACTCCGCCTAAGAGCACAGAGGGCGATCGTGTTCGCCTAACTAGGCCTGAAGAGTGCCAGTGCCATCATTGCAGCGCTGGTAGAGCTGGAGAGAGGAAGGCCAGCTACGTTCCGATAGCAATTGACAGGATGGTCGTAGCACAAGAGGCAAGAGGTCACGGTCGCCCGACAAGGACTCGCTCTTCCGTCAGCGGGTGCCCATAGCATCGCGTACATACCTCGATGGTATCCGGCGTTTAAGGAGGTCCGCAGCAGCCGGGGAGCGCTGTCATGCCTGACCGTGTCTTGACTGCACTGGCATATCACCTCTAGTGACCACCCTGTATGAGCATGCAGCACCTATCGATGACCACACTGCCAGGGTGCCTGCCACCGAATCCGAGTCATAAGCTCGGGTCACCACTAGACACTCCAGGAGTCAGTAACAGTAGTAGCGCAACACCGTCTTCGGTCGTTAGCGGTCGCCTGCGCCGACGGATCATTACAACTTGTACTCAGACCTTCGGACACTCACGTCACACCGTTTGCATGGCAGAGTGCCCTTGTAGCGTCCTCTAGCGCGCTGGTGCAGCATGCAGCTACGCATGTCCGATGTGTGATCGGAGATGGCAGCCTCGTGGCCTCATCCCACTGCAAAGAGCGGACTGCCAGCAGAGGCACAGTTGGTCCCAGTTGGGCTCCACCTGTACTTCCTCCTGTCAGCTGTCAGTAATCGTCATCAGTCAAGTGAGTGCTACAAAATGTGCCATCGCGCTTCCGTACAAGCATCTGGGCGTCAAGCGAGTTCCATGGAGTAGGACACATCGAGCAGAGGCTCCATGGGGGCATTAAACTGTTGGTCCTATTTCCCCTGTCCCAGACGGTAGAGCAATGTCCTGCACAGCGCTATATGGGAGGCATTCTCTTGTGTGCCCATGTGTCGCTTGACTGCGTTGCGTTCCAGAGACCTATAAGGACGGCAACTCGGCAACCACTACTTTGGTCTGCGGCACTGGCCGATGTCTTGATATCAGAGGAGGCAACCCGAGGTAACCGGAGGAGCTTTGACATTGTCAGCTGCCTGTGCAACTACTGCACCTATCTCGTGATAATCGCTTTGTCTCAGCGGTTGGGGGCACATCAGTCGGATCTATGATGCCTGTCGAAAGACATTCAAGCAGACAATGACAGACGGTCGGCCGGACCCACCTGGACCCAGACCCATAGACCACATCCATACAGTGGTCTCAGCTCGGCAAAAGGCATCAGACGCCAAAGTCGCCACTGACGTCGAGCACACATCGAGATAAGATTACATCCGGAGCTCCAGATCCACGCGAGATACACGCGATGTTGATATTTTCGTGTTAGCCAGCCTGCGGTCTGCAAGACATCTCGAATGTATGAGGCAAGGTTACTGCCTGAACAAACAGTTGCAAGATCATGAGCGCTGATGAAGTCGCCGAAGGCAAACGGCCCAGGATAGAGGACGCGGAGGAGGAGCGTGTCCAACCTGCAAAACGAGCTCGGGAGTCAGCGGAAGGTGATGTCGGACCAAGTGCGACTGGTGCGACGAGTGCCGCAGTGTTCACCAATCTACCAAATGATGTCCCACCCGCTGTCTCTCGTTTGGGGCTTAAGCCGTCACTCCCAGTGCTCCCACCATCCCTGAAGCTTGTTACTGGTCAAGAGTCAGATCTTGCAGATCGCATGGGCTTCGTTGGGGAGCAGGAAGTCGGTATCATCGGATACCTTGGCGATCCGGAGTTCGCTGGCGTACAGGGTGTTATCAAGCAACGGTATGCACTGCCTTCTTTGGGTAGACTGATGATAGGTTCACTGACTTTATGGTGAATGAGATATCTCTTGCAGGAGAGATCATTCACCTGCATGACATCGGAAAACCGTCGAACAGCACACCCGCTTCGACTCCTGCGAGCGCGGCACCGCCGCCCTCGGACCAAAAGACTGTACCTGCAGAGAAAGCAGGCGCACCAGAAGCGACAGAAGTATCGACGGAGGAGCTGCCCAGCACATTGCTATTCGAGGATCATCCTCAGTGGCCGCCCTCAGCGACTAGAACGCTGCGCGGACATCTCTCGGACGACATCATCATCGCCCTCCGTGCTCTCCTGGCTGATGGCAAGGACCCCAAGCCTAAACAGGATGCTGGTTGGGGCTCCCGCGTCAACCGAACCACAGAGGCACCGAGTGAAGAGGAGATGAGTATGAACGCCCAGCCGAGCAATCCAGCACCACAAGGTCGGGACAGGGGACGGGGGCGAGGCGCTCGCGGACGAGGTGGAAATGGTCGTGGTCCTGAGCCATGGCGACCGGAGGATACGCGTGAGGTTGTCTCCCAGGTAATCGATGACAAGGACGCACGTTCTGCAGCGCACAAGGCTATCCGTGATGCCTTTAATGGCATGTTCGAGACGTCGGCTAGAGAAGTCGCAGGACAGGGACAGTGCCTCGTGATCAAGTGGGCCTCATCAAGGCCGAACAGGCAAACCAACAAGGGTAGTGGGTATTCTGCAGTGTACCGTGCTGACAGAGCAGCGGCCCGAGGTCCCAAATTGCCGCAGTACATCCACTTTACACTACACAAAACCAATCGCGAGACCATGGACTGCCTGGGCCACATCGGTCGCATGCTTAGTGTGCCTTCTAGAGACCTCAGTGTATGTGGTACGAAGGACAAGCGGGCTGTGACCGTTCAACGAGCGTGTCTAAGACGCGGCAACCATACTCTGGAGAGCGTATGGAAGGCTGTCAATGGAGTAAAGTCTGGCAGGAGGACAGAGGCGGAAGCAGTGGCAGAAAGGGGCGAACGGGGGACGCGGATAGGAGACTTGAGTTACTCTAGCAAGCTGTTGGATTTGGGCAAGCTCAAGGGTAATCACTTTACTATCACCCTGCGGTGAGTTGTGCGGTTAAGTCCTGAGTGCATGCTGACGATTAAAGTAACGTGCGCGAGAGTGAAGTCCAGAACATCGACGCCGCCATGACCTCCATCCGGGACTCTGGTTTCATCAACTTTTATGGTAAGCGGTTGTCCTCATGACAGGAAGCTCACATACAGGTATGCAGCGCTTTGGTACTTCGACAGTGCCAACTCATGTTACCGGCCTCTTCCTTCTGCAGCGAAAGTGGGGTGAAGCAGTTGACTCGATCCTGTCGCTTAGGGAGGGTGAGCATCCCGACTGCACTCGAGCCCGCTTAGCGTGGCTGGAGGATCAGGACTACGAGAGAGCACTGCAGCTCATGCCTCGCCGATCCGTTGCTGAGCGCTCAATCTGGGAGCATTGGAAGAAGGGTAACAAAATCGAGGATAAGCTCGGGGCTCTCAACTCTGTGAGTCCTTGTGATGTCGTACATCCGAGGTGACTAACCTTCAGATCCCTCGCAACCTGCGATCCATGTACGTACATGCGTACCAGTCCTACATCTGGAATCTGGCAGCTGCCAAGCGTGTCAAGATGTCAAATACTCGCGCTCTAGTAGGCGACCTGGTGTATGCCGATGGCGAGGACGATGGGGGTAAGATCGATCTTATGATCTTGATTTTGGCTGACACCAAGATCTCGATGACACGAAGCAAGTATCCGCCGTCTCGCGAGAAGTGAAGGTTCTCACCGAGTCCGACGTTGGTGATTACCAGTTGACAGATGTCGTGCTTCCCCTTCCGGGATGGCATGTCGACTATCCTGGAGGAGAGATTGGGCAACTATATGAGGATTTGCTTGCTGCGGATGGGTTGGACTACAAGAAGATGAGACGTGAACAGCGGTAGGCTATTTAATATGATGGCATGCTGATAAGTCCAGGGAGTATTCTCTTCCAGGTTCGTATCGCAAGATGGTCCATAAGCCGTCCCATGTGGAGTGGCATCATATTCGTTATACGGATCCTGATCTATCCTTCGCACAATCTGATGAGGATAAGATCCTAGGACTGAATGCGCCCGTCGGCGATGACCCCAATGGCAAGTTCCACGCGTTGAAGGTCTCGTTCTCCTTAGGTACTTCCTCCTACGCAACGATGGCATTGAGGGAGATCACCCGACAAGAGACTGCAACATGGCATCAGATTGGGCTCACGCTCGGGGGCGAGGATCAGGCGCACAAAGGTACAGCAGTAGAAGAGACTGAGGCATAAGCTCTTGTATCATGTATCTGCATTTCATGGGTAGATATATCATCTGCATATCTGCGAACATCATGAACGGTACAGACATTCCTCAGGCGTATTAGGCAAGTGAGAAACACGTGCCCAGGTGTGATTTTCAGGAACAAGCGCGTCTCGTGCCTGAGAATCACAGACTGTCAGCTCACGCGACGCGTTTCCAAGTGTGGAGGCAGTCACTTCGTCACCATCTCTACACCAGCTACTTTGTCTGATCATTCTCCACCTCAGCGCTACCTTGACACTACCAGACCTCATGAGAGAACCACTGGGGTCATTGTCGACCAACTGCCTGTCAGCAGAATCTCGTTCACCTCACTCACAAGACAAGCCCGTGTACCCTATCTTCCTATCCGGTCTCAACAAACGAGGCGCGAAATGCTCAAGCTCTACATGTTGTCAGCATGGCGCGTGCTCTGCTCCGAGAAGCAACATCGATCGAAAGCGGGTCAAGCGTACACGCGCGCTATCTGCCATCGACCGGCACAATGAGAGCCATGGAGAGCGTCACGATTCGAGCATATCCGACTACTTCAACCCCAGGACGTCTCTGAGGTCGAGCTGCGCTTCTCAGCTTTCGAAAGCCGACTCAGATCGTCAGGAGGAACCGGTGTGGAGACGCAGGCGACGCCGCTTGGGTTGTGCTTCAATAGCCAGTGCGAATCGTGAGGAGGTGTTCACTGTCGTAACTGACGTTCCTCAGGCTTTACCCCAACCTCAGTGCTGAGGTCTCTTGTCAACAATCTGTCCCCCGGTCCCCAAGATCCTCCTATGACTGTGATGTTGCCATCGATGAACAGCTCCTTCGGACGACATAGGGAATTTGACCCCGCACTCGTCTTGGCCTTCAGCGATATTGCAAAGACGCATAGCGCTCATGAAGCTCGCGACTCGGCCAATAATCGGCTTCTGGCCATTGGTGGAGAGGAGGGTGGCATTCGTGTTGTGGATGTGGATAAGCCTGTTACTGGTCATCGGGACGCTACCGACTTCTGGTGGCGAGCTCACGACAACGGTGTTTTCGACCTGAAATGGACTAATAGGGATACTCGAATTGTGAGTACTCATCATAATGTTGCTGATTGTGCACAGTTATCTGCTTCTGCAGATCAAACTCTACGGCTGTTCGATCTTGGGAGTGGAAGCCCTCGTGCTATTGCTACAATGATCGGGCATACGTCCACGATCAAGTCCACTGCGATACTCGATGCTGGACATTTCGGCAGTGGCGTCGACACGAACATCTTCGCCTCCGGGGGTAGGGATGGAAACATACATATCTATGATCTTCGTTGCAAGGGTCGCGGCGACGGAGTTCGGCGGTCGAACCGCACGCGTTCCACGATGGATGTGGATGGTACTGACGGCTGTTCGTTAGAACCGGTGCTTGTTCTCCGACAGCCCCACAACGCGCCAAATAGCGCCAGAAGATCAAACGGCGATGCTGTGAGTCCAAGGTTGTCGAAACTTGGCGCTTACGTCAAGCGCTCATCCTCACGCACCATCACCAGTCTAGTCTCCTTGCAAACCATGCCCGGCATCCTAGCGTCTGGAGGCACTCTCGACGGGTAAGCACGCACTGTGGCTAGGGCGTTGACAAGTATAGAGTGGTGAAGCTCTGGGATATCAGAGTGCCCAGCTCAAGCTCTAGCGTTCGTCCGAAGTGCACTGCATATGCCGTCCTCCCTGATCCCACGACAAGTGGGGCAAATCCCTCGCGACGACCACGATCGGTGAATGCTCTCTGCGAGAACCCCACCACCGGAGACTTGTATACACTATGTGCCGATTCACAGGTCCACGTACTGCGCCCAGCTGCTGCTCGGGGCAGCTATGACCAAGCAGACGCTATTCTGCCGCATAAGTATGTTCATCCTGACCTTCTGATGAGATCATTTTACATTCGCATGTCCATCTCCCCAGACGGTCGTTATTTGGCATGCGGATCCAGCCACGCGGGTGTCATGACTTGGGACACTCTGCCGGGGTCGCACAATGATTATCGCATACAAGCAACACGGTTCCCCGTACCATCGACTAGCGACACAGCTCCAGAGGTCATAGCAGTGGATTGGGCCGTGGATATGGTGAGTCGCCCGTGATCCAAGAGCTGACACTTGACAGTTGGCAGCCTCATCTGACGACTCTTGCACCCGTCTGTGGCGACCCAATCATGATATCTCACAGCATTTGCAAAGCAATCAAGGAAGTGGGAGGTTAGCATGGATGGGCATGCAATGAGCCCACATGAGGAGTCGATGACACTCCGTCCACCAAAGGATGTAGAGGATGTAGATAGCAGGTCGGCGGCTCAGGCACAATCGCTTCTTGTAGTCCGTCATGAACAGTTGTACTCATCATGCATTCTTGCGTGTGCCTCTTCACCACTGCAGTTCGACACAACAGCGTTTTCAAAGGGCAGATCCGGCCATGTCCTCTTTGGCGATACCCACTGGCGCAAAGCGTCCTTCCGGGCTTGCCTTGCCGACCATGGTACCTGCATCATCCGCCGCCGCCTCACCTGCGCCTCCTGCTGGACCTGTTGGACAACAGCGAGTTTCCCCTCTGCCATCTCTACCTACTGTGGCGTCTGCTGCTCGTCCGAGTGAAGCCAACATCCGGGCATCTGCATCACCTTCACCTGACCCTGATGAGGACGCGGACGCAGAGGGCGATGAGGACGACGATGATGCGACAAAGAAAACGAAAGGATCCAAGAAGAAGAAGCCAAACACTGCCGCTGGTCAGCAAGGCGCAGAGTCAGGAGGAAAGGTCGAGTACCGATATTCTAACGAGATTTCACAGATGGTAAATGTGCTGGTATCCACTATCATTGACGCTTCAGATGTTCGTCTTTGGCGAGGTGCAAGATCCATTGCCCGAAACGGTCAGACTTGTTGAGGACATAGTCCGAGGACAGATCATCGAGATTGTGAGCATCAGAAGAGGTCGCACTACATCTGTGCATCGCACTGACATCTCGTAGGTGACACGCGCACGTCTTCTCACGCATATCCGGTCCTCGAGATTCCTTTCTGCTGAGGATCTTATATTCCTGATTAGAGACGATCGGGGAAAGGTCAATCGCTTGCGCACGTACCTGAGCTGGAAGGATGTACGCAAGAAAGCCAAAGAGGACGAAGAGGGAGGCGACGTAGATGTAGATGAGGCAGGTGAGTGTTTCGTTTGGCTGCACGGCGATTGACAACCACCAGAGAAGAATGCAGTAAAAGGCCGAAAACCCATTGTCAAACTATCGTGGGAGCTCTTGACGCCCTTCTCGGACTTCCTACGCGGATTGCCCACGCAGCAGAACCGATCGGAAGAGGACGAGGATGAGGATGAAGACGAGATGCAGGCGCATCAGGATAGTATGCAGAGGTTGCGAGTGCGTGTTGTTTTCCGCAACGTCATCGAAGCTGACGGCTAGGATGCCGATGAGATCACAAAGAAGATGACCAAGGACGAGTATGTTCATTACTCAGATTGCCGTCAAGCGTCCTTCACTTATCGCAAAGGTAATGGGCCGTGAGTTCAAGACTGACTGTACAGCTCGTCGCTTCCGCGATTTCATCAACTTTGGTGCCTATCTGGATGTGCGGCCGAACGATGATATCGTGGATATTCTGGGCTTTTTGGCATTCGAGATGGTACGGTCACTATGCGTCACGGCCCTAGAAGTCCAAGAGCGACTGGAAACGCCAGCCCCAGTCGTACGGAATGCGGTCAATGCGTCCCCGAATAAGCGCAAACCTGTGAACGCAGAGGAAGTTTCGCCTTCAAAGCGAGTGAAGTATGAAGCGGACGGTCAGGCAGATGATGCGACGCCTGACGGTCCAGAAGATACGCGGCGCTTCAACAAACAGTCTCAACCGCGATCACTATTCGCTCCTCCACCCAGTGCTCGTCAACCACTTCTTCCTAGTCACATTCTGGAGGCCTTCGCGCTCATACAGCGTAAGCAGACCTCCAATCGCATAGGCGGTATGCAGAACTGGCGAGGTGGTGTATCCCGTAGCCGTGTAGCCCTGGTCTAGATCTTTTCATTGTATTGTTGTATAGAACATGCATGCAACCTCCTGTACACTGCGCTTGGCCATAATAACCGCTCAATCCTCTTCCATGTCCTCCTCCAAAGCTGCTTTGGCTTTCTCCTCTGCTTCTGCTAACAACTCGGCGGGAACAGCTTTGTGTTTGAGTCCGGTCTCTGGGCAGACCCATGTCATCTCAAGCTCAAATCCTTTATCTTTGTTGTCGTCATGCACTTTATAGATGCTGAACGATTAGCCCAGCAAACATGTGGATCGCGACTACTCACATTCGCGCGAGCTCGAACACGGCCTCTCGACATGTTATAGCGCCGTCGCCGTCTGTCTCCTTTGCGACTATCTTCTCGAGCTCCGTCTTAGCAAGCGCTTTCCCTTTGCCAATTGCGCAAGCACGATAACCGTAGTACACGCCCGAGGGTTCAATGCAGAAAAGGCGTGGACCAGTCTTGTCGACGCCTGCCACCAAGCTGGATACTCCAAACGGTCGCACAGAGCCGTAACATGTGTAAGCTTGGACGTAACCGGAAAGGCGATCCGAGAGAATCTGAAATTAGCCTCGCCAGGTATGAGCACTCACTTGAACTGTCGCAGGGGCGTTGTATGTATCGCGGAAATTGTACGCTTCATCACGTAACCTGCTGCCCAGATGCGTTCCATCTGCAAGAAGACCAGCAGTAGCAAGACCAACGTGCTCGTCAACAGACTGCAACCGACGATTGGCACCCTTGACAAGGAGCTTCGAGTGGAGCAGGCGTTCGACACCAAGTACGACACCGTCCTTACAACGGAGACCGACTGCAACGCTGAGCTGATTAGCGCGCTCACAATGCTGATGAGTCCTTGAACTTACCCAGCTGCCTCTACTGCCTTGTTGGCATATTCTACTTGGAATAACCGTCCATCGGGTGAGTACGTGGAAACGGAGAGGTCGTATCCGGTTCCAATGGAGGACATTGTGCTGGTCTACTGACTGACAGACCTCCTCTCTACGTGAGGCTGCAAGTTGATGCAGTTATAGAGGATGCGTGATGACTATCTGTAGTTCATAGCTGAGTGACGTTCCATGCCCATTACGCGTCGTCCTCCACTGCCACATCCGATTTTCCGTGTAGATCCGAATTCAGGCACTGCCACACATTACCGATGGCTTTCCCTCGCCGACAGATAAGATCAACCACTTTCACTATCTTCGTTGTCACGTCTCTCTCCCAGGATAAGTCACAATGCGACTCAACGAGAACACCGTCATATGCGGCACAAAAGTGATCTTGGTTCCGTACAGGTTTGTCGCTCAACCACTGTCGAATTCTGACGGCTAATCAGACCTGAGCATGTTTCTGTAGGCTAGTCTGCGAGCCACACTCACATGAAGACTTATCATACCTGGATGAAATCTCCTGAACTCTTAGAGTTGACCGCTTCGGAGCCTCTGTCCTTTGAACAGGAACAGGAGATGCAGAGTACGTAGCGTATAGCCTCTTGCCTCTTTCCCAAAACTGAAGGCAGGAAAATGGCAACTCGATGCTGACAGTGGGTATGCTGACCACAACTCTTACCCCAGAGTTGACTTTCATCCTTCTGGCACGGCCGGACCGGTTTTCCTCACCATTGGTGCTGGAACCTGATCAGATCAGTGAATGTCCCATGATTGGCGACGTCAACCTCTTTCTGCCCGACGGTCCGCAGGAGGACGTAGAGTGTGAGATCATGATCGCAGGTGAGACCGCTGGCAGCGTTGCAGACAAACCTAACGTAAGATGAAACGTATAGGCGGAAGGGTATCGCGCAAGAAGCCTTGACACTCTTGTAAGTTGCGACAACCCCCACTTGTCTGATGTGTATTAGTCTCGCATACGTCCTTAGAGAGCTGGGAGTGCCATCTGAGAGGTTCATTGCACGCATCGGAGCCAAGAACGAGCCATCTATCGCACTTTTTAGGCGTCTCGGATTTCAACAAACGAAGTATGTTGCAGTTTGGGATGAGGTGGAATTGCGATGGATCAACACTCCCTCTCCTATGAATCAGTGGTCAGAACGACAGCTCCGCGATCGGATCACTGCATACGCAAGGACATGAACAGCTGGATATCAGTCCGTAGTGGCCAGGTCGCGCGTTTCGTATACAAGACCACAGCCGTCATGCCTCACCACAGAATCACTCGTAGGGGTGGCTTGATCGTAGCCATAGATTGCAATACTGGATTCACCGAGAATACTATGGGATATCTTGTACTCGACCAGAGGCCAGAGTCCTCCCAAGCAAACTCTCGGGTATTTCGGGCAGAATACTCTGGTTAGCTAAAGCTCGCTGAGAGGTGTTCCACCTGAAAGTCACTACTATCTACAATAAATGGGTCAGCCATCACGCCTGCATCAACGGTGTCAGCACGGACAGTGCGAGTCTGGAAGGCAGCGTATTTCGCTCGCAGATACACTCCGGTCATCCCACAACCCAAGAACACACTCATTTATGGCGCCCTCAGCGGATTCTGGCAATAATCGCATACAAAGACGGTGAAGTCGGCCCCCGCCGTTGTCTTCACCGCTCTCACCGCTCCTAAGCGAATGGAAAAAGACCACGCTACAAGTCTGGTTGGCAATTTCGCCAGCTCATCAACAGTGCAGTTAGTAGCGTCGCTGCTCATGAAGGTATGAATTGAGGTCGTCCTTGAATATCAGTTGGAAAGCTAATGCTCTTGTTGCCGACCAACAACGATAAGCTGCTGCTCTGTGCTAGACTTCAGAGATCGAGATCCTATGTCGCATTGCTTGATAACTTGCAGTGAAGCGGAAGCTTGTAGAATGCCTTCTTACCGAAACGCTTATCCCCGATTCAGCACAACGAGAGATCATGAGAAACAGACCCTTACGTGTGAGCAGCTGTTAGGAACGCTCATCTTTCATATCTTCCATCCATTGCGATGCCTCTCCCTAACATACAAGTAATGAGCAAGCGCTATCTCGATCAGGGCAGCACGATGCATAAGTCTCTTCGTGGCAATGCATTATCAGCAAGAATCACAATGTGCATGCCAAAGCGGGATTCATGAGCGTGACAGAGTGTTGAATACTTCAGCCATTCCTGCAGTTGAACCCCTGTCCTTTGGCGACCGACAGCACTGAGGCTGAATGCAGAACTGAATTGTCGTATGAGTTGCATCAGTATTCGGCCCACGTATATGCGGCAGGGGTGCAACCCGTCACATATCGGAAACTAACCAAGACTCTCATGCCTCATATAGCATGGCGTCCTGCCTCTACCTTCATGGGACGACGACTTGCATGCAGATACAGAAGGAGGAGGGGGACAATCACGACTATCCTGCATGTGGCAGGTTCACATCGGCACCTTTCTTGCTTAGTGTTCACTTCAAACGCGATATGGCTGGGAGTTTGCTAATTGCTAATGACACAAGTAGACTCTCTTGGTCAAAGTCGGCAGAAGTAGTGTTTGAATTATCTCTGGCGATCTCACTTTTAGAATTGACGGAACACAGGTGCTCATGACCATAAGTACACAACTTTAACTATTCAATTGGGACCGCTGCAACTCATGCCCTGCAAGCTCATATCGCTCCGGACGCGAGATAGATTATGTATGATATTATGATTGCGTAAAAAAGCCGTATCATAGTGTCGATGTCATGGACAGAGTTTCGTCCAGCCGAGAAAACAAGGTAATGAGAGGATCCCATAAACTGCAAGGTATTTCTTCAATCTAGACTCCTTGACTTGCCGTCTATACTTGCTCGTCATCAGTTTTTCGATCGGATGTTAGATAACCCGGACATGGTTTTGATATGGAGATTTTCATGCGTCAACTGATGTTATACCCGCAGTAAGTCTTGTGAGTAATGAAGATCGTTCGTGTAAGCCAGATCCACGTCGACTGACAACGACTGAGATCCTTCACAGTACACCTCTAGCGGAACTTGCACGGTTAGAAGATGGTCGTCAGATCTGTTGGTTATAAAGTGATCTTTGGAATAGCTGAACGTTGAGCCTTATAAGGAATCTAGCACTTTTTATCCTGTTTGACGCAGAATCACATCGACAATCAGAACGGTGTACGAGCGAAGACTGGTATCAAGGTTGCAGGCCGACATGCGGTCACGGTAGCAAGGAAAACCAAATAGCCTGATCGCTGGAGGTCCATTGGGTGGCTACAAGTTTCTTCAGTTCTAGTTGTGTGCTGAAGATGGTGACAAGTTGCGAGCATATGCATTGTAACCAGCCACTTCGGCCTACAGTGTCTTTGGCAGCATGCTTCGGATCAAGAATGTTCTTACTCCATTGACAAATGTAAGATGTGCACTCACAAGCCTTCCTTGCTGCGCATTTTGGAAGGCTGTGGATGCTGTAATACACTGTAGGTGTGGTAGAAGCGGTGCATCGGACTAACTATGAAGTTACCCGAGCTTATATATTAGAAAAGAAGCTAAATGACGTGTAATTCTGTATCTAG